>JAYRBT010000064.1:3012485-3024066 GCA_036023395.1 Myiotriccus ornatus
CCCCTCACAGCCACGTCCTCATGGGGGGCTCCCATGGCGTCCCCTCACAGCCGCGTCCTCACAGAGGGCTCCCATGGCGGCCCCTCACGGCACTGTCCCCTCACAGCCACATCCTCACGGGGGGCTCCCATGGCCTCCCCTCACGGCACCATCCCCTCATGGGGGGCTCCCATGGCGTCCCCTCACGGCACTGTCCCCTCATGGGGGGCTCCCATGGCGTTCCCTCACGGCTCAGACCTGCCAGTCCAGCAATGTCTGCACAGGGAGCTTGGATTCTGCCCCAGGGAAGAGCCAGCTCATCCAACCATCAGCATTGCCAGTCAGGGTGCCACAGGGATGGCACTGAGGAGACCCCGTTGTTTTTCAACGAGAGAGGTGTATCCCTCGGTTGCTACCAAGGTGCCGCAGCACAAGACAGAGCCAAGGTCATTGTGGAGCACGAGGTGTGTCAGGATGGCAGCCACAGCCAGCCCAGGGCACAGATGGAGCCATGGTCAGTCGGGATACAGGATGAAGCTGTGGCCATGGGGCTCATCCCTTTCAGTGCCTGAGCATGAGCCAGCGAGTCACCAGAGGATCCATCCTGGAGAGGGTGAACAGCATCGGGCAGAGTCCCATGATGGCTAAGAGAGCACGGCAGAGCAGAGCTGGGGCACGGCGGAGTGTGCTGGGACACGCTGCGGGGCCTAGGGCAGGGCCGAGGGTGCAGCGTCACAGCTCCTCGGCCATCAGCAGAGACGGGCTCCAGGGTGGACCTGGCCCCTCAGGGCCATCAGCAGAGACGGGCTCCAGGGTGGACCTGGCCCAGAGACGGGCTCCAGAGGGTCCCAGCCCCTCAGGGCCATCAGCAGAGACGGGCTCCAGAGGGTCCTGGCCCCTCAGGGCCATCAGCAGGGACGGGCTCCAGAGGGTCCCGGCCCCTCAGGGCCATCAGCAGAGACGGGCTCCAGGGGGTCCCGGCTCCTCAGGGCAGCCCCTCCATGCTCTGCCCACCTGTGCCTCAGGTGCCTCCGAGCAGGAGCGAGGACATGGTGCCATCGGACTGGTTTTAGGAGGAAACAACAGCGGGGAGGCTGCAAAACAAAACATGCACTGTAAACTCCTAAAAAACGTTAATGTACGTCGCTGTCGAAGGAACGCTCCCAATCCCAAATTTACCCCGCTGTTCCTGAAGGATTTTCTGCAGAAAGATGGCTGCCAAGTAGCCCAAGTCAAGAGCAAATTACAAATGTGATACAACACTAGGGAGTGTGATAGAAACTTACGGTTTTTATCCCAAAAGGGACTCTAGAAAAGTGCAGAGGAGATCATCCTGCAGAGCAATGATTTAGGTTGCTTCTCTCTCCCTGAAGACCCAGCAGTTCTGCCCTCACAAAGAGCAGAGAACAACTGAGGCCAGAACCCATCAGTTAATGGGGCAGGGGCAGCTGGTTGTGCTGTTACCGATGATTGGGGACAGCTGTGGACAGGGTGGGCTTCCCGAGCAGCTGCTGCTCCCTCGGCCTTTCTCTGCCTGATTCTCCCCAGTACAACGGAGAAAGGAAGCTCACAGAATGCAAATCACATGGAAGCTACAGGTAGGATCAAGTGGGGACAGTGGGATTGTACTCGTTTGGGTTTCTCCAGCTGTTTTGGTTGAAGGATGCCCTGCTTGAAGGGAGTCCTGTTCTCCTGAAGTGCCCAGCTACTGCTGGGACTCCCTGCTGATATTTATTCCCTTGAGCCCCGCAGAACTACTGCAGAACTGTAGAGAGTTCTGGCAAACTTTAACACGAAGCACTTTTCTCTTTTCTCCCTTCTGAGCTCTTAGGGCACTCAGCCACACTTTATTTATGATTCTGAAGCTAATAAAGTAGAAATATCGCCAGTTACTGGTGATGGAATGGGAGTCACAAGACTTCCAGGTGTTTCAAGCAAACATCAAACCCAGCTCAAGGGTCAGATGATAATGTTGAGTGTTGGCACCTGGGCAGCCGTGGCTTCATCTGCCAAAAAAGAGGGGAGGGTGAAGGGGGGCAACTTGCTTAGGAGAGGACTAAACAATTAAGCTGTGCTCAGCTGAAGCTGTGAGAGCTGAAGTAAGGTGCTCAGCCTTGATGCTTTTTGGACTCTGATGATTTTAAATGAAGAAAGGAGTCCAGGCTGGGGGGGGAGAGGAGGGAGGAGCAGAGAGAAGGGAAAATAAAAGAAATGTGGAAGCTAATCCCAGGCACTGTGAAAAGGTCGTGTGCTTCGATATGAGTAATTAATTTTCTTAGAGCAACGTTGAAAAGGTTAACCTGATTTATGGAATGCAATTTAATTTAAAATGTGTTGTGTACCTTGTTAAAAGGGCCCAATTATAGCTGCTAATTCTGTGGACTGACACACGCGCCGTGGTCTGATAATACCCTGGTGCGAGGGGGAACATGTGTCAGTCAATAATTAGACATGGCCTATCGAAATTCGAGGGGGAAGGAAAATTGGTAGAAGTGGTGAAAGAACAACTGTTCTCTCTGCCCAGGGCCCACAGTGTCCCCTCGCAATTTCCTGCTCCGTGAAGCACTTGGTGATTCATTTTGAGCCAGGCTTATGTGCAGAGTGGTTTATTGTGGTGCTCTGAGACAGGACTAAAAATGCCAGATATTTACAGGTCAGCCCACGTTGCTCCTTGACCTTCATTCTGTTAATTTTTCCAGCAAAAACCAAACTAAACCCCACCCAAACCAGTCTGTGATTCTATGATTCTTGTTCCTTTGGTATTCTGCTGAGACAAAAGCCACGTGTATCAGGCTTTCCTGAAAAACCTCCTCCTGGAGGAAGGGAACAAGCATTTGTGTAACAGTGGAGTGTCAGAGGCAAGAGAAGCCTGTACCTGCACTGATCCTTCAGATTCCCATTGCTGTGACATTGAGTATTGAAACTTTTTTGACATTTTTAGCAATCAGATAAGAAAACCTGGTCTGAAAGAGCAAGGACAGTGGAATAAACTCCTGCCTGTCCTATATAACCCCAACTATCCTCGTGTTCCCTTCTGCAAACAAAGTTCTTCCCAACCTTTACCCAGAGTTCCTTTATATTGCCATCACCAAATTAGCTCAGGAAGCTGCATCTTGTGATAACTTCATTATGTTCTATTGACTTCTCGGGGATCTGAAAGGAATATGATGGCAATTTTCTCTAATGGATAACTGGCTGGGGAAGCCAGGCCAGGGAAATGGCCATTCCCTCCTCTACCCTTTGCAGTCAAATCACTGTCAGACATTTCATTTTCTGGTGTGCACATTGGTCTCTTATCAAGCTTTTTTCATCCAGAGAGGATTCCTCCTCAGAGGAACATGAGGATTAGCATCAGATGGGGAAAATGTAGTTTGTATTACCAGAATATTAAGGGGGCGATTGTAATTCCTCAGCTGCAAGGGACACTTAAAGCAAATTACCTCGATTAAGAGAATAAGAATCAGCTTTAAATTGAAAAAACATTCAGATAGGATGTGTGTGTCTGTTTGTCATCAGGGGCTTATATTTACTTCTGCTGATGAGACTTCGTCATGCTCTATTACAATTCATAGACTCATGTTCCCAAATTCTGTGCACCAAAATGCTTTGATTTATAGGGTATAAGTTCGTTTTCTCTGCAAATTCCTTTAATATTGTCATAAATGTGGTCAGTGATGCTTATCTCATGGTATTAATGTGCTTCATTTAATTATATTGCCTTGCTCAAAAAGTGCACTTAGTTTGAAGGAAACTACAAATTGTTAACTTTTGGTAAATGCACATTTCTCGTTAGGGAATGGTGCTGGTGCCTTGCGCAGCCAGGAGTGGGATGGATGTTTGGAAAGGCCCCTGGATTGGGTCAGAATATGTAAGGACATACAGTAATAACTCCAGTCCTTTCAGTCTCTGCTGCCCAGGGGAGCCCCAGGTTCTGCTTTGGCCATTGGGTCTGCGCTTCCTCATCCCCTGCTCTGAGGCTGCTCCTGGGTTCTCACTCCCTGCAGAGTTCACCCCATTTTAGGGTCAGGGAGGTATGATTCCCTATTGATTACTTGATCTATATAATTACAGTCAAAACTACAGGGATTTCAAGCCTGATTGACTGCAAATTAGAAATCTATTGTCTTGGCTGGACTCCTAATGACCAGGATTAGGAGAGAAGAGGTTGGGGCTGCTCTTTCTCTGCAGGATTCCTTTTTGGGAGGTTTGTGAGGTTCAGAGCAGGCTGGGGGGGCTCAGCTCCTTCATGCCTGTGGCAGTGAGCACACCCAGCATCCTGGTTTTGTGACTGCCTGCAGGAGCCGGGAACAAAGCCTGGGACTAACCGCGGGACGAGCCAAGAAGCTGCAGCAGGGAGAAATCTGGCTGAAAACCCCTGAAACCCCTCTCTCAGCTGCTCTTGGCATCCCTCCTCCCACTGGATGTCCCCTTGGCCAGCGTGTGAGCTCCCAGAATAAGTTCAGGGCCTGGAGTTTTGTCTCTTCCCACCCCTTGGAAGCTGAGCAAAGGAGCATCAGGAGGCAGGGAAAGGACCTTTTTCTTTTTTTAAAATAGGTTTTCATTTAAAGATGCCAGAGCCAGCAGATTAGTGTCTTGACTATATAGGTTTCCTACAGATAAGGCAGAGAAATTGATTTCAATTACCAAAGTGGATAGACAGGCTGCTCTGCTCTCCCGAGGATTGTTAACCCTCGAGAGGCAAGAAGTGAAAACCGGGAGAGGGTTTGGAACCTCAAGCCATTGCCTTCGGAGCAACTATGCCTCCTGGAGCATAAATCCTCACAAAGGGAGAGAGCTAAAGAAAGGAGGTTTATTTAAGGATGTACAATGATCCTTGTGATACTTTGGGATTTCGGCAAGCTTTCACATCCTTCAGCAAGGCTCTGGAGGCCAAGGGTTAAAGTGGCTGCAGGGATTAAAGGATTTGGTGCCTTTCAAGCACCAGGTTCACCTTTTCCAAGAGCAGTCTGGCTGCTGGGAAGTTTCCCTGGGAGGCTCCATGGCTGGGGCAGCACAAGGCTGGGCAGTGCTGGATCCCAGCAGAGTCCCAGGGGGATGATGGGCTCGTGCCTCACTCTGGGGCAGCTCCATCACTTGGGGCACACCCAGACGGCCTTTGCCAGCAGGGTCAGGGTCTGGAGGGGATGGAGCTGCCAGGGTGTGGACAATGGCAAAGGTGGGAGCTGGTGGGACTGGGCAGTGTGGGAGGGAGCAGGGGCAGGAGCAGAGAGCTGAGCATTTCCTTGGCATGTGTAGGGAAATGGCTTTCAGTTCATCCTCTCCCATGTGCTGCTCCTGCATTTACACACCTGCAATTCCTGAGCTGGCTCTGTAATTGTGTCCACAGGGTGCCTGCCTCCCTTCCCTCCTCAGATCCAATTCCCCACTTTTTGCAGCCTCACTGCTGCCTGATAATGGGCACCTTGCAATAGATTTTTCCACTGTTCACTCGCTGGGTCTCTTTTGTCCTACCAGAGGGAAATTTGCCCCTGTGGGTCTCACAGTTGGCTTCTCAGCTGGGTTTCACACAGGCGTTTGTTGCCAGCAGCGTCTGCTCTCCCCTCCAATTACTCCAGCACATTTCTTTGACTCCTTGCTTTGCTGGGTTCACCAGCAGCTTCTGCCCTCGCTGAACTCCCCGTCACACTCTCCCCGCTGCCTCCAGGTATCTGGGGGGGTCTCGCTGTGGTCAGAAATCAGTTGTTGTACATTGTCATTTCAGAGCAGGAGTTCAGTGGTGCTGCACAGCGAGGAGACCACTTGATAAGCATATTTAAGCAATCCCAGGAGAACACAGCATATAAATAAGGCTGTTTCAGGCCGTGGAATACATTTTGTTGCTGGAAGCAGCTCAGCAACTGCAGCTTTTGCGTCCTTTCAAATACAGTTCCACATCCAGGTGTGGGCTGGGGCAGGTTCCCAGGGAGGCTGCAGCACAGAAAACAGGATTTCTGGATATGCCTGGGTGGGGTTTTTTCCCCCTAATGAGAAACGGTTTCTGACATACTGGAAACGTTAGTGAAAACACGTCTAGATACAGAAATGTGTAGGTTTTATTGTGTCTAAAGCTCAAAACAAGAATGTTTTCCATTCCCAGCAGTGTTTTCTGCAAGGAAAACCTAATCATTCCCTCCGTGGCAGTTTGGTTATTTTCCATCTTACTCTGTGGACAACTCCTGGATTTCAGATAAGGATCTCCTGCTTGAATGCTGAGGAAGGGGGTGGCAGGGAGTGCGTCAGTGGCCTGTGCTCTCATAACTGCCCAACTTTATCCTCTGCTCTTTGGTGGGGAATGTGCTGGGACCTCAGTGATATTGGATTGGCCTTTCTGGAAAAGCCAGAGTTAGATAATACCAAGACTGACATGCTTGGAGAGGGCTAATTGGGTAAAACTGGGTTTCATTCGCAACCCAGGATTTCCAGTGTGCTTGCAGATTTCCCCCCTATCCCCTTGGCTGCTGGCATCATTAATGCCAGGATTTAAGATGACAGAGCTTTAATTGCACAGGACAAAGGCGTCTGGTTCCCTGCTTCACTGATCAATTCCAGTTCATAAATTGTAGCAGGAACAAAACTCTTTAGCAATGCTGACAATTAAGTAACATCCTGATAAACATCCCCTTTTGTTTTATTTAAATGAAAATGCCTTTATTTCCACAGAGTGGTATCTTGTAACAATAAGATTCACTGTCCCTGAAGCTTGGTTAATTAAACACAGTATTTGCAATCTACCAAAACAAGCTGTTTTATGCAAGCTGATAACAGGGTTTCCGTTTCATAATGTGAACAATTGGGTTATGCAAATGCCAGGATTTTAAGCCCCTGTGATCTGTTTTTGTTGCCTTATTATCTGTTTCTGTCTGCAAACTCCAAATATAGACATCCCAATTAAATCAGCTAAATGCCATTAAAACCAACTAAAGATGTTTTTATCAGTTAAAAACTTCCCCAGTTTAATTAAAAATATGGTTTGCAATTGGCCTTTCTTCACCCAAACTTCACCCCCGCCCTTCCCTCTGTTTGACTGGTTCCCCCCATGGATTTCATCCCTGGGTGGAGCGTTGAGCCCCCGGAGATCTGGTGGGACGTGGTTTCTGAGCTGGGGTGCTGTTCACCCGTTGGCTGGTGCATGGACTCAGACCTTCCTCCTGCTCTGGCTCCGGGGGCCTCGCTGGGAGGCTGGTAGAGGAGCAGAGGACCTGGATGTGGAGTTTAAGCCTGCCCAGGCTCCTTCCTGCAAGGGATGTTACTCGTGGCAGCTCATCCCACGGAGCTGCTCCGGTGCCTGTCCTGTTCCTGCTGCGTCACAGAGCCCATCCCACCCCTGCAGCTTTACACGCAGGAAGGCACGGTCACTGTGGAATAGAAGGGAATGAACACAGGACTCCAGAGGCATCCTGGTACAGACACTGGCTCCTGGGGAGCCCTCAGATGTTTGTGCTCAGCAAGACCCTGCAGCTCGGCTTGCCCAGAGTTTACACCTCTGTGGGCTCACTCTCTGAGTTCTCACTGCTGTGAGCTCACGTGGGGCTGTGGTGTGGACACCAGGGCCTAAGTGGGACCTTTTTGCTCCTTCATGGGTCAGCTGTTGCTGACAGAGATCTCCCTTGCCCCTTTGGCGGTTGTTGCCCTGCAGCCCCCACAGCAGGGCTGGAGGAGCCCCTTGTTCTCTGCCTGAGACTTGGAGCTGCTCAGCCCAGGAGATGAGATGTCCCTCTGACAGCCCCACTGGCAGACACGTGTGTGTAAAGCTTCCTGAGCACTTTGTGATGAAATCGGTGGAAGCCTCTCAGCTCTGAGCTTTCCCCAGGAGGATGTAACAGATCACCCCAGCGACACTCCAAGCTCTGCACTGCTTCCAAAGTGCAGTAATTTAACTTTACATCAGCCATGTTTGCAGCAGCTGTCAGTCACCATGACAACAATATTAACACTCGTGATGGCTTTGTTGTGAGCAACAGGGAGTGTAATATTCTGGAGGGAAGAAGCAGCAATTGCTTGAGCAGTTGCTCACAGCCCAAGTGACTCTGTTGAACTGGGAGAGGCTCAAACTGTATTTTAAACATACAAGAAAAGACTTGCTTTTGGAGTATAAAATGACTTGAATTAACTTTAGGCTGACAAGAGGAAGCAAAGGGAATCACTGGAATAAATATGTGTGAGACTGGAAGATTAGAAGGACACATTCCGAAATCTCACAGATATGCAAACTCCCTCTTTTTGAAGGCACTGCCTCTGGAATGGCAATTTACATTTCTTTAAACTTGGGGAGGGGGAGGAGGGTGATTAAAAGGGGGTTTGCCAGCCTTGTGGTTCTTGTCTTAAATATAAAATAGTTACTGAGAGACTACTAAGGGTGGTTCTTAGCCTGTATTTTCTCTGGGTTTCAAACACCGGAGTTTGTCTCTTAATCTGCTTCCTTTCTGGGGGCAAAACAAATCATCCTCTCTCTCAATATTTAGTTTCTTTGTTGTTGCCAACCTCCCTCCTTCCCCTCCAGAGATACCCCTGCATTAAGATAAGGCATTGATTGTCTATACTGGGAAATGCATTCTAGTTAATTAGTTCATTATTCCTTTTTTAACACAAGATTGATGACTTATTAAGCTATGGTTAATTACAGAGTTTATTACTTTGAAAATGAAGAAAAACTCCACATCTTCAGCTGATTCTGCTCTTGGCTAATCTGGGATTTCTGGCATTGCTGAGGATTGGAGAGCTGGAGCTTTCCTTTTGCACCCTGTTCGTTGAAGGCCAGTTTTGGGGTGTGCAGCTTCACACCCCTGGGGCCTGGTTGAGGAGGTGTGCCAGTGACCTTGCAGCTGCTGGTTTTCCCTGCAGGTCCAGAGCTGTGGATCCCCCCAAACTTTAGCAGTGTGCTTTAGAAGCCTTTGTAGCTGCACGGCCCCAGTGAGGAGCAGAGCTCAGGACAGCAGCACAGGGGAGCTCCACAGGAGCCCGCCCTGATCCACTGACAAAGCACCAAGCTGAGTGGGGGAAGGCATCCTGTATGTACTCAGGAGTTACCGTACGTACAGATCCCTGCTCCAAAAACGTCCCTGCCAGCGGAGTGCCCGGAGCACCTGGTGCTCCCTGACAGCCCAGGGCAGAGATGAGTAATGGAGACACGGGGAGTGCGTGCAGGCTCATCCATCACACCACAGCTGATGTTACCGGTGGCAGAAACACCCTAAAATTTGTCTAATAATCCAGCCAGACAGGCAGGAGGTGCAGGGCCGTGGTGCCCACGGCTTTGACAGCTCCCACCAGGATTTTGGGAGGAGCTCTGAGACAAACCTGGCAGTGCAGGCACAAAACGCTCCCGAGGGTGCTGCTGCCTCCCGCCGAGGGAGCCCACAGCAACAGGTGTTAACCGTGTCATCAGCTGCATCTTCAGCTCTAAAAATGAAAGTTTCTGTGCTAAAATGAACAGCAAGCAGGGTGAAACGCAGGGAAGTGCAACATGGATCCTGTTACCCTGGAGTGGGGAGCGTGGAAAGCGGCTGCGTTATTGCTGTTGGGCTTGCTGCTCACACAGCTCCTGCTGTCGCTGTGTCGGGGTGTTCGTGTGACGGCAGCACCAGCTTAGTGGAAAATTAAAAAATAATCAAACACCTGTAGCCCAAATGTTGCAAGGGAGGGTCTGCAGAGCAGCAGGGCCGGCTGTCGGTGGAGGAGGGAGGCAGAGGGACCAGGCGGGAGCTGCAGGCGGGTTTCTCCCCCGGCACCATTTCTGGAGCAGTGGTGCTCCCTCCAGGCTGTGTGTCGTGCTGAGACAAGGGACAGGCTGCAAAGCAATGTGTGAAACAAGCCAAGAGGACAAAGTTGTAGTGAGCCCATATTTTCTCCCTGCCAATATTCCAGGTGGTGGAGGAGCTCTGAAGGAGATGCTGCAGCCTCCAAATCTTTCCTTTGGATCCGCTGCTCTGTTTTACCATCAGGACCACAATTAGCCATGAACCCCACTCCTGCCTTGTGAAAATGTCAGCTCCCCGACATCCCTGAGAGAACACGTTTTCAAGAAAAACACAGATGTTAAATCAATTCCTCCATCTTTCCTCCCTCCCGTTTTTTCAAGCTGCTAATGTTGTCCTTTTGGGAATGTACTCATGAACCATAAACATCTGTCAGTTTGCTGTGAACAATTCCCAGCCTTTAGCTGAACAGCCTCCTCTGTCTCTTTATTGGCTCCCAGCAGCCGGCCCGGCCGCCCTGGGGATGCTGTGAGATGACGGGCACCAGCACAGGCACAGCCTGACTGACATTCTGCCTTTAGACATGAAACAAGTGCTCGTGGCTTGTTTGCCCCCTCCAGAGACAGCCATTTAGAGAAAAAGAGATTGAAAGGCGCTGGGATTGGAGCAGAAATAGCTCCAGGGGCAGCTCGTGAGAGTGAACTACAGGATGCAGAAGTTACATAAATGTCAGGAAGTGAGCAATAGGGTAAAAGTTTTGAGTGTCCACTCACTGTGTCCTGCTCAGCACAGAGGTGGCTGTGGGGATTGTCCCATGTCACCACACAAGAAGATCCCAGCCCTGAGCTGTGCCAGCCACTGGCGTGGATGCAGATGCAGTGACACCATCTAAAACAGGCACAGGTTTTGTGATGCCAGCCCAGGTGAGTGGGCACCGAGCTCCAGTAACTTCTGAGCACATGGCACACTCTGATCTTCACCTTTAGATACCCAGAATTTGAAATTTCCATCCCCAGGCTCCAAAGCCAGTTGAAGTTTTCATCATTTTGGGCCAGGAACCTCTGTTTCTACACCCCAGATCTTGGTGTGTCCTTCGGAGAGGCAGCAGGAAGAGCAGGGAACGAGTGTTTTGCACCAGCCCCTTTGGCTTGGGAATTCAGAGGAGTGCATGCTGGAGCAGAGGGTATCAGGACCTGGTTCCCAGCTGTGAAACCAGAAGCCTCTTGAGGTTTCTGAGTGTTTTCCAGCTGCCACCTGCTTTCCTCCATTGTGTATCATTTGTCCCTACTGAAAAATAACTCAGCTGTGCAGCTTTTCTTACTTTTATGGAGAGTATAGTTGTTGGTTTATTTTCTCTTATTTTCCAGAAACATTCACGTTTGAGGATAAAGTGCCATTCACGCAGGAAGATTTAGTCCCTCTTCATAAAGTTATATATTACAAGTGAAAGGGGAACAAGCATGGGCTGGCAGCAGAAAATTGAATTAGCTCAGCAGCACACAACACAAAATAAGACAAATATTGTACAGAAATATAATTGAAGCTGCGTTATTTATCCTCCCTTTTTGGGTTATTTGTCAAAGTGAGCTGCAAGTTGCAAATTAAAAGAGCTATTGATTCTAAAGTTGTTTTTAAAATATTTTCTACATTCAGATCCTTGGAAACAATTATCTCAAAGTGGAGCCAAACAGCCAAATCCTTATTGGTGTCAGGTTCAGGGAGATAATATAATTCCAGCTTCTCTCCATGGCTTGTGGACATTAAAATGACACTTTTTATTAGAATCATAAAATCATTTAGGTTGGAAAAGGCCTCCAAGATCATCCAGCCTCCCCCTGTGCCCCATCCCCACCCTGTCCCCCAGCCCAGAGCACTGAGTGCCACGGCCAGGCCTTCCTGGGACACCT
>JAYRBT010000064.1:3024261-3043080 GCA_036023395.1 Myiotriccus ornatus
ACCCCCCCAGCTCCCCCCTCCTGTCAGGGATTGCAGAGCCAGAAGGTCCCCCCTGAGCCTCCTTTTCTCCAGGCTGACAACAGAGATTTCTTTCTCAGGGAAGAAGTGGGAGGAAGATGTGATCAGAAGGGTTTGTGCGTTATGTTGTTGACTTGAGCATCCTGATGAGCCCATGTGGTGTCTGTAGTGGTGGTGGCACAGCCCACCTGAGCCTGCAGCATTAAACTTTCCTGCTGTATTGAGAGGGCAAATATCCCATCAAATAATGTCAATCATTCTTCTCACAAATCCCTGCTGAGGACAAGGACCAGGAAAGGTCGCCCATCTGTTTTCCCATGCAGGTCATCCAAGTCTGGATGGATGACAAAGTGCTGGCACACCATCCCCGCCTTGCCTGTGGCAGAGGACGCTGGGGGACAGGTTTTTTTTGGGGGGTACCTGCCTTTGTTTTGCAAAATAAACAGAAAACAGCCTCTGTGACTGCAAAAGAAAAAACAAAATGCATAAAAAAATCCATCCACGGCAGCATTTGAGCCATTCTCCATGGGCCCTCGGAGCCTCTTACTGTTTGAGTTAAGGCTCCTTATATAAAGTTTATGGGTCCCAGCGGGGTGTTTTGAGCAGATTACATTCACAGCAGCTCGTGCAAGGAGGGCGTGAGCAGTCAGTAAATCAGCCGGCTCAGCTCGCGCCCGCGTTGGCGATGGGTCTCGGGGCTGGGATAACGCCTCCCCCTGTGAGCTGACAGCTGGTAAACAAGGGTCCTGCTCTCCTGCACATTGTCAGGGCTTTTACAGCCTCGGCACCCGCACGGTGCTGGAGAAACCTGCTGCTTCCATGAGGAGCCAGGGCTGGGTCTGCGAAATGGTCAAAGCACTGCTGGTGGTGGGAAAGCCAGGATGGATTCACCCACCACTCGGACAACAGGACCCTGCTTCCCTCAGAACTCCAGGGTGGGCAAACTAGGAGACAGACCGGACAGCTCAGGTCTACTGCAGCTCTCGCAAGCATATGGCAGCTATCCTGGTCTGATCCAGCTCCCACATCTGATGCCTTTTAGTTCTGTATTTTGCACCAATCTGGAATATTTGGTTCATAGGGAGATTGCATGAACTCCAGACTGAAACAGCTGATGTGTGTCACAGGCCTCTGAAGAGGATGTGGTCCCACTGGCCAGAAGTCAGGCAGAGGCTCCCCTTTTCTGGGGTTTATTCTGGAGACACCTCTCCCTGCCAGTCACTTACCAACACCCTGCTGTCAAACTGATGCCCCCAGCCTGAATTTCGCTCACACAGGTGCATGTGTGGCCCTCAGGTTTGAAGACCAGGACTCCAAGCACCTCATGTCTTACAGCTCCCTCCAGCACTGCTCCTGTCCTGTGCAGGAGCAGGCAGGGATCAGCACCTGCCAGCTCTGTGAAACATCTTTAATTTGAGAAACAAAGCCAGTTTCTCTCATATGTGGCAACAGTAGAGTTATGATTTGCCAGGAAAGTCATCAGCAAGTAATTCTTCCAGTGGCAGTTTGTTTAAGTCAACTGCACACTGATTTATTTGCTGTGCTCTAATTACCGAGGGAAAATGAGGGGAAGTCTGGTATTAGCAAAATCCCTCAGCTTATAATTACCCCATTCGTGGGGCTTGGGTTTCACCACAACACAATCCCACCACTACACACGAGCACTTCAGCATTTAATTAAGGGCAGATAAAACTGGTGTCTTTGCCGTTTTCCATCCCAGCTCTCGCACAAAGCCGGCTTAGGCGAGGCAGGAGAGGCTGAACGCTGAGTGTCTCCTCTGAAGAGCTGAGGAGACCCAACACAAAGCTGTTCTCTATCCATTTCACCCACTTTATATGGCCAGAACTGTATTTGCTTGGTGAATGCAGCGTGTCAGATGAAGACACCACGCATCAGGCTGGGAGCAGCTCTCACAGGCAGCAACAGGAGCATCCCTGGGGCAGGGGGTGCCCATGGGCCCGTCCCCCCCTCCCAGGGGCTCCTGCCCTGCAGTGCCCTGAGGAAAACAAAATACTCGCTGTTCTGCAGCCTGAAACTTCTTTCCTTTCTTAAGAGGTCTGGAATTTGAAAGGTGCAGCTTAGGCCTCCGAAACAGAAAGAAACCCTGAATATTTCTACATTTTAAAATTGTTTTGAACTTCTGGATTTTTAGAAGCAAAGCCCTGAAATGTTCAGTAAAAAGCCTTTTCTGTGGGGAAAACCTGTCGGAGCAGGCAGTTCTGAGCAACCCTGTAATTGCCATGAAGTAAATAAACAGGTCTTGCTTATCAGTATCTGCAATAAATTTTGAGAAAAATAACATTTTAAGATACAGAAGCATATCTCTGTTTTGATAAACACCTCTACAAGTGGCACATTCCTCCTCCCTCGGGGTCTGTCCTTCCCCGCTCATTATGTTCCGTATTCATCATCAGAGAGTGAATCTCCCCATAATTTAGATCCCGCAGCCGATAGTGTTTTGTGCGGCAGCGTCGCAAATGGAAGCTCTGCTTTGATTTCCATTATGCATTACCTTGTCTGACTCCTTTTTATTGTGCACTGGAGTAAATGACCTCCCAGATATTCAGGTTCAGATGTGGATGCAATGGTAAATTTAAGTCCTGAAATTTCCATCCAGTGATAAAATAGTATAATAAAAAAATCACTTTCTTCTGCTAATATCTGCGCTCCTTTTGGCTGTCACATCAGCATTATGGCTAGATTGTATTTTGTAATATATCAGCGTGGAATTCAATCGGTGTGTGCTGGTTTCTCTTGTGAAAATAATACAGCATAGGCTGAAAAATCAGTATATGAGTCGTTCTGCTTTTATTACTGTCAGTTTTACGGGAACCTGACAGACGATTGTTGGTATCAAATTTGTTGAGTATAACATTTAATTAAATATCCTTCATCTTAGTATTGAGCATCACCTTGTATAAAATTCCTTGCCTCAGATTCAGGCTTGGGAAGGTGTTTCAGGCAAGGAAGAGGTCCCTGGTTGTGCAGTCACAGGGTGGAGTCCCCACCCCTGGAGGTGCCCCGGGAAGGCCTGGCCGTGGCACTCAGTGCTCGGGGCTGGGGGACAGGGTGGGGATGGGGCACAGGGGGGGATCCATGGTCTCAGGTCTTTTCCAGCCTCAGTTATCCTGGGATTCTGATCCAGTCACACAGGCTGCTCCTGCTCCCCCTCGCACGTCCAAGCCCTGCCCTGAGCCCACGGTCAGTTCTGTCGCTCTGTGGTGTCATCGGTGTGTCTGTGAGAACACACACAAATGTCTGTGGCGTTTCTCAGAGCCTTTGAGGGTTCATGAACGAATGGCCCTGGTGCCTGAGCTTTGTAAGAGTGGGTAGAGGGTGTGGGAGCTGCTGGGCGAGGGCTGCCCAGAGCCCTGGGTGCTGCACTGGGGAGCCCAGCGGGCTGTTATTAGCGGATAAATGTTATCGTGTTCATCTCTTGTAGAAATTTATCTGGTTTACGCTGCAGCCGAGCAACATTATTCCTATAAACTCAAGTAATCTTTCTTTAGAGAACAACTACCCAATTACTAACATTACTTATTGGATTGGTTGCTTTCTCTATTAAATGGGACACGGTGCCAATCAAATCAGATAATTCAGCCACAAAATCAATGGCACCACATTTACTCAATCAAATACATTGCTCAGTAACTTATATCCATATGAAATTAAAGAGATGGATGTGCCAGCTGCACACTAGAATTGGGCCTCAGAGCTTTGGCACATGCAGGTTAAAAATAAGGAAATCGATGAGCAAGAGAGAATGTATTTGACATCAGTCACTGCTTTTAATACATTAATTTCTTCACTAGATTAATCAACTATTGATCATCCTTCAGCCTTCCGAGAAGCCAAACATGTGATCCCTGTGCTGAGCTCTCCTTGTCCAAAGCCTCTGGGCACACACAGGGATGGATCATCCTGCCCAGCCTCTCAGAGGGCCCTGTGGACCAGAGATGTGTCTCCAGAGCAGCTGATTGCAGCTGCCCCGTGCCCTGGGCTGGGCCTGGCTCAGTCCTTGTTGATTTGACCAGGGATGTTCTTGGTCCCTCTGGTGGCCCTGGCAGCCTGTGCAGAGCTCTCTGAAGCATCAGGTGGGGGTTTCCCTGTTCTGCTGGGTTTGCCACCCCTAGGCTTGGCTCAGCACCCACCTGGAGACTTTTGGTGGCCAGCACAGGGCCAGATTTGCTGCTGCAGACTGCTCCTTGCTTTGGTGGTGGCATCAGAGCTGGGTCAGTCCGAGTGCTGTGCCTGGACTGAGAACAACCAGGCTCTGCCCTTCTGCAGACGACTGGAGACTTGATCCTTGCCTTTCCCACTCCAGAGTGAAGTGTTCAGAAACCATCTGAATGGAAAATCAAAGTGCCTGCTCATGCGGGGAGGGCAAGAAATCATCACTTATTTGTAGACAGGCGACAATTTCTAATCTCAGCTTTGTGAAGGATCTGATTTACACCAGAACTGCTTATCTCCATGCCCTTGGTAACCTCCTGCTTCCCTTTCTCAGCACTGTGCCAACAACACAGCTGCTGTTTGTCTCCGAGAAAAGAAAAGAGAAGGGAGGGGAACGAAAAAACCATTATAAAAATACATTGTAAGTTACCAAAATAGAAACCATCCAAGTGCCGTGTCCTACTTTAGAACACGCTGATGCAAATTACAGAGAGCAAGTGCTTCAGATTTGTAACTGGAGTTGGCTTGTAAGAAGCAAATATCCCTCCTTTGCCCTGAAATCAATTCTACAAGGCTGAGGATTGCTGAGGTTTGAGTAGAAGATAAAATTAATTAGCAAATCAGAAGGCAGTGCTCGAGCTGGTTTGACTGGCGCAGTGTGTTACACATCAACAGCAGCTTTATCTGCCCGACAGGCCACGTGTCCCACTGGGGTTATCGCAGGGGAGGTGACAGGGACAATTGTTTCCATTTCGAGATTCTGCACAGCACAGTCAGACAGGTTCTTGAACCTGGTTTTGCTGTGAACACCTGCAGAGATCCAGGACAGGTTCTGAGCAAGTGAGCCCTTTTCTGTGACCTCCAGGTGGGCTGCTGGGAGGTGAAGTGACTCCATAAACGCATTTCTCACAGTGGAAAGATGAGGTTGAAATTCCACACTGGGGACAATCAGAGATACACGTCCAGTGGGAACTTCTCTGCAAAATGTAATCCTCACTTGACTGGGTAAATCAGCTTTGGTTCTCTGTGAGTGTGTGTCACCAGCAATACTCGGATGGGAGGTCAGAGCACTGGGCAAAGCTCAGAGCTGGGGCAGCCCCTCTGTGGGGGCAGGAGGGGGTGGGCACAGGGATTAGCACGGACATCCCCAGTTATCCAGTCTCATTTGTAAATCAGAATGGAGCTTAAAGAGGCAATTCTGCAGGGAGAACTTCTCTGCTAATTGCCACAGTTTTGTTCAATTGACTCTTTGGCAAAGTGCCCTGTGCTTATCAAAACAATTAAATCCCAAATACCTGCTGTTGGTGTGTGGATTTATTATGGGAATTTGGGTAACAATGTCACCAGGCAGCTCTGGTGTCCCACCTCCTTCCCTGGGCTGGAGCCTCAAACAGGGGTATAAGACAACTTGTAGAGCAATTTTTAGCATCACTGTTGGAAATCTGAAAAAAAACCCAACATGCTGATTGAGAGTGTTCTGAAGGGACACAGACACAAGTGACTGAGTGGTTTAACCACTCCTGCTGCAAGTGTGCAAATTGTGCTTTGGGTAACACTAATCGAATTATCTCAGTTCAATTATTTAAAATTACACTTCTTTCTGCTATTTTGGTGACTCAGTAGAAGTGATTTGGTTTCCAGAATTGAGAATCAGCTGCCATGAGAATTGAGTTGTTTGAGTTACATCAGTTAAGCAAGGACCCATCTCTGGATTCAAACTGTCCTCAGGCAGTGGTTACAAAATGGGAGCTTTATCTTTTGGTCAAATGTAACTGCTCCCTAGAAATTGCAAGTACTGGGGAAAGACAAGAGGAAGAGCACCAGGACAGATCCAGAATTGCTGGAAGGGATCAGAGCTTCTTATATGCAGAACAGAGATTGTTCTCTTAAAATGCAGCTCCACCTCACGCTGTTATTTGGCTTCTATTACACAGGATTTAGTGAAAAGCGACTTTCTTGCTTCTGCTGCTTTGATTTGTGCTGTGCAGAGTGCGTCGCTTCCTTCTGCCGCCTTTGGTTATCCGAGTGTCAGGCTTTCAAACAAGAGCCACCCAAGGAGCAGTAGTCACTCCGGCCCTCGGTGGGGTGCTCAGGACCACGGGAGGGTTCAGCGGTGGAGCTGCCCCTGCTCCCGGCTGTCCGTGGCTCTCGGGGCTGGGGCCCGTGCCCCAGGGCGGTGGCACTCTGGCTTTGGTGCTCACCAGGGGGGACCCCGGGGCTATCATCCCCCAGGCTCAGGGCTCCACAGCCCCACTGTGAGACCCCGTCCCGAGGAGCCTGCAGCTCCCCCGTGCAGGCGTAGGCAGCAGGAGCAATAAGGGTGATGGATGACCTCCAAGGTGCTTCCCGACAGCTTGTGCAATGCTTAATGAGGTAAACTAATTGTAAATTGTGGCAAAATGGGAAACTTAACGACACTTCAGCTCTTGAAAGGAGTTTAAATGCTGAGGAATCGGGTAGTATTTGTGGGTGTTGGGAAGTGGCAGGGAAGCCCCGGAATTCACCCAGATGATCGCCTCTCCCCCGAGCTGCATATGCCTCAGCACCTCACACAGGCTCGGTTCCTGCTACAAACCAGATGCAAAAGCATTTGCTCTTTATTTTGGTGATTCCAAAATCTCTGGGGCTCCAGAGCAGGAGAAGCAAAGAGCCACCTGAGGTGGGGTCAGGACCCCCTGCCCAGCCCTGCCTGTATCCCCTCCTGCCTGGTGGGTTGGGAGCTTCCCTGTCCTGGCACGTCACGTGGTCACCTGGGACCAGAAGTGCCACCAAACTGGGAAACATCTTGTCCTCTGACTGATTCCAAGAAATAGGAGTCTTTTCTCACTTTCTCTCTTCTGTTGAACTGTAACTGGCTGCCTGTCAGATTGCTGAATGAGAACAAAATCACAGCTAAGAATCTGCAATCCTGGAACAAATTCATGTCATATGTTCCTGCTGAGCCACTGCTACCCCTCGGTTACACATCACCACCCGGCCCCGTCTGGGAGACACCTGCAAACTTCATGTTGTGGGGTATGGAATATTCACACTGGCTTTGCAGCAGATGTCAATGGCTGCAGCAGCTCCTCTGCCCTGGGTTCACTTCTCTCCTTCGGTGAAATTTGCTTCTTTTTCCACAAATCCGTGAAAGCTGCAGCTGCTGTGATCCTGCAAACAAGCAACAACATTCCCTGGCATTGTGATTCAGAGCTGAGTTTGCTTTCCGGCTTTGTTTTCCATGGCTGCGGTTTGGTAGAGGTAGTTCTGAGGTGTCACCTGCCCAGAATGAGTGGACAGCACTCGGAAAGGGCTTCCCAGACTGGACAGCCTGGGAATGCTTCTCCTTTCCCCTGGGAGTGTCCTGGTTCTGCAGCAGCTCACATCAGTCCCACACAGGAACTTGTCCTGTTGATCTGCAGACCCTGGGAGAAGGAAGAGGGATCTCATGCACACTGGGACAGACTGTTCCACCCATTCCATTCTGCAGCGTGACAAGACCTCGATGTGCCAGTGGAGAAGGGGAGTTCCTGGAGCTGCCTGTGCACAGCTGACCAGAGCCAGCACCAGTGGAGCCATGTAGGGTTTTCCCAGCTGCTGCCTTACTTGAGTGGAAATTTAGGCTGATTTTCGGTGAGCTGGTGCAGAAGCTCTCCCCATGCTCTGATAGACTTAGTAAGTTTTGCACATTCAAATATTGACCTTTCATAAATCCTCCTCAGCCTCCCACCAGGCAGCCGCTGCTGTGAGGGGAAGCAGGAGCTGGCAGGGCCTCAACAAGCTGAATATCATTCTCCTTAAACAGCTCTGAGGCATTCAGGGGCATAAAACCTTTAAGAGCTCCAAATGGCATTTTTCAACACACTGCCTCCCTCTCGAAAGGTCAGGTGGGAGTTAAACCGGAGGCTCCTCTTCTCTCCATCTTAATCAGCCATCGCAGGCGCTTATCAAATTTCCCTCCTGTCTCCTGGCTCCGATGGAATTGATAACCTGATCTGAATTCTCCCAGAGCTTCTCCGAGGGAAGAACAGCTGCAGCAGAGTGGGGCAATGCCGGTCATTGCAAGAGCCTTGGGAAGTTTGGATGCCTCAGCTGGCTCAGTGCTCAGGACTTTCTCCCTTTATTTGCCTCCTGTACCTGCTCTGATCCCATCCTATTCCATCTGGGATTTTCCCAAATGCCCACAGTCTACCCCAGTGCCCTTCCCTGAAGTGTGTCAGGTGCTGGGGACAGGGTGCAGAGGTGGCCAGGGGACTCACCACAATCTGCTGCTGTCCCTGCAGGGCCAAGAAAGAGCTTCATTAATATCCTGCTAATGAAGCGCTCCCAAAACCTCGTCCTTGCTCCCTCCTCCTTTCCCCTAGTTACTCACAGACGGTATCACCACTGAAAATGTTGAACCAAATATTTAGATAATCTTTCCAGGAGGGAGTTTCCTGCCACCCTGCCTGACTTAAAAACATGAGCACAAGGGGAGGAGGAGCGAGGGGAGACCCCGGCAGCTGCCCTGGCAGCTCCAAGCCCTGGGCACGGGCTCCTGCAGGCACCCAGCAGGAACCTGGGAGCACAGCCACCCCGTTCTACCTTGTCTGTGATCTTAGCCGCTTCCCCAGGGAGTGAACATCCCTTCCCTGAGCTGCACTTCCAGCTCCTCCACTGCTGCCGCAGGAGGTCCCTGCAGGAAGGGTGAGCCAGAGGCTGCCTCTCTCTAGCTGGCCTGGAGGCATCCTTGGGGATGTGCCAGGGCTGTAGAAGGGAGGCAGGAGTGAGGCCCTCACAGTGACAACGTGCCATGGATCTTCCTTCTGTGCTGTCTGGAGGAAGCTGATTTGAGGGAAAGAGAGATCGTTTCCAAGAGGAAAACCATTGCCTTCTTCTCTCCTGAATTTTCCCTACCTCGTTTTCATTTGTTTCCCCAGATATATTTCGGGCATAAGGCTGAACTCGTGTGTTCCACTGCAGATCCTCATCACCAGCTCTGCAAGTGCCACGAACCCTCCCTGTCTCCTGTCCCTGCCACCAGGACAGTCCTGGCACTGCCAGCACTGCTGATGGAGCCCAAAAGCACCCTGAACCCAGGTCACCACCAACCACCTGTGCTGTGCCTGTCCTTGCAGCTGGGCATGCCGAGGTCCAGAAGCTTCGGGCAAAGCTGGGACAGGATCCTGAGAAACACTGCTCTGTGTTTTAAGGGAAATTTAGAAACTATCACATTTGGGGTCAAAACCTGGCATTGCACGTAACTGGTTCACCAGCCATCCAGAACCCTGGAACTTGCTTTATAGCAGCAAGTATTTGCTGGAAAACTCTCTATTTAAATAAAAACCCTAGTTTTCCAGCGAGACAGTCACAGAATTGCTTTATCCAGCCCAAACCCCAAGTCTCTGTGGAGGACCAGCAGGATGGCAGCAGCTGGGAACAGGCTGGGGTGACCCTGCCCGACCATACGTGCAACGTCCAGAAGGACACACTGCAAAGGACAGATCTCCCTGGTTACCTGAGTGCTGCCCCTGCCAGGTGGGGAAGGCATTTGTTGTGCCTCCTAAAGCTCCCAGCTTTCCAAGCCGTGGGGGTATTGGGCAGCGGGTGAACATCCTGTCAGTGCTTCTGGGGCAGGATGTGTCGTGCTGCTCCCCCGGCCGGTGCCAATCTGCTCAGCTCCTGGGATGCAGCTCCACTTGCTGAAAGCAGATGCCATGCCCAGATTTCTTCTGCTGTTGAATCTCAGCTGTAGTTTGGCAGTTCCACAGTGATGTAGTGTTTTCCTCCCTCTCCCTGTCATGCCATCCCTCCTCCGAGGTGAGCTGGCCGCGTTTGCTGTCAGCTGTTAATCCACCCTGATGTTTGCATTCCTCTCTCCTTCCAAAGCACCACAAATCACTGCTTCTCCCTCGTGCAGGCCTCCCGAGGGGAGAGGGAGGCTGCAGGAAGACATCCCGGGAAAGGAGCTTTGAATCTCTGCCTTCTCCAAAAGGAAATCATTTTAAGATGCGAAAATCTCTCAAGGTGTTAATCAGTTCTTTCAATATTTGCTGTACTTGAAGCACTGACTGGCTTTTCAGATTTTAGAGGCAGGAAATACTACGTGGATTTTGAATGAGGAAAGTGCACACACCCCCCCCCAACACACACACAGACCCCACAGCCCGCAGCTGCTGGGGTGTCCCTGTACTGCTGCTGGCACTGCCCTGAGCATCCTGCACCCAGGGCTTGCAGCCTTCCCTACCCTGGCACACGGCTGCAATATTTTAAAAGTCAGGGAGTTGCATTATGTGTCAGAAGTGGTCAAATTAAGTTAATTTGACCTTTAAACTCCATCTTTAATCCCTCTCTTTGGCATCCAGCATGATTTGCATTCCGCTATACTGACACTCAGCCTAACAAATGACTTTCTTTCCAAACTGCCTTTGAAGTATCTGAACTTAATGGACTATAACATTTATGAACATCTGAGTTCTTCTCTCAGCAGCTGCACTGGGTTATTGATGATCTAATTGAAATGCTGGCAAATATATCCCAGCAGTATATGGGGAGCAGCAGCCGACTCGGCACGGCCCCAGAGCCTTGGAAGCGTATGGTTTCCTTGCTATTCATTAGCAGCAGACAGTATATTTTCAGCTATGTGAAAACAACAACAAAGAGCAAAGACACAAGAAGAGAAAAAAAATCCGCATGCTGGTAAGAGGCTGATTTGTTGCTCCTCCGTGGATCCCGGGGCAGCTCCATTGTGGGGGGCGGAGGCAGCCGGAACAAATTGGGCATCTTTTGGAACCTGGGATTTATTTACAGCAATAGCCAAGGGCAGGTCAGTTTATCCAGGGCACGTTCACTCTCCTGCCTGAACAGGTGAAAATACGTGGATGAACTGAAAACAAGACAACTGGGTACCAAAAAATGGGTTTTCTTGTTATTTCATCCAGAAATCATCACCCTTTCCTCTGAGCCCCGTGGGGGGTGATCTAAGCTGGCAGTGTCCGAACTGGCCGTGAAGGGCCATGAGCTGCTCCCAGCGTGCCCCAGAAACACAACTGGCACGTATTTCCAGCACGGCTTCAGTACCATGAGGTTGGGAAATGCCCATTTCCGAGTAATGCCTGGAATTGCATTGCACTCAGTATTTATCCAGCAACCAGCCGAGAGCACACTCTGCTCTACTCTGATTGGCACGTAATTAAGCAAAGGCAAGAAAGTCGTAATGTTTAGCGGCAGCACCCCTTGAGTGTTCAACAATAACAGGAGAGATAGGGGTGGTGTGCTGCTAAAAATAAATAGGGAATGGCTTATTAGGAGGTGTAGTGAGTTCCCGTGCCGTGAATAGCTCCAGGCAGTCCATTCCCTTCCATTTCGTTTCATTTGATAGTCGCCGATTTACACCAGGGATAAAAGAGGGAGAAAAAAGGATATTGAAAAAGAGAAGAAAATTTTTGACATGAAAATAAAGATGAGGGGAAATCAAATTTGTGTCTTTGAGCAGATGGAGGCTGAGCCATTCCTGGCATCATCCGCACAGTTGGATTCACTCTCCTGGTCCAGGCTGGCTAAAAGACACCGATAAAAATGAAAAATGCAAATGAATTCTCTACACCTTCCTGGACTCACCGGAATGGAGGGTGCCACTCAAAAGGCAATCTCTCCAAAACATTTAAAAACATTGTGCAATTTATATCTTGTACTTGACAGAGCATCCAGAAGTAATTTCAGCAGTGTCCTGGTGCCACCGCGCTCCGCCGAGGGTGCCAGTCAGCGCGGCCCCGCTGCATCACCTCCCTTCCCTCTGCAGGCTGCAGAGCTGTAAGAGGCACTACGAGTTGGCTGCTGGCCTCTCACTTCTGCTGGAAAATCTGGCTGTGCCAGCGTGTGTAAGGTCAACAGCACAAAGCTGGCTTATTAACTGGAAATTTGGGGGATCTGGTGCCAGGAAATGGCTTTCAGCCTCTGTGAGAAGGAATAAAGAGGTTTCGGGGCACTGGTTTGCTACAGAGGAAAATCGGGTTTGAGCATATTTCATGGCTCAGATGTGCCTCTGTTCCAGGACACCAGGAGCTGTGTCTTATCCTACCAGGACATTCAATTAGGCCTTTTTAATCCCAGCACAAAGCTCTTCCGAATGACATTACAGCACCCGTGGCATCCCCGTCCCCCAGAGCACTGGGGCAGCGTCCCACGGCCCCCGGCGCTCTGGGGTCCCCCCACTGCGCTCTGGCTCCTGGCTGCCCTCACTCCGGAGGTTTTCTTACTTAGGGATCAAAGCCTTGGGCTGAGCCGCTCAGGAGACATTCCCAGCTGCCTTCATGAACACTCCTGTTTCCACCTGGACTCGATGGACACCCAGGCATTCCCACCGGCCCTGCCTTGCCAAGCAGGGATTTGCTGCTGGGAAGGAACAGCCCGAGCAGGGACAAGTAGGGGTCTTTTCCCACTTTTTTTCCATTAAGTGGGAATTTACAGTGAGATTTTTGAGTTTAAGAGATCTCAGCACCTGGGCTGCAATGTGGAAAGGGATTTAGGATGATTTGGAGGTCTTTTCTAACCTTAATGATTCTGTGAGCCTAAGCACATCCTAAACACAGGAACATCTTTAGCTCCACTGAATTCCATGATGACACTCACCTGCTCGGGTTTGCATCCTGATATTTGGCTTTTGGGCCAGTGAGAGCAATGAGGTTTGTAATGAGAGAGATGGGAAAAAATTTTCCACTCGATTACCATTTTCCTTTGTTTCAGCAAAGGCTCTGTGGGTGCTCATGGCCTGCTGGCCTTTGATGCCCCAAAACCACCTTGGTTTGTCCATCCCCAGACCTGTTTCCAGGGAGAAGCAGAGCCAGAGCCAAACCTCAGGTTTCTCTGCCCTCACGTTCCAGATCCAGATGGAGCAGCAGCAGGACAGAACAACCGGTTGTTTCTCTGGCACTGTGAGCAGTTCTTAAAGGCTAAAAATGCCTCTTTTTTTTTGCAACTTCCAGCCTTTTTAACCTTGAAGCCTCTACTCCTGTTGCAGTGTGGTTTGGGGAATGGACGCTTGTTCGCAAATTTAATTTTCCTGGTTTCCAGCAGAGGTGAGAGGATTTACACTGTTGATGACAAGAAAAATGCATTAAAGCAATAGTATTCTGCTAATTCTGCGAAGAGATTTTGGATAGAAAGATGAACATTCCTACTCCTGGCTAATGTAACGTGTAAATTCTGCTGATAACGTGGCTCCCCTCTTGCTGGAGCTGGTAAATGATTTCCTGAGGCTCCTTGCAGAATATCTGCTTCGTTTAAATCCCCTCTCTTCTCTCTTGCAAACAGTGAATACCAGCTTCATTCCATGGATTTGTCACTTAAAATGTCTCCAAAGAAAGGGAATTCTGTGTGGAAATAGAAGAGTTTGGGAGCGGTGAGCACAAGCTGTGGCAGGGCTCCACTGGTTCTGTTGTCACACTCGGCAGACAGGGAGACTCCGGGGGTAATGAGCTTTCCTCTGGAGGAACACACAGAGCCTGGAAACAATGGGACTTCTGAGCTGGGATTTGGATGCGTTTGGGCTGGGAAATGAGCACGCTGGAGAGATAAGGCAGATGAATCATCCAAAAGGGATTGCTGCACACCGGGCTGTCAGTCTTTGCGTGGTTTTGTGGATTCAAATTTTTTTCTGATTTGAAATTATGCAAAAAACACACATTATAAATCAGGGAATAAATCAAGGCTGGAGCTGTGTCCAGGTCAAAGGCAGGGGGAGCCTGGTTTCTTTCCAAACCTATAAATCATCCTAAAGTGCTTCCAAACTCGCTGGAATGCTTTGTGAACCTTGGGAATGTTTCCAGAAGACCTGACATTAGTCCCAGTGTAGAATAAAACCTCCTTTGAAATGAAATGAATTTCACCTGAAATTGCACCTATTTTCAAGGGCTTAGCCACAAACTTCTCAGCCATTTCTGAGTGTGACACAGTGTTCCCATGGGAAAGGTAGAAATACTCAAGGTTTCCAGGTTCCTGTTTAGGAGGTGTCCTTGTGCCAGCATGTCCTATCAGGATGCCAACAGACCTCCATCCAACAGGAGCTCAGGGGAATGTTCAGTGGCAATTATTAATGCAAAAAATAATGTTAAAGTCTACCGATTTGGAGAGCTGACCATGCAAGGGCTGCTGAGGGCTGACCAAAAGGGGCTCTAGATCAGTCATATTGATTGTCTGATTTTTCATGAATCTTAAATGACTGGATCAAGTTCAGAGGCTGAGAGTGGAGTGGATGCTGCATTTGTGCTGGAAAAGGGAAGGTGTGGGGATAGAACTGCAGTGCAACTGTTAACACGACCTCCACCCAGGGCGAACAGTGGAAGGGTCTCGATTAGTGAAAAATTAGTTAGTGATGACATGATATGAGGGAGGAACTCGGGGGTGGCTGGAGCAGCCTGTGCCCAGGGTTACCTGTTGCTCTGACCGTGGGATCGCACGGTGACGGTGTTCCCAGGGATGGATGCGAAAGGGGGATGTGCCTGGGCAGTGACAGAGGCTGGATGTCCCCAGGACACTTCCCTGCAGGGCATCCCCCGTCCTCAAACCCGTCCCTGCCCCAGGGGCTCGGCAGCGTCTCCGAAGCCAGCGCTGCTGTGGGTGCCCCTCGCTGCGGGTGCTGCTGCGGGTGCCCCTCGCTGCGGGTGCTGCTGCGGGTGCCCCTCGCTGCGGGTGCCCCTCGCTGCCGGCGCCTGGCAGAGCCTCGTGTACCACAACAGCAGACAATTACACTTTCCCTTACACCGTTTCTCGTTCCTAAGCGAGCACAGCGTGCTTTCTGATCTGCATTTCCCTGCTTTGATCATCCGTTCTGCAGATCAGTTTTGCTGTTTAGAGGTACAGCAGGACATGTAATGAATGCAAATGCGATGCGGTCGGAGATAAATGTCTAGACTTCAGAGCCTAATCCTCCCAAATCTTACACCCCGATACAATGTTTTCGTATTTAATACATTCTGAGGGATTTTGCTTTTATAAATAATGAACTAATCTCATCTTCAAGGCATCACTTTGCAGTTTAGGTGTTAAAAAAAAATAAAAAGCAACACTGTGTACTCAGAAAAATCTATTTTAACCAATATTAACTGATACCTCTCCTCAGATAAAGGCTTTGGTGGGTTTGCTGGGTGATTCCTTTTAGAATAAAAGCATGCTGGAAAATTACATTGTGTGGGGCAGGACAAGAACTGGGATGAAGTGACATGGAAGGGGTTTTTTGTCCAATACCAGGTACTCCCCCCAGTGATGGAGCTCTATGGAATGGCGTTGGTGCCAGGGTGCCTTTTTGTTCACTGAGGAGACAACATCAAGATTGTTTAGAAAACTTCTTTGCATAACTAATATTTTGAATTTATGAATATCTTATAATTAGTTTTGCCAGGGAGCTGAAATCCCAGGGCCAAAATTTTGTTCCCAGTAAAACCAGGTAGCAGAGACAATTTCCTCTGAGCACCTTGTTAGTGTAATTCTGTTTCTCTGGTGCCAACAGAGGGGTTTACGTTTCCTCCAGCTTAGTGGCATTTCAAAATGAATGGAATTGAGCCTGCATGGAAAGGGCTGGAACAGGCTGCCCAGGGTTTGGAGTGCCCAGCCCTGGAGGTGCCCAGCACTCAGTGCTCTGGGCTGGGGGACACGGTGGGCATCGGGCACAGGGGGGATCCATGACCTGGGAGGGCTTTTCCAGTGATTCTCAGTGATTCCAAATGTGAGATTCCCTGGATGTCAGGAGGTGGGTGCTCAGCACTGAATACAGTCCAGGGAGAGCTGGCCCAGGACATCTTTTGGGTCAAAACTGTCTCATTTGGTATTTGTCATCTAAGTGGCAGGATCAAAGCCTCCCTTTAACACAGCCAGCCCCCAAATCCAGCCACAGGGGTGGAGAGGAGCGTGGCTGAGTGAGTGGCTGTGGAGAAAACTGCTGACAGCAGAACTGCTGCATTTGCAGGCACACACAAATCCCCCCTAACGGCATCCCCGGAGAGGAGCCGGGGCCTGTCGCTCCCTGTTCCCCTGCACAGACACAGACACACGGCTCCTGCCCCTGCAGCTCCCCGAGACACAACAGTCCAGGGAGAGGATTTAAAATAATCGACCGTGGCAAGAGAAAGGGTTTAAACTGGGAGCACAAGCAAGGCTGGAGCGTGTCCAGGTCAGAGAGGAAAACAAGTTTCTCCCAGGGATGAGTCTGACTCTGACAGGATTTTCTCCCACTGCCTCACAAGGATACCAGCCCCAGCATCCCATCCTCAGCCCTGCAGGGTGATGGGAACAGGGTCTGCATCTCACAGGAAAAGGCATCTCAGCCTGGTCTTGCTCCAAAGCTCTTTGGCAGCCAGGCAAAAGAAGGCACCAAGTGCCCCAAAACTGCACCTCTTGCAGGGAGCTCTTGGCAACCAGCCACAATCCACATGGGACCCCCCCAACATCCAGCTGTCCTCAGAAATCCCGTAATTCCTTTTTCTGGGCTTTGAGATGCTCTTAACCAGCATTCAACAGACTGAGTTCAAAGGGACCAAGGCTCCTATTTAAGTGCTCTCTGGGTGGGAGTGTTCTAACTCACACGTTACTCCCGTGAGTAGCCCCTGCACTCTGTGGGCTGCTCCCAGGAGTCCCTGTTGGCACAGTTTAGCTATAATTACTTTCTCCTCTTTCTCCAGCCAGCCTCCAAGCACTTCTTTGCAAGGGGAATTGCTATTCCCTTGTCAGGAGGTGGGATGCTGGTGTAATTGAGAGAGAACAGCAGCCTGTTTCTGACTGAGGCTCTGTCCTCCCTCCCTCCCACTCACTACTTATTGTATGGGAAGGAGAAGCCCTCAAGATATGCTGGACAGACTCTTGGAAATAACCTTTTTCATCTCAAAGATCCTGCTGAATTTTAGATTAAAAAGGAAGCTTTTCTTTCAATAATGTATTTCCCCCTTGGCTCCCTGGCTATCAAGTAACTTTCCCTGAACAGAAAGCTCAAAAGATGAAGCTTCCCCAAATTCAGATTCATGAACTGAATCTCTCACCTCCCAGAAGCCTGGCTGGAGAGAGCAAAGGCAATCAGGGCATGAATTTCATATTAAGAAGAACAAATAAAGCAGAACCTTTTTTATTTCATTCCTTCTGCCTGTGCAGGTGAGTTGGGGTTATTAACCACCGCTTAAATCAGCACATCTGCCAGGAAAGGGTCACCCATCGGCTCCCCACAGACTGGAGCTGCTGCAGCCACCAGCAAAGGGACAGCTGAGCCTGGAATCGGGGTGCTGGGCCTTGAGGGAGCTTAAACACAGCTCTGCAGTGTAGGGGCAGAACAGAAAATAACACATGTAATCCTCCCCTGTGGCTGTGCCCTCTCCAGATCCTCAAATCTCTGCAGAGCATTGACCGCAGCGAAGGACCTGGCCGGGGGAGCCTGTGCCACAACCCCCACTTGTGACCCAGGACCTCTGCAGTGACACACAGGGGGGGGACACACAGCCACTGCAGCACAGAGCACGGAGCACAGTTCATCCTCAGAGCCCCTCAGAGCTCAGGAAATACGAAACTGCAGCTTTCCAAACGCTGCTCTTCACAGTCACCACTTTAGCGAAATATTAGGGGTTTTCGGGGGAGCTCCGGGCAGTGACCCCACCCGTGTGAGCTGAGCCGAGATCCCAGGAGACACAGGAAACAGTCCTTTGGATCACCTTGGCAATGGCAAAAATGCCACCCAAAGCCAGTCCTGTCCTGTGCTGAGCCACTGCTGTTCTGTGTGTGACACCTCTGAGGCTGAGCATCCCACAAGCACATCCCAACACCCTGTGCCGCTGCTGGATCACTGCAGCCACATCCCAAAGCCTGTGCACAGACACTAACTGTGGGTAACTGTGGGTTTGGGGGTGGGCTCTGTCTTGGGCCTCTGTCAGGTCTCAGGACAGCTCTCAGTTGAGGGAGGAAGGCACAGGCTGGACCAACTCATCACTCCAGGCTGTGGTTCACCTGGCGCTGATTCACCTGCTGTTCTGATGCTCCTGGAAATCCCATCCAGGCTAAATCCTCGGCCCTGGCTGCACGGCAGTGAGCCTTGTCGGGGCTGGTGATGCCAGTGCTCTGCTGAACCAGTGGCTGCAGTTCCCCCCAGCCCGATGGTTTTGCTGTCACTGCACCGTGCAGCGATCGCTGGGAGCCCCAGGGAACCCCCCAGCCTCTCATTTCCCCGTCAGCAGCACGCAGGGAGCAGTGGCAGCCTCAGGCAGGCATGGCAGTATTCCCTCCTTCTGGGCTGAGAAATAATGGGAAACTCCTCGGGAGGTGATCCAACCTGCAATAAGGAGCACAGCAGCAGGTACACCCAGGGAGAATATTGATGGCTGGCTCTCATTTCGGGCTGGATTCCCACACTTGGGCATCGATAACACAGAGCTGTGACTGAGAGATGGACAGGTTTGTTTTCAGGGGACTAACAGGATTCGTTCCATGGCTGCACACCACTTTAACATGCAAACATGCTGATTGCTTTGTCTGTGCAAGTAGCACAAAACATCAGGCACCGATCCCTGCTCTGTGTGACAGGACCCAGGGAAGGGCTGGAGCTGTGTCAGGGCAGGGTCTGGCTGGATCTCAGGGAAAGGTTCTTCCCCCAGAGGGTGGTTGGCACTGAACAGGCTCCCCAGGGCAGTGTCACAGCC
>JAYRBT010000064.1:3052326-3077601 GCA_036023395.1 Myiotriccus ornatus
GTCGGGCTGTACAGAAGGGCCGAGGTGGGACGAGCTTTGCTGAGCTGAGCTGAGCTGTGCCGAGCTTTGCTGAGCTGTGCCGAGCTTTGCTGAGCTGTGCCGAGCTTTGCTGAGCTGTGCCGTGCCGAGCTTTGCTGAGCTGAGCTGTGCCGAGCTTTGCTGAGCTGTGCTGAGCAGTGCCGAGCTTTGCTGAGCTGAGCTGAGCTGTGCCGAGCCGTGCCGAGCCGTGCCGAGCCGTGCCGGCTGCCGCTGGCCCTGAGTGGCACGCAGGGGAAGCAGAGGTGACAGTGATGCAGACGGCTTGACTCACTCCGGCTGCTCCGTCTAGCGAACGGCACAAATTGGATTATGTGGTGGAGTTTCCGAGGACAGCTCTGCCGTTTGAGTGGCATTTCCATATTCTGCCGAGCAACCCACATGCCCATAAAATCTGATAAGTTTTCTCGGTCATCACTTTGTGTATTTTTATGAGTCTATTAAAATGTGATTTACATTTTTCCAATTTCCCCCCCCCTCTTTTCCCTCCAATATACCCAAGGGATGGGTGGATTAGATTGGAGGGAGCCCAGGACCATATGGCCAATTGGATTAGGTTCTCCTAAGCGCTCGGCAGAAAGTAATAGGGGTTTTAAACCTGGATCCCAAATTCTGGATGCCTGTCTTGTCTGAACTGCCGAACAGCTCCATTTTTTAAGGCTCTTGTGCAGTGCTGAAGCCAGGGACAAGGATGCCCAAGGTCTGTCCTGGCAAGGACCTCAGGGCCAGTGTTAGGGCAGCGCTTGAGGCACGTGTCCACCTCCACCCCTTTCCTCCAACTCTGAAATTAATCACCAGTTAATCGTTGTTCAAACCGAGTATTTTTAGTCAGAATAACACTTTCTGTTTGAGTCAACAGAAGTGTGAGCTGTGCTTCCTGTGTTTCTGCTTGCTCAGGGCAAACGCTGCAGTGTTCCCAGGACGGGACCACAAAGGAGCTGCCTGTGCTGCTGGGTGGAAATTTGCTTTCAAATTTGAGAGAATATTTGTAGAAATTCCTCTCTCTGCTATTTGCTCAGTTCTGTTAACAACGGGCTGCCAGTCGGGTTCAAGGACAGACGAGCAATGTGCTCTGAGCAGCCGCTGTAATTCTCTTTGCTCTGAAGAGACAGAGGGAGATTAATAGAAAAAGCAGCAGCAGGAGGATTTGTCAAGAAAAATAATCATTTTCAGGCCAAGGAGGTTTTGCCATCTTGATAGTGAGCAAATGGCAGGAGCAAAAGGACTCCTGAGCCTGCCCCGTGTTACTGAAAGAAGCAAATTAAGGCAATTGCTGTTGAACAGAAAACTAACATTTGGCTTTTTCCCCCCCTCAGCTGCTCTTGTTGTCCCCGAGACCTTCCCAGCCTCCCTGCCCAGAGTCAGGAGCCTTTTCCAGCCCGTGTTTTCATGGCAGGGCGATGGGCAGCGTTTGCTCCGAGTGTCACCGAGCAGCGCGGGCACTGCTGCCACCTCCGGAGAGCGAGCCGGGGGACACGGGGGACCAGGCAGGGACAGTGCCGGGCGGTGCTCGCGGTGCGTCCCAGGCAGGGAGAGTAGTGACCAGACAGGGGCAGTGGGCGGATGGCAGCAGGACGTGGTGCTGCAGCCCCAAATTTACTTCTTTCGGTCCCAGATACTGGCTGGAGCATCCGGGATCCTCTGGGCATCGCCTGCCCGGGGCTGCAGGCGTGACGAGGCTCACAGGGTGTGGGAGGAAAGGCTCGGTAGAGTTTCTCCTGCCCCATTCCCCTTCTCTCCATGGAAAAAGGATTAACAGGCAAAAATAAAGCGAGTTCACTTTCCACCTCCGCTGGCTGAACACGAGGCTGCAGTTTGTTTGTTTTCATTCTCCAATAGCCTTTGTGTCCCCTGACACTTCTCTGCTTGTAAATAGTCGAGTATCATATTCCCCCTGTGGAAACTGGAAACCAGGGTCGACAAAAACCTGAAATTCACCTTCCCCCCCGCCCCCCCTCATTTTGCAGCTGTGCTGCAATTTCAATTACCATATGCCTTGTTTTGCCCCCGGGGAATGGTGGAGAGATGAGGAATAGGGGAAGTGTGGCAGGTAATGGAAGACACGTTCTCATTTCTGCTCCAGCAGATAGTGCAAGTGCCCATTAAATGCTGAAATTAATTGTTTAAATTGTTCTGAGCAGCATTTACGGCGATCTCCCTGTCGCTGCAGCTGGGCATTTGGTTTCAAAAGCTTTCCCTGCATTATCTGCAGCCCAGCATTCCAGCGGCAACGTCTCACCACAAACTAATTTGTTCTACACACATTTATTTTCTCCCTGCACAACACTTACAAAATACGTGGCAAAAATGCAGATAATTTTTCCCCTCTTGTTTTCACGCTGTTCCAGGGACAAATTGCTGCTGCACTCAGTGGCACTCCCAGAGGAGGGACCCCAAGGGTGGCAAGTCAGGCATGGAGGGTTTAATAGACGTGTGAATGTGGCACTTGGGGACATGGATTACTGGTGGTCATGGCAGTGCTGGGTTAATGGTTGGACTTGATGATCTTAATGGTCTTTTTCAACCCAAAGGATCCTGTGATTTATCCCGTCAGACCAACCCTCCCATCCAGGGGAGGCTGCACAGCTCTTCCCTCATCCAGGTGTGTTACTCCAGAGCTGGTTGCTCACAGTGGCAGCCCAGTCATCCTGGATGAGACACGGAATCACTGATGTGCCTGTGAATATCATGTGGCTGCTTGGAAATTAAAATGAATTTTGAGTTGTGTAGTATTTATCTGCATTCCTAATTTATGTTTGAACAGGAGAGGAACTATTTTCTGTCCTGAAATTCAAGCTTAATTTTCATCTTTGTTATCTTTAGAGCTTAGTGAATAATTAATTCTTTTTCCTGCAAGTTTTTGTTGGATTTGAAGCAAAATTAATTCCGCCACTGGCTTTGTTGTTGTTGACTTGGCAGGAGGCTGTGGAGGTCCCGGAGCAGGTGAGGGTCCTGCTGGGTTGTCAGGGGACCCAGCACCTTCACCCTCCACATTCCATCCGTTCTGTGTCCTGTGTTGCCTCGGTATCAGTTTTCTTCTCATCACTTGCTGGTTTCCAGTGTTTTGCAGCGTTTCTTGTTCTCTCCAACCCGGCACATTTACCTGCTGTTACAGCACCCAGGGCCTGACTCTGCCAGGGGTCCCCAGCCCGTCCTCCCTCTCATGATCCCACCTGGTTGCAGGTGTTTTGAGGGGCATTTGCAGCTGCTGAAGGGGAACTGAGGGAGCACTTGGGGAGCTCCATCTCCCGCAGACGGTATTGCTGAAGGGGTTTCATTCGCACTGGCAGGAGCTGGGACCTGTTGATGTGTGTGCAGGGAAGATGACGGCAAGCCTGCTGTGATTGGCATCTTAATCAGTCAAAATACTCTGCCCTCCTCCTGCAGAGCCCTCTTTCACTCCAACCTGGATGTATGCAAGAAGCAAAGCCTGTGTTTTGATAGGATTATTGTTTCCACCCAGCTGATGTATTTGTTCCTGTGAAGAACAGGCCAAAGTGCTGCCGCCAGCAGTGCAGCCTCCTGTGGGCTTACTGCAAGTGGTGAACATTTCTGTGGGTTTTTGATGTCTTGGAGCTTGGATGGAAGGAAAACCCCGGATTCTGCTGCATTTGGGACGAGCTAATTCACAGCTCAGACAAATTCCAGGGAGGAGGCTCCGTTATTGGGGCAAAACAGCCCAAACAGGGACATTTTCAGCAGTATTACACTGTGTACTTAATTTCCAGCAGTATTACACGGTGTAGTTAATTTTCAGCAGTATTGTGTTGTGTACTTGACCTCCCTAACCTTACATAATTGCATCTTAAAACAGTCCTAAAGGAGCTAGTTAAGGGAAGGAGTACAGCTGGCCATATCTCAGCATTGATTTTCTGCCAGCTCGTTGTACTTTCCGTGATGTGAGCTCCATGGATCCCTCACTGAGCTTCCCCTCCCTGGGACAGGGCTGCCCCTCGGATGGAGGGACAGAATGGGATGGGCAGAGTTGGTGTTTCACCTGACCCACACCTCTCGGGGCTGAGACCCCGCAGCTGATGCTGCGGCCCCTCATCGACCTGCGCCCACAGAGAGCCAGCCCAGGGGGCTGGGGGGCTGGAACAGGGGTGTCAGGGTGTTGGGCTGAGCTCAAATCCCACTCTGGGGGCATCTCTCCACTCAAGGTGTTCACACATTGCAGAGCTTAAGCCCTGACACCAGGAGAAGGGTTAAGTGTAAACAGAAAGATTTTCCAAGTTTTTCGAAGACCTTCGGAGTCTTTTGAAACAACTTTATCTCTTAATTCAAAAGTCTGTTTGAATAACCCAAAATGAGATCAGTATGGAAGGGCTGGAAGATCATCTCCTAACAAAGAGCAGCGACTCCTTCCCATTCAACTCAATTATCCCTGGCTCAGTCTTGGGGAAACAGCCCGATTGCTTTCCTGCCAGCTCCTGGCTGCTGAGTTAATAACATCGCAGGATGCGTGTGATGCACCAGAGGATTTTGCAATTACTCCTGGGGAATTTCGCTGGAAGGGGCTGGGAGGGCGCAGGGCCGGGGGCGCATCGGGAGGTGCCTCGTGCGGTGGAAGGTCACCCTCCCTGCCCGAGCTCCTCCTGGGGTCCCAGCGCTCGCAGCCCCCGTGCTGGGGGGCTGTGCTGGCCCCGGGGCTGCCGGCTGGGCTCCGGGGCTGCCGGCTGGGCTCCGGGGCTGGGTGACACAGGATGGACCAGGCTGGGCTCATCTCGCTCCTCCATCGCTGCCGGAGCGCGGACGGCGCGGTGAGCAGCTCGGCGCGGCAATCGTGCTCCCTGGCTGCGGCACCGGGCCCTGCAGCTGCCGGAGCTCGGCCTTGATGAGCACAGACTGTAAATTCCTGGTTACGGAGTGTTTCCAGCCCTGCTGACTGCTGGGGAACGGGCAGCCCAGGCCCAGTGCCCCTTGAAGGCTCCCAGTCCCCAAGGGAAGGGATGGTGAATTAGGGAGATGTCAGGGATTCTGTCAGTTCAGCTGCAACGTGGAAAACCTGGTGGTTGGGGGTGGTTTGAAAGCCACTTTTCAAGCAATATTAATTTTAGATTAACTTGTGCCCCCTCTGCTCTATTACCGACCCCCCAGCACTCCCCAGGCCCAGCCTGAGGGGATGGGGTGGGTGTCGAGCTTTAACTTCCCGCCACAGTGAATAAACGTCGTGTGCTTTTCACCACCCCTGGTCCATTCTGATTCCACCCTTACTCCTGAAATGTTCCCCGGCTCCTCTGACAAAGGCATTTTACAAGATGGATCAGTCCTGTCTCCTGCTGTAAAAACCAGCGTGGGAGCGACAATGATCACGGGTGGCACGTGGGAACCCCCTCACCCTGGGGAACCGCCTCGCCATGAGAACGGGGGTCCCCAGCCCGGGGAACCCTCCACAAGCCCAATGCTGTAACCCCTCCTTAAGCGCCTCGGTAATGAGAGGATTAACCAGAGATCCACCCAGTGCCAGGCTCCGTGGCTGGGCCTGAGAATTCCAGCGGGAACCCTGGTGCCCTCCCACATTTCCCTCCCACGGAGGGATTTTTGCTCGTCCTCCTCCCCTGCATAAGCACGCTCCTCCGCTCCCAGCTGCGCTCCAGCCCCGGGTCGGGCCAAGCCCAAGGCCCTGTAAATGAGCAGCCCCCCGTTCTCCAGCCCTCGCTGAGATGTTCGTGGGCAGGACGCTTTTGTTCAGCACTTCTGCAGGACACCTGCAAACAGGTGGAGGCTCCAAAATCCAAAGGCACAGATTATCCCCAAACTTACCCTTCCTGTTCTGAACTGTCACCCGTCAGGTGCAGCCCCCTGTCCCTGGTCCCCAGCGGGATGTCCCTGGGACACGTCCCCAGCTGCTGCCCAAGGGCTCCCTCAGGGGGCCAAGGAATTGTCCTGCTGCTTCCAGCATCCTTTTCCACCTGTCTCTCTTCCGCCCCCTCCACCCTGGCCCTGCAGTGGCACAGCACCTTCCCGCAGCCCCCGGCTCTGCCTCCAGCACAGACATTACTTCTAATAATGTGCAAATTGGATTAAGACACAGCGATCAATCAGGGGCTCAACACCTCGGTGAGAGGAGCTGGTGGCTCTTTGTCCAGGGGCAGGAGCTGCAGAAGAGGGAGGGAAGGAAGGCTGCAGCCTGGCCGGGCTCTGCCCGGGCGCCAGACACGCAGGAATTGATTTGGGATTGTTTCTGTGCAGCAGGCGGTCCAACAATCAGATATATTTCTCTTGCAGGTCTGAGTGCAGAGCTCTATTATTCATACTCTGGCTTTAAGTTATAGCCAGTGTCGTGTCAAATGTACCAATTCCAGCAGCTTTAATGGAGTTGGCCTCTGCACCCCTCGCCAAATGGCAGCTGATATTTTCTGCCCACGTCAGTTGTATCTACGAGGGAAAAATATCGAGTGCTCCCTGTGGCTCTGGCTCCAGCGCGTGGGGAGGGAGGGGAGGTTTCCTGACCGCGCTGACGCCGCGTGTGCCGGCGGGCACACGGCCGGGCGCGTGCGGCTCCTGGCACGTGCGGCTCCTGGCACGGCCAAAGCCAGCACTGCCACGCGGTGCACAGCTGGGCCACGGGCACCACGGTCACCTCTGGGGGACAAGCCAGGCTGTGCTCCGCCGGTGGCACCCAGGGATCCTGGGCGGCCCCAGAGGGACAGAGCCCAGCTCCGCCTGTCACAGCTTCCCTTGCCCTTTGCCCGCCTGTTTGCCACCCAGCGGGCAGCGCACCCTGCCACGCGTGTGTTGGTGTGACAAGAAGCAGGACTTCCCTGGGAAGCCTGAGCAGGGAGCACCCACAGCAGGATGGAGGGTGCAGGATGCAGGATGCTCATTTCCAGCCACCACTGGCTCATCAGCCTCTCTCACCTGTGCGCGGTGCTGCAGCTGGTGCCAGTGAAACACCTGAGTGGGTGGGGGAGAAGCCTTTAAATTCTGCCCCTAAGAAGCCTAGGGTTTCCCCTGAGCTGCTCTTGCTGCCTTCTCTTCCTCCTGCCCTGGAGAAGCTGCAGTGCCGGTGAGTGTCGTGTGCTGGGAACGGGGGTGTGGGGAGGAAACACTTCCCATGGCTGGGATCACCCCCCAGAGAGGCAGTGGAGCAGGGCTGCCCCTGGGGATGAGGGAAGCAGGATGGGCTGTGCCCAGGGTGCTGCAGGAGCCCTTCTCTGTGCTGCAGCCTCTCCCTTCCTGCACTCCCCGGACCTCAGTGTCTGGGAATGCTCCAGACAGCCCTGAGCAGCATCTCCAGCACCCTGAGGGGCCAAGTGGGCTCAGGGCATGTTCCCATATTCCCTGGTGGGTGAAAGTCCTGTCCATGCTCCAATACTCCCTCTGCAGCTGGGGCAGGGACCCCGTGAACATTCAGTTCATGTCCCACTCCCGCTCAGAGCTTGGCCTTTGGTCCACAATTGAATCCAGTGTTTTAAAACAAGCTTTGATCCCCCGGAAAAGGCAGTTTTCCTGGCTGCCCCCATGGCCACGGCTCCTGTAAACAACTGGCAATCTGCCCACCTCTTAATTTTGGTAACTAATTACCTCTCGTTATCTTGAATCAGGCTGGTAGCCAGCATGTCACTAAGTGATTAATACAACACACACAGCAGCACGAAGCTGCATCTTTCATTCACCACCAGAGTTCTCCTGTTTGCCCTCTTGTTGTTTAGCTTAATAAAATGGTGAGAAAGGCAGGAAATGCAAAAAATCCATATTTGCTATTGGATGAGCAGCTGGGAAGGCAAAGGCACAATAGGGCTGGGCCAGGATCTTCTGGGGGCAGGAGAACTGGCTCTGAGGAGTTCATAATCATGATTTGATACACAGGAGCCTCTAGTGGGCTTGTAAATCCTCTGACCTCTGCGTGACCAGCGCAGCCTTTGGCCTGCTGACACTCTGCAGGAGGGTTTTTAAACCTAACGGTCTTGACCCACAACAAGACAGTTTCCAGAAGAAGGAGAATTTTTTCTTTATTTGCTTTCCACAGGTTTTTTCCCCCACAGCTTCTCCCATGTGGTCAGGAAGGACCCACTTCCACCCTGTCCCATCGCTCAGCATGTGGTCATGGGGAGTGTGCACTGAGGCACTAAATTAAATTGGGGGCACTTCATAAGTATTAATTTTGATGCTACTCAAAACAGCCTGAGCAAAGGCACCAGCCTTGCTCTCAAAAGCCAAAAGGACCAGTTTGTTCCCCCGGTTATGTCCCATTCCATCTGGGTCAGCCTGTGGCAGGAACTCTGCACCTTGGCAGGACTGCTGGGCTGCTGGTGCTGGGGACATGGGTGGGCTGGGTAGGAGGAAGGTCTGGGGTGACTGGGCAGCCGCTGGGGGCAGGTTTGGGGTGTTCAGGACTTGGGATCTTTGGGGCTCAGTCCCCTCCTTGCCCCAAGCTCAGCTCCCAGCTCCTGCCAGCAAGGGCAGGAGAGCACTTACAATAATGAGGAATTCAGCACTGACACCTTTTAATTCCCCAAATGATTAACTTGCAGCAGATTAGAGCTGGGATGGCTATTTAATGAACAGACATGTCAAGCTTGCTTATGAGTCATTTAAAAAACCCCACCCTAATGACTGACTTGTTAGTACGGAAGAAATCAATTAGGGTTTTTTTTTTTTATTCCTCCTCTGAAGTTTTTGGCTTCAGCCAAAAGGATGGAGGAAGAAAGGATGCTGGGATTCAGTGGAGCTTTATCCTTTACAGAGGAGGTTGCAGGAACAGCTTGAGGCAGGGATTTTCAGGGTTTTTGGGAGGCAAGGGCTGAACCCTGTCCCAGGATGCAGCAGAGGACAGGAGCAGCCCCTCAACACTGGGTTGGTTGTGGTGGAAAGCTTCCCTGTCCCCTCTTGATCCCCCCATTCTCTCTTCCAGGGCCAAGTTCCAGGTGTCTCACTGCCCCTTCCCAAAGCCTCCTACCCTGATCTGCCTGGCTCCCACGGCAGCTTTCCCAGAGAGCCTGGAAGGGAGGCTGGGAATGGCTGGAGTGGGATGAGGGATACAGGAGGGCTGCCCTGGAGCTGGGGCAACTCCTCAGCTCAAAGCTGGGGGTGACTCCGGTCCTGCTGGGAGAGGAGGGTTGTTGCTGACAGCAGCTGGGTTGGAGATGGATCCTGAAGGTGCTGAGTTGATGATGCTTCTGGGGAAAACAGTGTGGCTTGGGCAGAAAAAGCCCAACCTGAGCAGGAATGGTCTGCTCAGGGAACAGCTGGTGAAGCTCCAGAGCAAAGAGGAATTGGCAGGATTTGGGAGCTGCAGCTGGGAGAGCCTTGAGCTCAGCAGGGTCAGGGCTGGGGAGGTCCAAGGGTCTCGGTGCCCCACGTCGGTGTCAGGGCACAGGGAGCTCCTGCTCCCCAGGGAAAGCACACGAGGGGTTAAATGCCTTTCTGACACACAATTATGAATTGCTGTCTGCAGAGTCTGACTTAATGCACAGAAACTCTGATTGCTCAAGTTGTAGATTGCCTCTTGACATTAATTACTATGTAAATCCTGCAGATTAACATTGTCAGATGATGAGTGGCAAGTCTCACTCGCAGCCCATCTCCCAGGAGCGCCGCAGTTGCAGAAGTTGCCATAGCAATTTTTTCCTCTTGGAAAAAAATAATAATAAAACAAACTCCCAACAAACCAGCACATCCCTGTGCTCCTGGCAGACGCTGGTGCTCTCCCTGCTGATCCCAAGGCCTTGGGTGGACTCCACTGGGGCCGGAGCTGAAGTTGCATTTTGACCCACTGGTGGGTTTAACACTCTTTAAGTGCTTGTCTGGCTCATCTAAGTGCTTCATGTCCATAACATGCCTAAATGCCCGCGATGGGGAGATGATCCTGCACCACGCAGGAGCTGCCTGCCTCCTGCTCCCTCACCTTTGCCCACTCTGCCTCTCCTGTGCCGCTGGGCGAGGTCCCTGAGGGCAGTGCGGTACTTTTGGGGGAGCAGAGCTGCAGCTGCCCCTCTGGGTCTGCCTGAGGAGGAGGGTTAATGTTATCTCAGTCTCTGAAGCCAAACAGTGAAAAGAAAAGGAAAAAAACCTCATTTTTCACTCGAGATTAAAGATGCATGAGCAGAATCGAGCAGGGCTGCTCACCACGGAGTCAGGGGCTTTGAAGGTGAGCTGAAAGCTCACTACATAAATTGATAAACTGCCTCAGATCTCTGGTCAGGAGAGCACAGGCAGCCACCTTCAAGCCTCACTGTGTCTGGAGGTGCTTTGGACTGGCCCCCCCAGCCCTGTCCTGGCTCTGGTCAGTCCTAGTGCCCCAAGATCCTGCTGGGGCTGCTCTGGTCCCAGACATCCCTGCCAGGGCCCTGCAGTGCGCTCCTGCAGGTCACCTAGCTCCTGGTGGCTGAAATGGGGGTCCCCCACACCTCCCCAAATACCACTCCTCTCCCAGCACTGAGGCCTGGGATCAGCCCTGGTTCCCCAGGGACAGACCGTGGGGCTGGGTGGGCTCCACAGCACCCGTCCCCCGAGGGAAGTGGCACAGCAGAGGCTGTTTATTGCCTTTGAAAGGCAAGAATATGTTTCTCATCCATGTCACACTTCTGAAGACACCAGACGTGCTGCCCCGTGCGCTAATGACAGCTGAGGAGCGACGGCTGTGTCGCAGTGGAGGAGCAACCAGTGCCTCTGGCCCCCCGAGGGGCTGATTGTTCTGCTGGCAGGCTGCGTTAAAAAACGCCTTGTGACACAAAGGAGCAGGAATGTCAGGGAGCCCTGCTGCTGTCACCCTGATCAAATTAGTGCGTGTCCTCCCCACGTCCCGGCAGTGTTCGTGCCTGGGATATGGGACACGGGAGCGGATCAGGGGCAGAGATGCTGCCAGACCTGCATCCCAGGGTGGTGCTTCACAGGGAATTCCCGCTCGGTCCATGGGATCTTCCCTCAGCAAAAGGTAATTTGCAGGGTGGAATGTAAACGTGCCAAACCCCGTGGTTTTGACTCTTGTGTTTGTCACTTCCAGAAGCCCGTGGGAGTTCACTGGGGTTCCTGGCAGGAACACCCCCACCCAGAGCTGGAGCCACCACTGCCCTCCCTGCAGACAGAGCTGCTGCCCAGGGCTCCTGCCTCCCCTCAGAAGGTAATTATGCTCTACTGGGATCTGCAAAATTCATGGCTATAAATTTCCCCGCAAGAAAAAGGTGCTGTAACTCACGAAGAGTCAAATGGCAAAATGCCACTGAGAAAAGGCCGGAAAGAGCTTTAATTGCCCCAATGAATCAGTGTCATCCCAGGTTTCCAAGACATCTCCACTTCACCCTCTGCACACCAGATCCACTGGCAGCCCAGGCTGGGGGTGCCTTTCCAAAGGGGTTCCTAAACTGGCAGCTGTGGATCCCCCTCCTCGCTCCCACCTCTGGAAGCACAGCCTGAGTCCCGTGTGGGGCTGGTCCTGGCTCACCAGTTTGCCCCCATAAGAGCAGCATCTCTGTGTATCCGTGAAGGAAAACACAGACAGACAGGCCCGGGGGAGCCGCAGATACAGCCCCGGCATTACCGGCTGCAGGGATGGTTATTCCATAAGTGCAGCAGCAGGGGGAGAACGAGGGACAGCGGGCTCAGGGTGGTTTAAGGAGCTGTGCAGGGACTGCCCTGAGCTGGACTGTTTGAGGGGTGCCAACCTGCTGGGTGAGGGAGCCTGGACTCCCTTTGTGCTTGTGGGAGCTGCCACCCACCCGAAGCATCACCTGCAAAATCCCAGAGCGATTTGGGTTGGAAGGGACCTTAAAATTTATCTCGTTCCACCCCCCCGCCATGGGCAGGGACACCTTCCACCAGCCCAGGTTGCTCCAAGCCCTGTCCAACCTGGCCTTGGACACTTCCAGGGATGGGGCAGCCACAGCTTCTCTGGGCAACCTGTGCCAGGGCCTGCCCACCCTCACAGGGAGGAATTTCTTCCTGGTATCTAATCTAAATCTACTGTCCTTCAGTTTAAAGCCATGTTTCAGGTGAGCCCAGGTCCATCTTGTTGAGGGAACCAGGCACGGCAGCTGGCACTGGCACAGCTCCCGTTACCATCAGCGTGGGGTCCTGTGGGCTCCCAGAGCCCGGCGGTCAGTGTGTTAACAACCTTGTTAAAAATCAGCTCCCTGGGAACTTGTTATTCCGGGATTCCAGCCGTTAAGGGCTAGTTAATATTTATGAAATAATTAATAGATGCACCTCTGTTCTTTAATAACTCATGTAAAGTTGTGCTGGGGAAGGCGGTACCGGAGCAGCTCAGAGCAGGAGGGGCCCTTAATTATGTATTAAACACACACAGATTTATTACACAAAGCTGTGAAAAAATAAAGGCATTTAAGAAATAACGAGGCAAGTTCTGCTAGCTGGAGGCCTGTGTTAACAAGCTAACTGGCTGTAGAGCTCTGCCCCAAGGGAAAACATTTCCAGGGAGGCCTGGCCCTGCTGTGGTGGGGTCTTTCTTTGTGTGGGAGATTCGATGCTCACCACGGTGGGTGTTGGGAAGGGCAGGCACACACGCAGACATACACATATGCAAAGCTTTTTGGGGAGCTTTCCCACTTCCAGCTCCTCTCCATCAGCACAAGATGCTCCTTTGCTCCAGGGACCCCTGTGTTGGCTGGGGGTCTCTGGAGCAGGGCTGGAGGCCCCGGCAGCAGCACAGGCACAGACTGCTGCCCAAACAATGATCTATATTTTCAATTTTCCAAAAGATTATGTTTTCATCTTAAAAGATGTTGTCTCCTGCTTTTTGACCTGAATAAAGTGAAAGATAATAGAATCCAGATGAAATATATATCTACATTAATCTTACACAGGGAGAGCTTTGTGCAGCTTCCAGGTGCTGTGGCAGGAGCAGATCCAGTTGCAGTCAGGTGCCCATCTGGGTCTGAGTGATTCCCACTCTGATTTAATGGGATTAAGCCCCGCTGTGGCTGCAGCCAGTCCCGGTGTGGGGGCACAGCTGCCTCCAGAGGGGGGGTGGAAGAGCTCAGAGGTGCATTTTCCCCAAACACAGCTGTGGGGGGAGGTGTGTGACCCTGCCACATCCCAGCGTCCAGAGGTGACACTGGGGTGTGATGGAACCAGGCTGGGGTCCAGGGATGCTACTGGCTGGGCAGGATGGTGCTGTGCTGGGCAGGATTATGCCTACTCAGCACTTGGACAGGCACTTCCACAGTGGATTTTGGCAGCTGCCGGGAGCTCCTGAGGGCTGCCCTGGCTGGGTTACCTGCAAGCTGCCACCTCAGTGCAGCAGAGAGGATTCACTTTGCTTTGTGTCTTCTCATGTTCCTCCTGCAATTTGCATTTCAAAGCCTCTCCCTTCCTCCCTGTGTCCCGGCCAGGCCTCTGCAGCCGCAGGCGCTCCTGTCCCCAGTGGCACAAGGCCAGGGTGAGGGGCACTCACAGGACTGGCTCCCCCAGCCCAGATCCCAGAGCCAGGCACGGCAGGGGCTCCAGCTGCAGCCAGAGAGGGCTGGGAGAAGGAGAGGGAGAAACTGGATTCAGAAGCAGCAAGTGCAGCTCCCCAGAATGGATGTACATTTTCATTATACGCTGAGTAATTGGTGGTAATACAAGAGATATGGGCAGTATCATTATAGACCAGGCTGTGCTGGAGATGGATTATCATCATCTGTCATTATCTGGGCTTCCTTGTGGCTGCTAAAATTGTAGAACATGATTTTAATAACCCTGGAAGGCAAGAATCATTTTTCTTTTGTCACTTAACAACTTGGCCTCATTCACTGATACCTTTAAATAAGAAGGGGGGGATTAATTTCTAGTGGGATAAATGCAGACCTGCTTGTTTCCTCCTCTCTTCATTTGCAAAGGGGCCCGGGTGAGGCCTGACAGCTTTCAAGGAAATTGCAGATAATGGGGACAGGACGTCGGTGGGAGCTGGGGCACAGGAGCACCCGGAGGCAGCAGATGCTGAGCCGTGCCAGCCCGGGGGCCCTCACCCTGTGCCCGCTGGGCAGAGCACTGGCAGTGCTGGGAACCACAGCCTGAGCCTCAAGGGGCTTTGGGAAGAGATCTGGGCAGCATCAGAGCTCAGTCCCCTCTCGCAGGGCACAGGCACGGCCCCGGAGCCGTCACTCCTGACCCCCCTGAGCACCGCCAGGGCTCATCTGAGGGTGTCTCATCTGTCCCTGCTCTTGGCCACCGAACCAGCCAGCAGCAGGAGAGGGACAAATCAAATTACAAGGCAGCTAATGAAAATAATGGGGAATAAAACACTTCTGGAGGCTGCTAGGTTGGGTTCCTATTTCCTCGTGTCACTGGGTCTAGGCGGGGATGTTTAGAGCCTCACGGAGCAGACATTTCATTGCCTTTGTGATTAGCTCAATTGCCCGTGGATTTCTTGCTCTCACAGACCTGAGCAGAGGCAGAGGAGAGGTGCCAGCTCTGAGCTGGGCTCCCACCCCCCAGAGCACCCGGAGCCCCCTGTGCCTTCCAGGGGCCTGGCTCTGGCAGCATGTCCAGGGTGACGTGGACAGAGAGGGGGGGTTCCCCTGATGAGCACGGCCAAGATGGGCGAGCAGGGGCAAGGGGGGATCATTTGAGAGGGCTTTGCCCCTTTCCCACGCAGTGTTCCAGCCAGAAGCAGCTGCTGGCACCTGCCTGGGCTCACGGCCCCCCACCTGCCACTATTGACTCTGAGTAAATAATTCCCAGGTATCCTTTTCTCCCGATAAAAGCTGATGTTTTTCTGTTATTGTCAGAGGTGTTTATTAGAGCAGAAAAACAATAGTGCTGTGCTTGCAGCCTGATTGCTGGGAAGTGTCAGGAGGGGCCGCAGCGGGATCAGACTCAGAGGGGCTGCCTGGCACTGCGGGCACGGGGGTGAGGGAGTGGGGGGCAAAACCCCCCTGCCCTGGGGGTGTGATGGGGGACAGCATCGAAGGGAAATCTCTTTTCAGCAATGGCAGAAGGACAAGATGCTCCACAGGTCTGAGCTCTGGGGTGTCTCAGCAGAAAGGAGTGGGAATTTCCAGGAATGGCAGGGGATGAGGTGCTGGCACAGCTGGCCATGGGACATGGGGAGGTTCCTCTGCTGCAGATACCTGAGCAACAGAGCCAGGAGTTTAGGGACAGGCAAGGTGTAGGTGGGCCCATGGAAGATCTCTCCCTCTCACCCCTGCACCCGTTGGATCTCTCTGCCAAGACAGAGCTGTGGAGCCCTGGCATCCCTTTGGTGTCCCACAGATTAGAGATGAATAATGGCAGCTCATCTCTCCTTCCTCCCCCTCCCCGTGCCCACCAGGGCCTCCCCAGATCTGCCACGCAGAAATTAATCCTCCTGCCTCATTAACTGCAGGAACGTGTTGGGAGCTGTTCAAGGTCAGCCCCTCAGCCCCCGCCATCAATCCTCTCCAATTTGCTGCCGCCTCCCTGGGGAGGAGCCGGTGGTGGCACAGGGCAGGGTGAGCTGGGGGGCATCCCTGGTGTCTGGGAGACCGGAGCCTGCAGACAAAGGAGGGTCCCAGCTGGGCTCCCGTCCCTGGAGCAGCTCCATGCTGGCAGCCTGGGCTCCCCCTGTGCTGCTATCCCAAGTCGAGGGTCCCATCCTGACCACCTCTGCCCACCCAGGGGGCAGCTTGGCAGGGAGCCCTCCGCTCCCTCCCCTCTGCTGACGGCTGAGCAGGGGGGTTTGTTTGAATTAATCATGTTGAGCAGCAATTAACCAGCTCTCCTCATCCATTAGAGACTGCAGCAGCTTTTGCACTTAGATCTTGCATCTTACATGACTGGCAATATTTTATTTTTTTAGGGAATGAAAAGAAGAAAGGGAAAATCCCTTGGGGGGCTGTTTCTTGCTGCCGGTGGAGCTGATACATGCCAGGAATGTACTTTATTCTGCTTAAGAGCAATGGTCCACCCAGCAGGGATGGAGTCGGGGGCACTGGGAACACGGGCTGCTGAGAGCCCCCCAGCATTGAATGTGGGGCTGCTGCCTGGACATTGTGACCAGAGCTGTCCCTGGGGTCTGGCCTTGTCCGTGGGCTTCTGCCCAGTGCCATCAATCCCCATCCCACGCTCTGCAACCCAGGAAAAGCCCCATGGCCACTTCCCCTTTTCACCTTCCCCCTCGTCCCACGGCCTCGGACTTGGGAGGCTCTTGTGCCATGGACTGGGAGCCCACCGCCCCACCACCCGCCCCAAAACCTGCCTCGTGAGCCCCCACCCACTGTCCCCCGACACTGTGCTCCCCGTGCTATCCCACACCACGGCCCGTGTCACCACCTGCCTCTGCACAGCGGGACCCTCTGGTTCGTGCCAGGCGTTTGCACCCCGGCAGCCCCTCCCCGGGCACCCTCCTGCCCCTGGGCTGGCTGGGTTCTGGCTGCAGGGGCTCTGCAGGGATGGGACCCTGCACCCTCCCTCGTCCCCTGTCCCATCCCAGGGCCTGTGAGGGTGACTCAGAGCTGGACGGGAACCGAGAGCACTGTCACGGAGGCAGGTCTGCTCCATCCCTGCTCGCAGCGAGTTCCCCGGCAGATTGGAATGCTCGGAGCCTCCTGGGACAGGCTCTTCCCTTGTGGAGCAGGGACGAGGCGAGGCCGGGGGCAGGTGGGTCCCCTCCCCACGCTGGGATGTGGGATCCCGCTGCGTGGACCCCGTGGGGGGCCCCACCGGCGGCAGGCGCTCGCTGGTGTCCAGCTGGGTGTTTGCAGCTACGCCCTCGGTTCCCACGGAGATGCCCACATCACCATGGCTACCCATGGATATTCCTGCTCGGCTGGTAAACAGACGGCACGGCCTGTGCTTCCCTCCCGAAATACTGGGGTTGCTACACCCCAGGGAAGTGTTGCGAGGGCAGCTCCCCCGGCCCAGGCCGGCAGTGGGCACCCCCTGTGCCCCAGCCCGGGGTGCTGAGCCCCCACCCCACCCCGCCAGCAGCACGGCCCCCTCTGGGCAGGGCAGATTTAGGGGAAAATGCCTTTGCCTGGACTGTGGGAGCTGTGAGGTCAGAGGTCAGAGCCCCCGGCCGTCCCCCTCTGGCCAGTGCCTGGCTCTGCGGGAGCCAGTGCCAGATCTCCCACCACCCCAGGACACTCTGCTCCCAGGGGGCTGGGCTGGCCCCCCAGTTTTTGGCAGCGTGGAGCTGCGTGAGCACTGTAACGTACCATGGAGGTGAAACACAGCCCTGACCCTGGAGTAAACAGCAGTTTGCACAACAGCCGCCGTGGTTGTGAAGGCTGCGAGTGCGTGGTGGGTTGGGCAACCCCTGGTTACCCCCCACGCCAGCCCCATCCCACCAGCCCCATCCCACCAGCCCTGGGGGTCCCTGTGGGGGCAGTGAGCCCCCAGGTCAGCCCTGGGCAAGGAACTGCTGGAATAACCTGTGTGAACGGTCGGCACTGGGAGCACTGGTGGGAAGGTCGGGTCACGGGCTGCCCTGGGGCATCTTGTGGGTCCCCTCCCTCTGGGGCAAGCTGGACCACACGGACACAGACACGGGCTGGGGGATGCAAGCTGCACCCAGGCAGCAGCCACAGCTGGGTTTACCTCCTGCTCCTTGAGGCCACATCCCTAGCCCGTGTCCCCCTGCAGGACCTGCCTCCCCAAGTCCTCCACCATGTCCCCCAGCCCAGCCTGGTGGCCCCAGAGCAGTAGCAGTGAGGAACTGGTCCGGGTCCGGGCCGCTGGAGCGGGCAGGGTGGGGGCCGACACTGCTTGGCATGTCTGTGTGCCCTGGGCTTTCCTGCCTGCGGCGAGCGAGGGGGTCTCAGCCTTCAGGGAAGTGTTTTGCAATCACCTTCTTCAGAGCGTCACAGCAATTAACGGCCCCGGTTTTGAGGAACTAACGAGGAAAGCAGCATGTTAGCAAACAGGCTGAGCACGGCCAGCCACCGGCAGCCCGAGCCCGGCGCTCGAAGCGGACAGTGAGCGGCGACCGGGCACAGCGGGCACGGAGGAGAAGCAGGGATGGAGGCAAGGTAGGGATGATTGGGTGGTGCCCAGGTCCCACTGAGCACCTTGTCTGTGGCTGCTCTGCCCTGTCCCCTGCCTGGGACAGCCGCAGGTGCTGGGTGCTCAGGGGTGGCTGCTGTCCCATTTCCCACACTCGAGTCCCTCATCTCCCTCTGGATGTTGGCTCGGGGTGGGGGGAGGGAACAGCTGTGGGCACCCCGAGCTGGGCGCGGCATGGGCAGCCCCTCCTGGGACCCGGCCAGGGCAGAGGCTGAGCCGGGCAGGGCCAGAGGCAGCCGCCGCTGGCAGGGCCATTCCCAGCCCCAGGCAGGGGGGCAGCGGGGGGCGTGCGCAGGACCCCGCAGCTCAGGCCGGCTCCGCTGAGCTGCCGTCGGTCATTCGCTTCCCTCTCCCAGCTTGTCGCCCTCCGCCGCCGCAGCGCTCACCCGCCCTCAAACCGCAAATCTCTGCCCGGCAGCGGCTGGAGATAGCGGAGACAAAATGAGCCCGTGCTGCGGCCGGGCATGGGGTGCAGTGCCCGGGGTGGGCTGCGGGGCCGGGGCGGTGCCGACACGCGGAGGGACCCCCGTCCCAGCGGCTCCGCCGCGCTGCCCACGCCGGCGCCCGCGGGGGCGGCCGAGGCGGGGGCGGAGGTGTCGGAAGGGCTGGGGAGAGGCTGGCGCTGACAGCTGAAGGACATTCTGCTTCGGGAAGCGCCGGTGACGATGGAGCCCGGCTCCTCCAGCCCACCTCGCCCCCAGCTCTTGCCGACCCCCGGGACAAGCCGCTCTCTCCATTCCAGGTGATGCCAAAGCCACGGAGGAGACCATGGCCAGGCGCGGTGCTGGGACACTCTCCCTGCTCCTGCTCTCCCTGCTCCTGCTGCTCTGCCCGAGCGGTGAGTGGGGCCCGTCCTGTGCTGTCCCCCAGCCTGTGCCCCCCGTGCCCATCCTGGCTGGCAGGAAGAGCAGCGGCGCAGCGGGCGCGGGCAGGATGGGGCCTGGCATGTGCCAGCAGCTTGCCCAACGCCCCGCTCTTCCTCTCCAGGGCTGGGGGGCCCGTCGAAGGGAAGAGGCTCATCCCTCTGTCCTGCCTGGGCACCAAGAAGCTGAGATGGCTCCGTCACAGCCGTGCCCAGGATGTGACACACTTTTCCTGCCTGCAGGGACTCTGGGCTGCGCCTCGGTGGCCGTGGGCTCACCCGTTGTGCCCCTGGGCTCGGCCGTCACAGCAACCTGCACCATCCAGAGGGAACTCTGCCAGGGCTTGGAGCAGGGGAAGGTCCGGATCAGCTGGATGCTGGACAACAAGCCTGTGGCTGGGAGCCAGCGCCAGGGACCAGGGGGCACGGATGTGTCCAACCTCACCCTGCCCCGGTTCAACCGCACGCAGGCCAGGCTGTGGTGCTGTGTGGAGTGGAACGGGACCAAGCAGCGCGTGGGCATGGCCGAGATCAGGGCGGGCTGTAAGTGCTGCTGCCACGTTCACCCTCCTCCCCACCCGGGATGGGCACTCTCTCAGGCTCTTCCCCGACCGCTCTCCCCCAGACCCTCCTGCGAAGCCCCTCAACCTCAGCTGCGTCCTGAACCTCGGTGACTACGGGCTGACGTGCCAGTGGGAGCAGGGAGCCGACAGCCACCTCCCCACCAGCGTGGCGCTGAAGTGTGCCGGGTAAGCCTCGGGGCCACGTCCCCTGCCAAACCCACCCAAGCCTCGTCCTCTGCCGGAGGGACCCCGAGCCCACTCCTCTGGCTGCCGCAGGAGCAGAGCCCAGGCGGTGACGGGCTGCACCGCACGAGGCGGGCACAGCCACTGCACGGTGCCACGCCCGCTGCTCCAGCTGTACCGGGAAATGGAGATCTGGGTGTCCGTCACCAATGCCCTGGGCACGGCCGAGTCGGAGCGTCTCCGCATCGACCCCATGGACGTCGGTGAGTGACAGCACGGGGGCCAGGGGCCAGGGAAGCTCGTCAGCGGTGACAGGGGTATTAAAGTGCCATTAAAGCACGTCGGGTTTTAGGTCAGATTTTCCGGGCGGGTTCCATGATGGATGTCCTGCCGGGATGAATCGGTGCCAGCGCCGCGTTACGCGAGCAGCGCGTGCAGCGGGTTATGAGCTGCCAGTTGACCTGGTGCACTCCACAGCTCCTCCAGCAATTGATTACCCATTTATTCAGGAGGTCTATTAATAATGGATCCAGTGCCTATAAACTATTTATAAAAAGAGCCTTTCCAGATGGAGCAGCTTATCCTCCTTGCACTGGACCCAGGGAAGGACTGCCCAGGAACCAGCTGAGCCCTCCCATGGCTGTACCACACTCTCACCCCTGGGCTGCATTCCTGAGCATCACCCCCTCTCAGGCAGGGACATGCACTAGCTCCTGTTCCCTGCCACGAGCTCTTTTCCTAAATTGTTTGAGGTGGTTTCTTGCCATTTCTTGCTGCAGTACCCCAGCTGCAGCTCCTGGCATTAACCAGAGACACACGTGAGGCCATGGCCCCTGGCTCTGCCCACCAAGGCACCTCTCCAGCTCTCTCCTGCTCTTCCTCCAGCCAAGCTGGACCCCCCAACCCTGAGGAACATCCAGTCCATCCCCTTCCAGACCGACTGCGTTGCCCTGGCCTGGGAGGTGGCGCGGGGCACGGAGCACATGGAGCTGCAGTGTGAGCTGCGCTACCGGGCACCCGAGGAGCCTGACTGGACCCTGGTGAGTGCGGCTGGGGCAGTGGGACCCTCCCTGTGCTCCGAGCAGTGGGAGCAGCAGGGTGCTCATGTGGGAGGGGGACAACAAGGTGCCCCCTTGCACCCACACTGGGGCCGGCCCCTGCTTGAGGCAGGAGCCAGCACAGCCCTCACTCTGGCTGCCACCAGGTCAGTGGCATCGTGGGCCGGGCCGGCACCACACAGCGCTGTGGCTTCCTCTTCGGCACATGGTACCACTTCCAGATGCGGTGCCGGCGGAGCTCGGCACTGGCCTACTGGAGTGAGTGGAGCCCGGGCAGGAACTACACCACCCACGAGAAAGGTTGGTGCAGAGTCACCCAGGGGGCCCCTCTGCCCGGGCAGGCAGCACAGTGCTGGGACACGGCCCTGCTGGCCCCTCTCAGCTCCTCCCACCCTCCTCCTTTTGCAGCCCCCTCAGGGAAGCTGGACACGTGGTGGGGGGCTCGGCCGGCCGGGGCAGGGGGGCGGCTGGAGGTGCAGCTGCGCTGGAAGGTGAGCAGGGATGGGCGGGCACTCGGGGACTGCAGGGGCATCACCCCCGGGACCGAGATCCCCGTGGGGACCGACATCCCCCTGTGCCCAGGCCCCACGGCGGCACGAGGCCAACGGGCGAGTGCTGGGCTACCGTGTCACCCTGAGCCCCAGGAGGAGGGGCAGGGAACCCCCCACCGTCTGCAACACCACCCACACCCAGTGCAACTTCTCGGCGCCCGCGGGGACCAGGAGGGTCTATCTCTCCGCCTACAACTCCGCCGGAGAGTCAGCAGCCACCGAGGTTGTCCTCCTGGAGAGAAAAGGTGAGAGCAGGGCCCAAAACCTCCATGTGCCCTCCAGGGCTCTGCTCCCCCTAAACAGGCTGCCATGGGGTGCACAACCAGGGCGAGGAGCAGGGCTGACTCTGGGGTGGGAGGCACAGTGGGAGTGATGCAGGATGCTCCTGTCTCCCATCACCCTGGCGTCTTGTCCCATGCAGGTGAGCCCCTGGCCGGGCTCTGGGCTGGGCCCGGGGGCAACAGCAGCCTCAGGGTGCACTGGGAGGCACCGCCGGCCCCAGTGGTAGCCTATGTCCTGGAGTGGCAGCGGGTGACATCGGAGCCCGGACACTGCAGCGCCTGCTGGCAGATGGAGCGTGATGGGGCGGCCACCGCAGCCCTCATCCAGTGTAAGTGGGGGTCCCTGCCCTCCTGGTTGGCCGTCCCAGGGGGCTGACACCCATCCTGACCAAACCCATCCCCCAGCCCGCTCCCACCCTCCCTCTTTCCTCTGGATCCCGCCCCAGGGCAAGGCGGGCTGGCGCCGGGGGCAGGGGCGGCACAGCCAGGGGCCTCGGCAGCAGTGCCCCGAATGCCCACCCCCTGCCCTGCATTGCAGACGGCATCGAGCCTTTCCAGCGCTACAACATCGCGCTGTACCCCCTCTATGAGGACGCCGTCGGGATGCCCGCCCACACCGCAGCCTACTCCCAGCAGAGGGGTACGTGTGCCCCCAGGGGCTGCCCCAGGGCCCCACCACCGGGCCTCTGCCCTTCCAAAAGGAGGGACAGGCGCTCCCCCCGCAGCCCCAGCAGGGGCTGTGCCCAAGAGCTCAGCCTGCAGGGCTGGGTTTGGCTCCTCTCTGAAGGTGTTCTCAGCTGCCCCACAGTGTGGGCAGGGCCTGATGCCCACACCTCAGGAGTGGGACCCCCAACCCACACCAGGCCCCGCCCAAGGCAGCGGCTCTGCTCAGTGCCTGGTGCCTTGTCCTGCTCCTTCCAGCACCATCCCACGCCCCGAAGCTCCACCTGAGGAGCATCAGCAAGTCAGAGGCCGAGCTGTGCTGGGAGCCGCTGCCCGTGGAGATGCAGAACGGCTTCATCACCAACTACACCATCTTCTGGGCCAACAGCATTGCCGACGTGGCCAGTGAGTCTTGCCCGCAGCACCACTGACTCTGCCCTCCATCCTGCCTCAACTGCTGGGTGTGGACATAGCAGACCCTGTGCCCTCCTCAGAGGGGGTCGGGTCCTGGCAGCAGAGACCCGAGGAGCTGTGCAGGGGAGGGGGTTCCACCACAGCCCTGTGTGTCCCCAGGTGCCACCGTGAACCCCTCTCTCAGCTCCTTTGTCATCCGGGGGCTGAGGCCCTCGACCCTGTACAAGGTGCACATCATGGCATCCACGGCTGCCGGCGGCACCAACGGCACCAGCCTGACCCTGGTGACCACAGTGCTCGGTGAGGGGGGCAGCCACGTGGGGAGGGGACCCCTGGACCCCGGGTCCTGCCCTGGCCTCATGGCACAGCGCAGCTCCCTGTGACCCTGTCCCACTTCCCAGATGACACCGAGATCCAGTTCCTGTTCCTGACCCTGGGGCTGGCCTTTCTCCTGCTCATACTGTTGCTCATCTGCTTCCAGAAGAACGAGCGGTGAGTACCAGGAGCTCGGGCTGGGCTGGGCTGCCCCAGGAGCCCCTGGACAGGATCGTCCCGGGAGTGGTGACATCCTGCCCTGAGCTTGGCAGGAACCAGCCCAGCCCCTGACTGAGCACCCTCATCCCCTGGTCCCCAGGGTGAAGGAGCAGCTCTGGCCCAGCGTCCCCGACCCCGCCAACAGCAGCCTGGGCAAGTGGGTGCCGGCAGTGCTGCCGCAGGTGAGAGCGGGGTGGCTGCTCCCCCAGCCCTGCTCCACGGCGAGGGGCACCGCGGGCAGGTGGCTCCGGGGGCAGGTGGCTCCGGGCAGGTGGCACCGGGCAGGTGGCTCCGGGGGCAGGTGGCTCCGGGCAGGTGACACCGGGCAGGTGGCTCCGGGGGCAGGTGGCTCCAGGGGCAGGTGGCTCCGCTCAGGTGGCACCGGGCAGGTGGCTCCGGGGACAGGTGGCTCCGGGGGCAGGTGGCACCGGGGGCAGGTGGCTCCGGGGGCAGGTGGCTCCGGGGCAGGTGGCTCCGGGGGCAGGTGGCTCCGGGGGCAGGTGGCACCGGGGGCAGGTGGCACCGGGGGCAGGTGGCTCCGGGGGCAGGTGGCACCTGCCGTGACCTCCTGCTGTCCCCAGGAGCCGCTCCTGGTCCCCGCCGCGAAGGAGTCTGGCCCTGCCTCCATCTCCACCGTCACCGTGCTGGAAGGGGCCCCGGGGAAGCCGCCGGGGAAGGAGCCCCCCGGTCCGCCCGCCGCCCCCCCGGCGCTGCCCCGGCCCTACGTGCGGCAGGACGGCCCCGGCGAGCCCGTGCAGTACGCGCGGGTGGGCGCGGGGTACCGGGGGCAGCGGCTGCTCCCCGAGCCCGGACCCCGCTTCTACGAGAACCTGCGGGGCCGCGGGGACGGCGGCGGGGACTGGGGGCTCCCCGAGGAGCCGCCCGCCACCTTCCCGCTGCTGCAGGGGCTCCGCATCGGCGGGGCGGAGGAGCTGCACGAGTGCCGGGCGGACTAGCGCGGGACGGAGCCGGGCAGCGGCACCGGGAATGCCAGCAGAGACCCGGGATGCGGGATCCACCGCTGCTCGGCTCCATCCCGCGCTGCGTGTCCCCTCCTGTCGCCCCTCCGCAATAAACGGGGACGTGCTCAGAACAACCCGGGCGCCTCTGCTGGACCGGGAGGGGGATGGGGATAGAGATGCGGATGGGAACAGGGACGGGGACAGGACAAGGGCTGGACCGGGACCGGGTCGGGAGCAGGACCGGGATGGGGAGCGGGGCTCCCATCGACGCGCTCGGCGCTCGCCCCGCCCCGCCTCGGCGCTCTGCCGCCGCGCCTGGGAAGATGGCGGCGCCCGCGGCGGCTCGCTGAGCGCGGCCATGCTGGCGGTGCTGGGCCGCGGAGCGGCCGCCGCGCTGCGCGGGGCGCGGCCCGGTGAGGGCCGCGGGGGACGGGGGGACGGGGTGGAGGGGGGAGCGGGGCCCGGGGGAGGAATTGCGGAGCGGGCGGCGGGAACTGGGGGTGTGGGGAAGGGGCGGTCCCGGGGCCCGGGCCCCCCGGCCCCCCGTGCAGGCAGGTCAGACACTGCCGGGTCTGTGCCTGCGAACGCGGTGGAGGAACAGGCCAGTACCCCGATCCCCGGGGGCCCGGAGCAGCAGCGGGAAGAGTTTGTTCCCGGAAGGTCAAAGGAAGGCTCGGTCCAGGCGGGTGATGAATGTGTGTCACACAGAGGTTGTCCCCAGGGGTGGGTGCCCTGAGCTCTGGCACTGGGGGTCCAGAGCAGCCCCTCCACCTCGCTCTTGGCGTTACTGGAGTGAATTCGTCCGGTTAAACCTCCTCAGTGACCGCATTCCTGCAGGGGAGCCCCCCCGCTCTGCAGCCTGTGCTGCTGCTCGTAACTCTTGGTTTCTCCCACCCAGCCTGCAGCCCCGCTCTCCAGCAAGCCAGGGGTTACGCCAGACCCGTGACGAGGAGGAGGAGAGGTAGGTCAGGGCCCACGGGCCAAATGCTGTACTGTTGACATGCTCACAGTTGTACCCTCGCGGCACAGAAATCATTCCGGAAATAATTCCTTGCTCAGAAGTCACCCAGAGGATTCAGCAGCTCCTGAATGCGGCAAAATCAGTGACTGTCAGTAGTGGGAGCCCTGTGAGGGTGGGGAGGCCCTGGCACAGGCTGCCCAGAGAAGCTGTGGCTGCCCCAGCCCTGGAAGTGTCCCAGGCCAGGCTGGACGGGGCTCTGAGCAACCTGGGCTGGTGGAAGGT
>JAYRBT010000064.1:3097037-3145009 GCA_036023395.1 Myiotriccus ornatus
GGGGCCATGGGTGAGTGAGGGGAACGGGAACAGCGGGAATGGGAGCAGCGGGAACAGGAATGGGGCCATGGGTGAGTGAGGGGAACGGGAACAACGGGAATGGGAACAACGGGAATGGGGCCATGGGTGAGTGAGGGGAACGGGAACAGCGGGAATGGGAGCAGCGGGAACGGGGCCGTGGGGGACTGAGGGAGGGAGCGAGGGGAGCAGGAACCTGCCCCAGGGGGCTGAACCTGCTCCCCGCTGAGCCCCCCGGGCGCTGGGGATGCTCCCGCACGCAGCCGGTGCCGGTCCCTGCTCTGGCCCGTGCGGGCCCTGGGGCTGCTCAGGCTCTCCCTGGCGGGGGGAGCCGCGGGATGCCCCTTCCCCCCGGCAGGAGGGGTGGGGGCTCCCCGGCCTGGCCTGGCCTGGCCTGGCTGCGGGGGCATGTCCTGCGCTGGTGGTGGGGGTTCAGTGCCGGGGCAGTTTGCAGAGCCTTTGGGAGCCTCGAGGTGTGGGTTTCACGCACCCTGCTGAGTGCAGCCGTGCTGGGGGCTCGCGCTGCGTCCTGTGGTTGTCTCTCTGTGGTGCCCGTGCTGAGGGTCCGGTCGCGGCATCGTGTCCCTTGAAAGCAGAGTTCAGCTGGGTTTGATCCTCGGGATGTCACGGAGCTGTGTCCGTGGAGCAGGCAGGGGAAGCCTTGCAGGCACCGAGCTGTGCTGTGATTATTCGGCACAGGAAGGGCAGGGAGCTGCTGGAGCGAGTGCAGAGGAGGCACCAAGGTGATCAGAGGGCTGGAGGAAAGGCTGGGAGAGCTGGGATTGTTCAGCCTGGAGAAGAGAAGCTTTAGGGTGAACTAATTGTGGCCTTCCAGTATCTGAATGAGCTGACAAGAAAGATGGAGAGAGACTATTTACAAGGGCCTAGGGTGACAGGACAAGGAGGCATGGCTTCCCACTGACAGAAAGTAGGTTTAGATTAGATACTGGGAAGAGATTCCTCTCTGGGAGGGTGGTGAGACCCAGGCACAGGTTGCTCAGAGAAGCTGTGGCTGCCCCATCCCTGGAAGTGTCCAAGGCCAGGTTGGACGGGGATTGTGGAGCAACCTGGGCTGGTGGAAGGTGTCCCTGTCCATGGCAGGGGGTGGAATGGAATGGTCTTTAAGCTCCCTTCCAACCCAGACCGTCCTGGGGTTAGGGACAGCCCCGTGACTGGTGCCTGAGCTGCCCAGCCTGCACAGGTGGAATAAGGGGGCTGTTATCAGTGCAGATATCCTGGCTGTACCGCTGTGCCTCTCTCCTGCCCGGGAGCTCCAGCTGGAAGCTCTTGCTGGACAGAGGAAGCTCTGTGTGCCCGTGGTCATTTTCTGTGTGAAACGCCTGTCTTTGGTTGGTGTTTTCTGGTGAGCCTGTCGGTGTGCTGTCACACTGCAAACCCTAGCAACGCTGGCCTGGCACTGTGTGCAGGGAACTTCAGTCCGCTCCTCTCCAGTCAGGGCCAGGTGAGTCACTGCTGGGAGAAACCGGGGCCACACCTCGCTGGGAGGTGTCAGCACGTGTGCGGGTCACGCCGCGCTGGGCACAGAGCTCCTGCTGCAGGGGGTTGTGGCACATCGGTGGTGACATGAGCAATAAGGGAGAAATAAAACCTCGGGATACACCACACCCCTCCCCTGCTGGGGTCTGGGGGGTGAGCACAGCCTGGCCACGGGAGCAGCCCGTGGTTGGGGACTGCACCGGGGCAGCGGCTCAGCCTCGGGTGCTGCAACCGCATTTCCAGTCCTGGGAGGGTGTTGGGCTGGAGCAGGGATTTTTCCTGGGGGATGTGGCCTGTGCTTCAGCATGAAAGGGTTAAGCTGAGGTTGGTGTTTATGTAACCAAAGAGGGAACTCCCAGAGATGAGTCCTTGGCTATCTCATGTGTTGATGCATCAGAAGCCCGGCTTGTTGCTTGCGCTGAAATTACGTACTGGAACCCTGTGCTTCAGAGTTTCCCCGGCTGCCTGTGGGGGGCCGGGCTGGAATTTGCTTTCCCTGATGTGTGGCTCGGACTGTGGAAGCCTGTTTTGTCCCTGAGGAGCTGTAGACTGGCCACAGCTGGCTGTGGGTGGAGGTAAGGTGCGCTGGGCTCCTGTACTCCCCGGTGCTGGCTGTGCCTTGCTCACGTGCCCGGGGCTCATCTGATGGGCAGGTTGGCTGAGGAAGGAGTTTTTTGGTGGGGGGGTTCAGTGGGAGCTGCCAGAGCCGTTCCTGTCTCCCAGCTTGCAAAGCTTGGCCAGTCCTTGCTTTCCCGGGTGCCTTCTGACGGCACAGGGGTGCCCCAGCCCCTCGTGCTGCCCAGTGCCCCGGGATTTTTCCTTCTCTGGTCAGACAGATTCTGTGCCTGGTTTTGAGCAAACTGCTCGCTTAGGGAAGAAGTTGAATGGGTGTCCGTGCAGTTCCAAGAACCCTGTGAGTCAGGGCTCTGTTTCGGGAGCAGGCTTCCCTTCCCGGAAGGGCAGCGCGGCGGAACACGGACTGCACTGACTCATACAATGGGCTTTTTTTATTGAGACAGATGTATATATAGATACGTATGTTTATTTCTCTCAGAGAACGGTTCAGCTTCCAGAGCCCCCGGTAACGGGAACGTTCCTGCACAGGGAATCTCCCCCGTGCTCTGCAGAGGGAGGGGAGCAGAGCCCACCCCAGCCCGGGTGGGATAACGAGCCAGGGAAGGGCTGCGGCTTCCCCCGTGCGCTCCACGTTATCTTTGGGGATGGAATTGTGTTGGGAAGGCTGAGCTGGCCATGGGAGGAGGGACAGTGCAGACACGATGGGCCTGGTTTGGCACTGAAGAGCAAAACAAAGTCCTGTGACTGAAACTTTGAAGGACACTATGGCCAAAAAGTACCTTTTGCCTGATTAAGGGTCGTTGGTATTTTAAAACGCATACCCTCCGTGTGCTAATCAGCTTAATGAAGTACATGCTACCACATATGACTCTCTTACTCAACTCCCCTGGTAGATCATGCTGTATGTGACATTGGAGGAGGAGGAGGAGAAGGTTGGGCTGTGTATGAGGGGGGCAGAAAGTTCTCCTGGTGAGGAGGAAGAGCCAAAAGCCCTTGGAGAGAGTCAGTGGGAGACTTCCTTTCCCTGCTCCTAGGGTGGGATGATCCTGATCTCCAAGGACCAGCTGGGACACAGGGGGTGTGTTTTTGGCCAGATTTCATACACTTAATGCAACAGGCTGCTTTCCTTGGGATCTGCCCTGCAAACATTCCTGTAATCCCCCAGCCAGCGACTCCTCCGCAGGCCTGCCTGATCCAAGCTCCGCCTGCTCCCAGGAAAGCCCTTCCAATGGGAGCTGAGGCTCTGTCCCTGGGAGTGCTGATGACTCGGGTCTGAGCTGTCCCTGGCCGGGTTTGCCCGGGAAGGAGTGAGGCAACGCTGGGACCTGCCTTCCCGTGCAGGAAGCTGGGCTGTGCTCCATTTAGTGTTGTGTTCATGGAGGGTTTCTGGTCATGTCCCACACAGCTTCCCACGAGCTGGGATTTGCCGTGAGCCAGGCTTAAATGTGAACTTGGGTTAATCCTCACTGATAAGTACTGCCCAGTGTGGTATTGGGGTGGGAAAAGATGCAGCCTGCTGTTGCTCATGTGATTCCCTGTGAAGGCTGCACAGAGAGGGAACAGAGTGTGACAAAACCCTCTGGGCCAGGTCTCCAGCTCCATCCCAAATGCATTACTGTGGTCAGAATAATCCAGAACCTCAGCATCAAGTGCCTCTTGTTCCATATTACAGAGTCCTCGACCTTTTGCCCATCCAGCCTTCTCCGAGGTGATGACTCCTGTCTCCTGAGACGTTGGAAAACCTAGTTTGGAGGAAGAGTAACGATACAGTTGATGCTGAATTAGGTGAGTCCCTGTTTACAGTAACTCCCCTTGCGCCAGCCAGCACGTCCAGCCCGGATTGCACAACGGGTCTATCCCAGAGTTCCTGGGGGGGAGGTTCTCCAGGGGAAATGTTACTCACTTGTTTCCAGCAGAGATGACGATGTACGAGGAGGGGAGGAGTTTGGAAGGCACATCGGATGTTGGGTCGGGGATGTGAAGGGAACAAGGAGCCCGTGGGGCTCAGGACTCTGTGTCCAGCTCTCTGGGCCTGGTGACAGTGCTCTGCAGAGGTGTGAAGGCAGTGGGAGTTGGGAGTGCAGGGATGCAAAGTCTGCTGCAACACTCCTCCCCTTATCTCCCTGGCTGTCCCTGCTCCTGGGGACCAGTGCTGCTGGGTGAATCAGTGCAGTGACATCAGCTGTGTGCACGGAAAGGGTGGGACTGCCAGAGGGGGAACTGCTCTTGGATCGAGTGCTTCATCACTCTCTTGCCTGGTGAAACACTGTGGCTCTTTTAAAACAAATAAGTGCAGCCCAAAAAATGTTTTCCACTCTACTGTAGTAAACTCTTAGGGAAGAGCTCCGAGGGTTTGGTTTGAGTGAGGAAATGGAGCTGTGCTTGATTCTTCTTCACACCCACCCCCCAAAGTATCTTTAAAAAGTGAGAGCACAAACATTGAATGTGATGATGTTTGTGAAAGCCTTTGAAGCTGTTTTCCAAGAGCTAGAGGTGAAGAGGTGGTGTGCTGGGAACAAAGCTTCCATTGGCTGGAGCTGGTGCATGCTGGACTCCAAATTTCAGCTGCGTTGGATGTAGGTAGATGCAGATGTAACTTTTTTCAAGGCTAAAAATAAATTTTTGAAAAGTCATTGTGAATTTAATTGAATCTCAGAATAACTAACATGTTTATTTTCTATGCCCGTGTTGGGAAAGGTGAAAGATATTAATTTTTATGGTCAGTTTTGTGCATCCTTAGCTGTTTGAGGAACCGATTCGAGCCTCTGAGGGGCTTGGTGGGCGGCTGTGATGCCTTGTGGGGATCCCCCGTGGAGGATCCCCCGAAAGGCCCCGGGCAGCAGCAGCAGCCACCCATACACAGGGATAACTTGGGCATCTTCTTTCAGAGGTTTTTGGAATATGTTAATTTGCAAACTTGTTTTTGCTGTAAAACAAGCTTTAATTATCTTCACTTGTTCCCACTATGTCTCTCAAACAACTGTTGTAAGAAGTGTTGCTCTGAATGACGAGGCTGATTTATGCCTGGAGAAGTGCTGGGAGCCTGCAGCCCACCCTGCTCTGCTGGGGCTGTGTGCAGACACGAGTGGGCAGAGCCTCCAGTGCGTCTGTGGGTGAGAGCCTTCCAGTACGAACGAGGGGTAGCAGGAGGGAGTAACTCAGTGGCTCACGGGCTGTGGTGTCTCTTCCCTTTCAAGAGCCGAGGATGAAGCGGCGAGCATCGGACAGAGGAGCTGGGGAAACATCGGCCAAGGCGAAGGCTCTGTGCGCGGGGATTTCTGGGAATAACGCCAAGAGAGCAGGTCCTTTCATCCTGGGTAAGCAGGGACGGGGGCTCTGCACCTGTCAGGGGAGCTGCTGGTGGCAAGGCTGAGAGTACAAGGCACCACGGAACGAGGGAAGGCAGGTGTGGAACACGGTGTCTTACCCAAGAGCATGGGCTGCTGGATGTGCAGGGCGACCTTGGCTGGGCTGAGGAGGTGTGGGCTGCCGGTGCAGCAAGGCAGGCAGAGCTTTGGAGAGAAATAGGAGCCCTTGTTTTTACATCTCTTTTTTTTAACTACAGTCTTAAACTTTGTTAAAGAACAAATTCCTCTGGAGGCTTTTTGGTTAGAGGTCTGGGAAGATGTTTGACCTTGCTGGCCTGGAATGTGCTGTCACATCAGCACAGGGACAATGTAATACTGCACTAGTGGCCTCTAGAAGTGCTACGTGCCAATGCAAAGCCTCTCTGCCAGCTCTGAAAGGTTGCTAGAATAGTTGTTAGTTCAGAACTAGTTATATAAACAGTCAAAAATTGTACACTTTGTCATGGAAATGATCAGTTGGAGCTGGCTGATTTAAACTGTTAACCTGAAATTTGGGCAGATTTTGTCACTGAGCCGTCCCTGCAGAGGTGGCAGCTGGTTCCCAGGTGTGGCAGGAGCAGTTGCCGTGGGTGTTGCTGTGTGGTTCAGACATGCAGAAATGAGGACTTCTGCAAACAGCTGGGCCACGTTTGGGCCTTGATAAATATTTCTTCAGGGAACAAATGAAACTTTGTCCCAAAGGGTTTCAGAGTTTAAGACCTTTGGGGTTTTTTAACTGTCAATTTGTGGAAATGCAGTCAGTCTTCTGCAAAAAGGGAACTTGGTTTAAGCACACGTAGCAGCGTGACGCTGATGTAACCCGGGTTAGTCACTGCTGCTGGAGGGAAAACAAGTCTGTCTCTGCTTTCTGCTGTAGGTCCACGTTTAGGTAACTCCCCTGTGCCAAGTATTGTTCAGTGTTTGGCAAGAAAGGATGGGACAGATGACTTTTATCAGCTGAAGGTAAGCAAACTGCAGCTCCCAGATCTTTCGTGCAGGGAGTGGTGTGGGCTGAGCCAGTGCAGTCGGACACGGCTGCTGGAGCTTCCCCTCAGCAGGGCAGTGCTGCCAGGCACAGATCTGTGTCCAGATCAGCCCTCAGACAGGGCCTCTGCTGCTCTCCCAGAGCCCTTGGACCTGTGCCTGAAGTAGGGCAGCTCCAGGAGGGAAAAATCACCTGGCATATTTGCAACCAGCCACCTGAGCCACTTTTCTGTGGTTCTGAAGCTGCTGCTGCACGTTCTGCACGGAGGGTGCTGGGTTCAGCCGGGTCTATGGCGAGGACACATCCGTGAGAGCAGTTCCATCAGCTGTTAAACACGTGGGGCTGCCAGAACTGAGAAAGGGCTGGGGACGTGTGGGTTTTTCTGGGAGCTGTGAAGATCTTTTCCCTTTTCCTGAAGATTCTCACCTTAGAAGAAAGGGGTGATAAAGGAATAGAAACCCAGGAGGAGCGGCAGGGCAAGATGCTGCTGCACACGGAGTATTCTCTCCTGTCCCTGCTCCACAACCAGGAAGGAGTGGTCCATCATCACGGGCTCTTCCAGGTACACTGGTCACCGTGCAGGCTGGGGCAATGCCAGGGATGCTCGGCTCAAGGTGTCTGTGTGTGTGAACAGCATCAGCACTGACGTGGCACAGAGCCAGGCAGCGCAGACTTCCTCTGCCTTCTGTACTCCTGTGAGGAAGAAATCCTTCCTTGGGAGGGTGGGCAGGCCCTGGCACAGGTTGCCCAGAGAAGCTGTGGCTGCCCCATCCCTGGAAGTGTCCAAGGCCAGGTTGGACAGGGCTTGGAGCAATCTGGGCTAGTGGAAGGTGTCCCTGCCCTTGGCAGGGAGTAGAACTGGATGGGCTTTTATGTGCCTTCCAACCAGTCAGGGATTCTGTGTGATTTGTGAAGTAGAGCTCCTGTATCTTTTTGAAATCCCACCTTGGGGCAAAGACCAAGCACTGTGATTGCATTTGCTTGTTTTGAGATCCCCTGCAGTTATTTGTTCTCCCAGCTCTGTACACGTGCCCTGAAGGGTTGCTGCTGTGTTTGCCTCCCCACAGGACCGGGCTTGTGAAATTATAGAAGATCTGGAAGCCAACAGGATGGTGAGAAAGATGAAGAAGCGCATTTGCCTGGTGCTGGACTGTCTCTGTGCTCACGATTTCAGTGACAAAACAGCAGATCTGATCAATCTGCAGCATTATGTCATTAAGGAGAAGAGACTCAGCGAGCGGGAGACAGTGGTGATATTTTATGACGTGGTACGAGTGGTAGAAGCATTACACAAGGTGAGAGCTTCCTCAGCCCTTCAGTGCTGGAGGCTGAGTTTTCCCACATTAGCATAATAGGTGCTTTCAGACTTCCTGGTGCAGGCAGTAGCCGGGTTACAGGAGATGTTAGCAGTGTTCTGCATAAAACCTCGTGCCCCAAGCCCTGAAGAGCATTCCCTTCACTCCCCTTCCTGCTCCTCACGTTTCTGGGTGATAAGGTGGTGTCTGTGGGCTGTGGACACAGGCCAGCTGAGGGCAGGGCAGGGGAACCCCAGCGTGGTAACCTCAGCCAGGGGAGAGCAGAGCCCGATCAAACACAGGAAACAAAAGCTGTTTCCTTTTGAAGCAAAATAAATCACAATTTAGGAATTGATTTGTGGGCTCAGAACCTCAAGATATAAGTTTGAGATCAATGAACTAGAAACTATTGTGGTAAAAGTGGATTCTGTGGATGTTGGATTTCTTACCCAGGACACCTCTCCTGCCTTGCAGGGCAGCACAGCGTGGGTCTGGGGAGGCAGTGCTCGTCACAGTGGTCTTACTGAGCCTGGACACTTCAGTGTCAGGTCTCTCAAGTCTGTCTTTGTGTTCAGAGTAGCAAATTTGCTTGTTTTGTCCGGATCAGAATCAAAGTGAAGTGCACAAAGTACCCAGGATGGAACCTGACCTGCAACCTTGACCTGGGTCATTTCTGAGAGTGAAGATGCCATGATTTCTTTTTGGTGCTCTGGTCTGAGTATGGAATTTATGCTTCTAAATAGGCTTTTGCTTATGTTATACTCTTATATTTTTTACAGAAAAATATTGTGCACAGAGACTTGAAACTAGGAAACATGGTGCTAAATAAAAGGTAAGAGTGCTGGAGAGCTGCTGTCCTGGCAGTGCTCTTGTTTCTTCCCCAAAGCAGATTTCTAATAGAAACACAGTCAAAGGTAGCACTTGTTGAGCCCTCTCATGCAGGAGGGTGAGGGAAAAATACAGATCCAGCCCAAAGTTATATTAGTTCGTCTCCAAAAAGGAATTGAGCCCCACTTAGATGGTTTACTCTTCCCCCCAGGCTTAGTGACCCCTTGTCAGCACTTCCTTTTGGATTCTAACTGCTGAAAACTGAATTTTGTAGTAAATTCAGAAGAAACCTTCAAGAGAAGTACTGATTTTATTTATGTTTAAAAAAAGAAGAATTAAAGGTGGTGATTGGTTCTGTTCCTTTCATTTGCTCTCCATTGTGCCAAAAGCATCCCCAGCTCTGCAGTCTGTCCTACAATCACAGCAGTGTTAGGTCTGACTGTTGCACTGCTGTGTTTTTGCTAGCAGTAAAATATTGACTTATCTAAACAAAAGCTCTTCTGTGCAGTGTGTTTGTGTCTGAAGCAGCTCCCTTGTTCCACGGGGGTTTGGTGTGACGTGCCGGTGTCCGCTGGGGGCTGGATGTGCACAGGGCAGTGGGTCAGGGCCTGGCCCTACGTGCTGGCTCCCCGGGGCTGTTCAGTGTCTTGGGTTCTGTCTTATTTCACTGGCACCTAGTTCAGCTCAGATACTCTGCTCTGTCCTCCAGTATTACATTACTGGCTAAATATTTTGCACTAAATTCTTGAAGAATGAGTGGAATTCATCCTTTTCACACTGTCTGGTTTTCTGTGGAATGAATAAAAAACTGGAAGGCTGGAGGTCTGCAGTCTCTGAGTCTGTTGTACAAAGCTTGCAGGCTCACTGGGCTCACAGCTTGCTGCTTCTCCTCCCTAACACTGAAAGCAAAGGGGTTTTACCTACAGAGGTTGAACTTGGTTCCCCCCACACAGAACAGCTGCTGCCTCTCGGGGCCGCCTCTGAGTTGTTTCAAATTGTTTCTGTAGAGCTGCTGTAACATAAATCTCTTCAGCTTGCTGCTTTGATTCTCCTCCTTGCTGAAGAGCCAGGCAAAGGTTGGTGCTTTGAAGGATCCCCACAGAAGTTCCCTTCTTCTGTGGGCACAGAGTGCAGGGAGCACCCACAGATAGGGCTGCACCCAGGGCACCAGTAACAGGGGGGAGGTATTTGGAGCTCTGTCAACACACTGGCCAGAGTCGTTCCCTGTGTTACATCTCTGGTTTTGCTTTTACTGACAAGCTTTGGTGAGGGAGGGCTGTAGCCTGTGCAGCAGTGAGTCATGGGAAGGGTGGGAGAGGCGTGAGAACCATCTCCATGGAGAGGACCAGCCGGAGCAGGAACAAGGATCTGAGCTCTCCAAGAGCCCGGTCCCTTCTTGTGCTGGGGAGTGAAGGTGCCACTGCAAGGTCCTGGCAGTCATGTCCCACCTGAGGGTCCCTCAGACCTTGTCCCCCACAAGGCATTAAAGCTTCTCAGGTTTCCCCACTAGGCAGTGCAGGAGTTGGGTGATTACAGATTAGATCAAATTTCAGGGACTGAATAAAACCAAGCAACCCTGAACATTTTAGTGTCCTGTAGAACACTTAGTCTTTTAAATCCTTAACAAATCCTGCAGCTTGTTATTCAGCCAGGGAAGTCTCCTGACAGTTGTAGCTAACACTTCTTAAACACAAGTCTGTCTGTTTTAATAACCAGCTCTCCGTTTCCAACCCACACTTGGTTCTATTTCACTTGTCTGTAAGACTGGCTGGGAATGTTCTTTGGTTATTGTGACTGACTTAATCCATTCTCTCAGGCTCTGGTTGTGAAATACTTTTCAGGAATATAGAAATCTTCCAGACTGTTTTTCTACTCACACCTTTAAGTTGTAAGTTAAAATCCAAATTATCTGATTGACGTGGAAGATTTAATGTGACAGTAGTTTTGTAATGAGAAATGGAAAAATTCATTAATGGGAGCTGGCAGTACCATAGGGAAGTAGGGGTGTCTTAACAGAGAAATGTTGTGTCCCTGCAGCCCTGCCTTTTCTGTGGGAGGGTTCAGGGTGTTGATCAAGGTTTGTGTTCAGCACACCCGTGTGTGGAGAGCGGTCCTGCAGGTCAGGTGGAACTGCCACCAGGCTCCTGTGTGGGACAGGTGTGTGACACAAAAGTGGTTGTGCTGAACCTGATCACAGCTGCTGCAGCTCATCTGGTGACACATGAGCACACAGTGTTTACACACGGTGCTGGGGGCCAGGCACGGGACAGCCCCTCCACTGCGTGTTTTCCCTCAGCTCCCCGAAAGTGCCCCCCAGGGCACACACCTCTGCTCTGGAGTTAACTGCCTGTGTCTGTGCTGTGTGGCCCGTGTTCCCTGACACCTTGTGCTTCTCCCCAGGACTCATCGGATCACCATCACCAACTTCTGCCTGGGGAAGCACCTGGTGAGTGAGGACGACCTGCTGAAGGACCAGCGTGGCAGCCCTGCCTACATCAGCCCGGACGTGCTCAGCGGTAGGAATTGCCCCCGGCCCCAGCTCAGCGCTTGGTTCAGTCAGTTGTGCCTCCTAACTAAAACCACCTGTTGTGCTCCCATGTGTACCTGCCTTCATCAGGGTCAGTTAGGAGACTTGGTCTGCTTTTCCAACTGGGAAAGTTGGAGGGAAGGAGTGAACGTGACTTTTTGCTTAGGGCTCGTCTGGATTTCAAAGCTAATTCAAAGCTCCTGCCTGTTCCCTAGTAAGTCTGACTGCAGACAAGGCGTTTGCTTTCCCACGTCTGACTGTTGTTTCTGAGGCTTCTCTTAAGCTGCAGGTAAATCCCTGGACCTAAGGGGCAACCAGTCCAGGTCCCACCAGGATGTCAGAGTATTCAAGCTGAGCACTAAGAGGAGAAGTTCGTGCAGCTGCTGCTCACTTCCAGCAGGAACTGGTGACCCTCTGGACAGCTTCTGGGCTGACAGAGGAGTTACTTAAAAATAAAGGAATGATGATGGCAGGCCAGAGCTGTCTGGCTGGGCTGGATCCCCTCTCCAGCAGCCTGGCCTGGGCCTTGTCTCCAGCAGAGGCCCTGAGCTGAGTCTGGCACAGAACAGCATTCCCTGATGTCCCCCTGCCTTCAGCTCTTCCCAGTGCATGGGGCTGTTGGAAACAGCTGTGGTTTCTGTCTGTTCAGTTGCTTCAGGAGGTTTCTCCTCCATGAGCTCTAAGCTCTGCTCCTGTACCAGCCTTTGAGCAGGCCGTGGTGGTCCTGGTTGTCTGTGAAGTGTCCCAGGCATCATTCTGGGGGGGTTTTCTTCTCACCCAGGTGAGCTGGCCTAGTGTTGAAGGGTGCACATACAGGTGGGACTGTGCCTATGAAACCTCTCCCTCTGTGGATCAGATACTGGGCATTAGCTCATGAGTTACTTGTTCCTGGTGTCCCAGCTGTATTTCAGAAAGGCCCTTGGAGGGAGCCAGTCCTGGGACATCCAGCCCCACTGGATTCCCCTCAAGAGGTTTGTTTACAGGCAGCAGGAATAAATGTAGCTGAGCTCTTCCGTTGTGATCTGCCAGGCAGGTTTGAGGTGCTTCCCTCCTGGGCAGGACTGAGCCAGGAAGGGAGCAGAGGCAGGTGGGGAGGTGGATCCTGGCTTTTTTGCAGGCCTTTCCTGTTCTGCAGGATATCCTGAGGCCCTTGTGACCAGATGGGTGACAGGAGCCAGCTGCTTTGCAGGAGGTTGGAGCAGTTGTGGCTCCAGTGGTTGGAAGAGGCTGCAGGGAGCTGCTCCTTCCTGCCCCGGGGTGCTGATCTGTCCGGGACTCCGGCCCAGCTACCCTCCGATATTCCTTCTGCGGGCACTCTCGGAGATGGAACTGGCCTGCCTGGGGGCCACAGGGCACTGAACAGGCTGTCTTGGCTGAGGCTGTTTGAGACCCTGCAGGGCACAGCCTTAGCTCAGGACTCATCGTGCACTGCCCAGCCTGGCCCTCGCTGCCATTGCCCTGCCCAGCTCTGGTGTCTGTGATCAGCCCTTCTCTCCAAAACGTTCTCCCAAAATGGCTCCATGCAGTTCCCCTCCAAGCATCGAGGGAGAAGTTACTTGAGGACGTTCCAGGCGTCACCACCAGCTCGGAGCATCCCTCTGTATCGCTGGTGCTCCTGTGCAGGGGAAGCTGGAACGCCTGAGGAATTAATCATTGTTGTGGGTCTCCAGGAGAAACTGTCTCTGCTGAAATGTCACAGCAGGAAAAGTTGGAGGGAGAGGAGGGAGAGGTGCCTTTTTATGAGCATATAAAGCAAAGAATAATTAGTACAAATACCAAATGCTGCAGCAGTGACTCACTGTGTGAGTCAGAGGAAGTCGTTCCCTCAGTCCTGTGCTGTGCTGCAGCACTTTGGTTTGATTTGGTGACCCTTGTCCGTGCTGCTGTGGGCTGATTGCTGTGACCGAAGGGGCTTTGAACCAGCGTTTCCATCGGGTGAATCCCGGGGCTGCAGGAGCCTTGTGAATGTCTCTGTGCAGGGAAACGCCTCGGGGGGCGCTCAGTGAAGGGGTGCCGTGTGGAGGGGAGCGGGGTCCCCAGGCCTGTGCTCTGCAGCTTTGCAGGCTGCGTGTCCCTTGTCCCCGCAGGTCGGCCGTACCGTGGGAAGCCCAGCGACATGTGGGCGCTGGGGGTGGTGCTGTTCACGATGCTCTACGGCCAGTTCCCCTTCTACGACAGCATACCTCAGGAGCTCTTCCGCAAGATCAAGGCTGCCGAGTACACCATCCCCGAGTGAGTACAGCCTGCCCCCGCCCCGGGGGCCTGCTGGGCCTCCCTGGGGCAGCTGGAGCTGGAGGGGCTCCCCTCAGTGCCCCGAGGGTCGCAGCAGTCCTGAGGGCGGGCTGTGTGTGGTGGGCACTGAGGAGCAGCGGCAGAGCTGGGACAGCCTGTGGGCAGGTGAGGTAGGTCCCGAGCTCGGGGACAGGGAATGGAGCCCCTGGTTAATCTGGGGCTTTCAGGGCCAGAGCAGTGGTGGCTCCAGTAGCTCCTGAGCTGTGCTCCCGGCGCATCCATCGTGCCCGCCCCGGGCTCACCGCAGGCTCTGTCCCCCAGGGACGGCCGGGTCTCGGAAAACACTGTGTGCTTGATCCGGAAACTGCTGGTCCTGGATCCGCAGCAGCGGCTGACAGCTTCTGAAGTGCTGGATTCCCTCAGCTCCATCATAGCGTCCTGGTACGTGCACGGGGAGAGCCGGGACGCGCTGTCTCTGGCCACAGGCTTTGTTGTTCCAGCTGTGGTGGGCTCAGCTCACCGGAGGAGGCTCTGGGAGCTGCGGGAAGTCTTTGCATCCCACGTCTCTACCACTGGAGAGGCCTGTGCCGATGCTGGTGGCAGCCACGGCCATCCCAGTGGGATCACCCAGGGGCTGGTGAGGGTGGTCGAGCCGGTGCCACGCTCCAGATGCCAACGCTGTGCTCTCCCCAGGCAGTCCATGTCCTCACTGAGTGGCCCTTTGCAAGTGGTGCCGGACATCGATGACCAAGTGGCTAATCCTGAAAACCCCCAGGAGGTAGGTTTTCCTGCTTTCCTTTCCAAGGAACTGCTTTTCCGTGCTGCTGTGCCAAGTCTGTGTGTAATGGGAAGGGATGGCAGCCCTTGTGCCCCCGAGCTGGGAAGGGGAGGGCAGGGAGGACGTGGCCGAGTCCCTCGTCACCCTGCGCAGTGGAAGGAAAGGGTGACGCTGATGGGACTGGCAGTCACATCCAGCTGGCCGAGCTGCCTGGAAGTGACTCGCTGGCCCCAGAGCCGGGGAGGGACAGCTCAGTCCACTCCCAGCAGTGCTCACTCCCTCACACAGCTGGGAATGCTGGGAGGAGGCAGCGGGGTTGGCTCCGGCTCCCGGAGAGCTCCACCATGGGAGCAAACATCCTGTTTTCCTGCGGCGTGTTTCGTGCTGGAAGTGCTGCCGTGGCCTGGCTGCCCGGGGACGGATGTGCAGCAGGGATGGGGTCAGGCAGCTGCAGCCCCAGGGCCTGGCAGGGCTGGGACGAGCCGATCGGGACAAAGCTCTGTCCTGGTGGCACTGGTGGCTCACAGTCCTGCTTGCGTGCCCAGCGCAGGTCCCATTCCCGCACGAGGACTCCCGTTATCCCGTGGTAGCCCCGGCCTGTCGGAGGGGCCGTGGGGCCATGGGCGTGGCTCTGACAGGTGGGTCTCTGCAGGTGAAGGTGACAGAGGAGTGCTCCCAGTACGAGTTCGAGAACTACATGAGGCAGCAGCTGCTCTTGGCTGAGGAGAAGAACACCTTGCATGAGGCCAAGAGCTTCCTGCAGAAGCGGCAGTTCGGGAACATCCCCCCGGTGCGGCGCCTGGGCCACGACGCGCAGCCCATGAACCCTTTGGACGCGGCCATCCTGGCCCAGAGGTACCTCCGGAAGTAGCTCCCCACGCCCCGAGAGCACGAGCACCACCCTGCAGTCTGCCTTCACCTCGCCTGCTCCAGCCTACAGCAATACCGGTGTCCCACGACGGAATCATGTAGCAATCCCGAGCTCTGTCCAGGGACACGCACTCACACCCGCTCCGGAGGGAGAAGACTTTTGGAAAAGCTAATTTTGGAAGCAGCAACCTCTTGGCATCTTCTGGAATCTGTTTTTTAAAATCAAAGCCTAGATGACTAATCTGCTTTTAATCATGACTGTAATCTACCTCTCTTGTCTTTTTAACCATGCTGTTCTCTGGATCGAGCAAAGCTTGTGGGAAAGGAGGAGACTTCCGAGGGTGAAGCTGCTGGCACAGAGCAGCCCCCTGCAGCACCCGCTCCGTGTGGTCTGAATAAGCTTGGATTTACCAGGGTTTCTCGAAAGGAAGAATTTCTTGAAACCTCCCACTTCCCTTCATCTGCATCAAATCTGTTTCTGCCCTTACGTGCCACCTGGTCTGGCCATGCTGACCAGCCCTCAGTGGCCGTGTGGCCACCGCTGTGACCGGAGACCCATCGGGCACTCCGGCCACCACCTCGGGCAGGAGCCGAGGAGCCATCCCGGCAGCACCAGCTGCAGGAGTGGGATCCTGTCCCCAGCTCAAAGGTTGCACAGGACTTGGCCCTCTGGGGCCTCTGCCCACCTTTCACTGATTCCTTTGGTTCATAAGGATCTATGATTTAATCTTATTTTTCAGTAGCTTGTCCCAGGTGCAGTTACAGTTGCATTAATTCTGATTTAGCGTTTTCCCCCTCAGTTGTGGTACAGATGTAATATAAGAGTTATAATGTGAAAAGCTTCCCAAAGTAATCCACCTAGAGGTAGGAAGGGGCAGGCTGAAGTTTCTACTGTATTTGTTCCCAGCTTTTCTTGCCATCCCAGCCCAAAACTGGGGCCTGCCTCTGCCCTCCCGGCGTGCCAAGGTGGAGGAAGGACGTCCTGGTTTGTCACCTGGTGCCACTGGAAGAGTTTTGGCCTGTGCTGAGAACAGGAATGATTGTTTCTGAGCCTCATTTATGAACTGGATGCCTGTCTTGCCAGATGAACTGTTCTCACACAGAGCTCCCAGGGCTCACCGTGCCAGGGCTCTCTAGCTGCCTCCTTCCCTGCTCCCGTCTCCTCCCAGCCCTGGATCACCCTCCTGCCAGCCCTGGGAGCAGGGAGGGGCAGAGCTGGGGGCTGCCCTGCTTTTTGGGGCTGTCCTGCTCTTTGGGGCCGCCGTGTCCTTTGGGCCCAGCCCTCCCAGCGCGGTGGCGCGGGCAGGGAGCGAGTAGCAGATGTTTGTAGCGTGTTGTTGCCTTCTCTTGCCGCGGGCTGGGGAAGGGGACGGGGTCTAAGCTGGGCCACTGCACAGGTGGCTTTGTGGGGACGGGGATGGACCTGAAGCATCCCTGGCCCCGTCGGGCATTACGTCCTGCCTGCGCCTCGCCAAGGCCCCGTGGGCAGGCAGGGCCTCGTGAACACTAACACAGACCAGCTCCCTGCCCTGATCCCAGCTGAGCCAGTAGCCCCAGCTCTTTCGCCTTATTTATTTTGCAGATGGTGGTTCTGTCCCGGCGCGCCCCAGTGTGGGCCCATTGCCCCCCGTGCCACCAGCAGCAGGGCAGGGACCCCCTGAGCACCCCACCAGGGCTCTGTTCTCTCCTTCTGGTTCTCTCCTGCCTCGCTCCCACCTCTTTATTTGTGTCTTTTTTTTCCCCCAAAGTTAAAGCAAAAAAAGCAATATTTTGGGACTCCCTGAGGCTGTATCACCCAGGATCCTGTGCCCTGGGCAGCACCGGTCAATCCCACTTGTGCTAAGGCAAACTGGAAGGGGGTGGTGTGGGGGCAGGACGGGGGGGCCCAGGGGCCGTGGCGGGACAGAGCCTGTTGTAAGGAAAAAAAGAAAAAGAAAAAAAAAGGAAAAAAAATTTGTATAAAGACGTTATTTTTGTACAACTTGGGAACTGCTCCTGCATGTCGGCAATAAAACTTCATACGAGAGCCGGGCGACCCCACCGGGAAGGGGTGGGAGGGGAGGGGCGTGGGGGGCCGATGTGCTCCGGGAGCTGCAGGGAGTGGGGCCAGACCCACAGAGCAGCAGCCGTGAGTGACCCCACGGGGACCCCAGCCCTGTCCTGCCCCGGGGGCCTCTCTGAGCCTGCCCCTCGCCGGGGTGGCCGCTGGGGACAGTGGCGGGATGCGGAGCCTCGTGTCCCCGGGGCCCGGCTCCGGGGCTGACACGAGGGAATCCGACCCCTCTGCCGGGGGTACAGGGCGAGGCGCTGCCCACGGCGTGGCCTGGCCGGGCGGGCTCGGGGCACGGGCGGGATGGGATCCGGAGCCGCCCGTGGCCCCGCTCGGGGCGGCTCCGAGCGCGGGGTCCCGGGGGAGCGGGGCGAGCCCCGGCCCCGCCGAGCCCCGGCCGGGGCTGCCATTGGCTCGGGGCGCGCTGACCGCCGGCCGCCTCCGAACTATTTCCTGTTGCTGCAGCGTTAATGCTAAACAGACCTTTCTCTCTCTTCCCTCGCTCCAGCCAAAGTGCAGCGGCTCCGCCGCCTTCCCACCCCGGTGAGTACCAGCCCCGGGCACCGCGCGGGCTCAGGGCCGAGGGCACCCCGAGGGACCCCGAGGGCACGGCGGGTGTCGGGCTCTGCCCTGTCCCTGCTCGAGGAGCTCCGGTTTGGGGGACGTGGGGCTGGGGGACACGGGAGCAGCTCGGGGAGGCGGGGCTGAGTGTGCAGGGCTGGGTGCCCGGGGATGGAGAGCTCAGGGCGCGCGATGCAGCCAGTGGGGACGCGGGGCTGGTGGCTCGGGAGCGCAGAGTGTGGTACTTGGGACACAGCGCTGAGGGACGCAGGGCTCGGCCCTTGGGGACACAGGGCTGAGTGCCTGGGGACACTTGGGGACCCCCCAGGCCCTTCATCAGCCCTGCAGTGCCCTCACCAGCACTGTGTGGGGCTCTGAGCATCCTCGTGCCCCTCCAGCCCCACAGCCTTGGCGGGGCAAGGCCGGCAGTGCAGCCTCTCCACGGGGAGGGCACCCACCCCTCCTGGGGACCCTGCTGGCCTTGTTTTGGGGTGTCCCACTGGAGGGGCTGCCCAGCCCCGGGATGTGCTGCAGCCCCGCAACTCTGGACTGTCCGGGATGGTTCTGCTGATGTGTCACATTTTCTGCATTTCTTTCCTCATTCCTCTCTCCCTGGAGCCCTTTCTGGGAAATGAGCTCGTCCCTTGCCAGGGCCAAATTGCCTCCCTCCCTGTCCATGCCTTGCCCGCTGTCCTGCGTCCCATCCTTCCCGCTGTCCTGCCTCCCATCCTTCCCGCTGTCCTGCTGCCCATCCTGCCCGCTGTCCTGGTGGCCTTTGCACTGTTGCCTGTCTGTCCCTGCACTGCAGGGCCCCACGGGAAAGGGCCAAGGCTGGAGCTGGGCCAGAGCCTTGCAGGGACGAGGACAGGGACACTGCCCCAAGGGTGGGGGTGTGTGTGTGGGGAGGGGGTGGGTGTAGAACACGTGTGTGTGTGGAGCACGTGTGTGTGTGTGTGTGTGTAGAACACACGTGTGTGTGTGTGTGTGCGTGTGCAGCATACGTGTGTGGAGGGGGTGTCACGTGTGTGTGTGCGGCACACGTGTGTTTGTGGGGTGTATGTGCAGCACACGTGTGTCTGTGTGTGCAGCACACGTGTGTGTGGTGTGTCACGTGTGTGTGCAGCATGTGTGTGTGTGTGTGCAGCACACGTGTGTGTGGTGTGTGTCACGTGTGTGTGCAGCACGTGTGTGTGTGTGTGTGTGTCTGTGTGTGCAGCACACGTGTGTGTACATGAGCACGGACAGTTGTGTGCTGGGATCCTGCTCTGCCCCGTGACCCCCCCATGGCCAGGGCAGGGGCCGGAAAGCCTGGCCCGGTGCCACAGATCCGCCTGATGCTGTGTCCAGGAGGAGCCACATCCGTCCCGGTCCCTCAGGAAGGACGGAGGGCGGTGGAGTGGGATGGCTCCAGTTCAGCATCTGTGGGGTTCCAGCCCTGGATGGAGCAGCCCAGCCCAGGAGCCCCTGCTGAGTGAGGAGCCCCTGGGTGCACCCAGGCACGGCCTGGAAAGGGAGACGGGGACTTGCAGGGGTTCCCAGCCCCCTGCCGAGCCTTGCTCAGTCCCCGCGTCCCGCAGATGCCGAGCGAGTGCCGTCCCTGGAGCCGCTGAGAACCACCGGGCACGGGATGGAGAGTCGCCGCAGGGACATGGAGCTGCTCAGCAACAGCATGGCCGCGTACGCCCACATCCGAGGTGAGCCGGGGCGCGGCCGGGGGACCCCAAGGCCCCCCAGGGCCACTGTGGGCCCTCAGCAGCGCAGGCCGGTCACCCACCCCTCTGCTCTCCCGCAGCCAACCCCGAGAGCTTCGGGCTCTACTTCGTGCTGGGCGTGTGCTTCGGGCTGGTGCTGACCCTGTGCCTGCTGGTGCTGCGCTTGTCCTGCCGGCCCCCCCCGCGCCCCCCGGCCCGGCCCGGCCACGCCAGCGAGGACGAGGACGATGAGGACGAGGACGAGGATGAGGAGGAGGACACCATTGACCGCGCAGTGTCGGAGTCGCTGCTGCCGGTGACTGAGATCCCTCTGGAGAGCCACGGCCCCGGGGATGGGGCGCTGGCCGTGAACGTGTTCGCGTCGGCGGAGGAGCTGGAGCGGGCGCAGCGGCTGGAGGAGCGCGAGCGCATCATCCGCGAGATCTGGCGCAACGGGCAGCCCGACATCCTGGGCTCCGGCACCATCGGCACCCTGGGCCGCGTCCACTACTACTGAGCAGCCGCCCTGGCACGGTGCCTGCTCCCCCCGCAGCTGATCCCACGCCGTGCCAGGAGGGACCAGCAGGACACGGGCGCTGCTCACGGGCCCTGCGCTGCCCTGGGCTGTCCCCGCGCCAGGGACAGCCGGACCGCGGTGCCGCAGGCACGCCCGGGGCTGGACTCTCCCGCAGCACCGCGGGACACGATGCACTTTGAGCCACTGGTACGACGGCTGGCACCAGCCAAGCAGCCCCAGGACACGCAGGGACAGGGACATGGACGGGGCTGACCTTGCTGGCCCATCTCAGCCGGGATGGGTGGGGGGTCATCCCATGGGGCAGGGCCGGGCTGCGCGTCCGTGTGAGCCCCGGGGTCCTGCCCCACAAACACGGTGCTGTTATACACGAGCTGGAGCCCAGCGTGGTGGGGTCCTGAGTTTCGGGGGGCCCTGAACGCCGGGACGGCCTCAGCCCCTCCCCAGGCCAATTCCCTCTTGGCCCCACTAAATTTAGTCGGATCCTTTCCGGCACCGCCTGCCGTGACCCAGCGTCCTCCCGGCGGGACCAGGGCGGATGTTCCTGCTGGACTCTGGGATGGCCGCTGCTCCCCAGGGATGTGGCTGCTCCCACCAGGCTGAGCTGCATCCTGCCCTGCTCCCAGCCCCAGCACAGCCCCACAGGGTGCAGGGGCCCCACAGACCCCTCCCCAGCTTTTTAAAAATAGCTTCTTCCCAGGCTGGTCCCCCCCGCCGCCAGCGCCAGCAGGATCCAGATGTTTTCCAGATGTTCTTCAGTGGCTGGAGGCCAGAATGTGCTGGGCCTGGGAGTGGGGCTGGCCTGGGAAACTATGCGGGGGCTGGAGGAGGAGGAGGAGGAGGAGGCCCTGTCCCAGCCTTGCTGCGCGCCCTGGTGGGACCCCCTGTGCCCGGCAGGACCAGCCCAGCCCCGCAGGGACACGGCAACCCTCAGCAGCTCCCTGAGCAGCCCCCACACAGAGATCCGTACCCAAAATAGTTTATTGTAAACAATTTCTATACGCTCGGGCTGCTGTGCTGCAGGGAGCAGTACCTGGGCACAGGGTGGGCATTCTGTGCCCAGTGGGTGCAGATCCAGGCTGGGGGCAGCAGGGTTGGGGGGCACAGGGCACCATGTGCCCCCCACCTGCCCCGGGTGGGCCCTGCAGCCCCCACCACTCTAGCAGGGCAGGCCCTTCCTCACCCGCTCGATCTCCGCCTGCGGGGAGAGGCTGTGAGCGTTGGGGGGCACGGGGGACCCCGGGACGGGGCAGCCCCTGGCGGGACTCACCTGCAGCGCCTGGCGCTGGCTCCGCTCCTGGCACAGCTCCAGCCGCAGGTCCTGCAGGTCCCTCCTGCAACGCGCCCGGACGGCTCAGCCGGGGCCAGACGGGCAGGGAACGGCGGGAGCCGCTGGGGACCCCCCGCACCCCCATCCCCACTCACAGGTGCTGGGCTCGCATCAGGTCCACGAGGATGTGCAGGGTCCGGACCTCGGCCTTCAGGTCCTGCAGGGCCAGCAGCCTCCCCTCCGGCCCCTCTGGCCCCTCCGGCCCCTCCGCCTGCCCCGCGCTGGGGACGGGGACACAGAGCCCGCCATGGGGCGGCCCCCAGGGCTGCTCCTCCCCACAGGGACCCCCCGCGCTCCCCAGGACAAGGCTGGGTGGCCGCTGGCCGGGAACCCGTGGCCGTGTGGCCGTGGGGTGGCTCAGCCTGGCCGTGGTGACCGACACCGCGCTGAAGCCGTCGGCATCTGCCAAGGAAAGAGCAGGAATCGGCGCCTGGCACTGGGGGGGCCCGACCCCCCCGGTAGCCCCCCCGTGTGGCCCCTGCACCCTACCTGGGTCACCGGTTCTGCCCCGCCCCGTGTCAGCCGTGGCGCTGGGCTGGGGGTCACCGGGCCTGGGGACAGCAGAGTGTGAAATGGCACAGCCAGTCCTGCTCCGGGGCCCAGACGTGGCTGTGGGCACGGCCCCGATGCTGGGACATCGTGGTGGCTCCAGACATCCCAGCACGGCCACATGTGTCTTACTTGGTGGCCAGCACAGGGACTGGTTTGGCCTTGGCAGGGACAGGGGGAGCAGGAGCCATCCTCTTGGTGAGTGGGAGCTTGGCCGGCTCCATCCTCGCTGGTGCCGGGAGCGCTGGGGAGAGGAGGCAGGAGCAGGGCTGGGGCTGGGACTGGCACTGCCAGGCGAGAGCGGGGCAGGAACCTCTTCCTGGCCTGGCATGAGAGGCCTGTCCCAGACACATCCCTGTCCTTCCCTCTCTCCCAGCCCAGGACTCACCTGGGAGCTCCCCGTCCTCCGGCTCCCTGTCCTTCGCTGTGGTTCCAACTGCCAGGGAGCAGAAGAGCTCCTGAGGCACTGGGAAAGGACCCTCTCCCAGCCCCACACCGGCCCTGCTGCGGGCGGCGCTTCCTCTGTGCGCGGCAGAGCAGGCGAACCGCGGGCAGGACGTCATCCCCCCACCCACGGCACAGCAGCATCCCTGTCCCACCGAGCCCTGGGGGCACAGCAGGGCAGGCCCACCAGCACGGTGGGATACCGGGCCCAGGCCGTGGGCGTGTGCCAGTGGGCCACCCTGTTCTCATGCCCAGCCCTGGAGCAGCTCAGCCAAGCACAGGTGCTGCTGTTGGGGTGGTGCCCACACACAGGACCCCCAGAGCAGCCCCGTCTCCCTCCTACCTGCCCTCCTGCTCCCTCCTACCTCTGCCCACGAGGCCGAGCCGTGCCGTGCTCCCCTGGCCCCACACGGTGCACGTGATGCCAGAGGAAATCGGCTCCGTGGTGGGAAGGAAGTCGAAGCAGAGAGAACCTCGGTGCTGGTCCACACCACATCCCTGTGCCCCATGGGGCTCTTCCTGCCCCCCGTCCCAGGCGGCTCCCCAGCTGCCCAAACCCACCTCACACGCGCCTGTGGGGCTGCCCGGCCATCCTGGCGGGACACGGCGGCTCCGGACGGACACCAGGGATGGATCTCCTGGGCTCGGTGTCCTGGGATGGCATCACCGGCACCAGCTGGGGGAGAGGGGTTGGGTGAGGATGGGACTGGAGGGCAGCGGGTGCTGGGACTGCAGGGAGGGACCAGTGTCACAGCACAGCCCTGCAGAGCCCCGAGTGCCCCCCGGCCACCCCCAGCACGGAGCCCCCCACCCACCTTCTCCCCACACGGGGCAGGGCTGGGCCTGAGCCAGGCTGGGGGCTCAGCCTTGGCATCGCGGGCCCTGAACCCCGAATGCTGTGGAGAGTCAGGGCCGGCACAGCACAGAGCGAGGCACCTGGGCAGGATCACAGCTGGCCCCGGGTGACAGCTCACAGCCACCCGGGCTCGCAGTGCTTCTGTCACCTTGGGCTGCAGGGGAAGTGAAACCCAACCCACGGAGGGGCCGAAACCCGCAGACCGCGAGCGCAGGGGGTGGTGTGGCCGCGGTCCCTCCGCAGGGCCGGGAGGGCCAGTGTGACACTGTGACACCACCGCTGCCGGCCCGTCCTGGCCAGCACCTGGCCCAGGAGCCAGCACAGATACTCCTTTTCTGGCCAAACGCATCGGACCCAGCAATCCTGAACCCGAGCAGGGGTTGGGGATCGGCCACGGGCAGAGAAGGGCGGTGCAGGGGAGGTTTCATCGCTGCAATTCCCAGGTGTGACCACTCGCAGGGAGCTGGGAACACCGGGCACCCCTTTCCCCAGGTTGGCTCGAGGTCAAGCACGAGGGGAAGCAGCAGCCGTTAACCCACAGCTCTGTCCCAGCAGCTCTTGGCTGTAATCCCACAGTGCTGGGAAAGCTGCTCTGCCGCTGGGCAGCCCCTGAACCGCCCCAAGGCCACACACCCAGCACCCAGCTCGGCTGTGGGCAGGGATGGAGCTGCTCCTGGGCATGGGTGACACCATCCCTGCTGGGAACAGGCTGGGGAAGGGCCCACGGCCGTGTCACCCCTGTCCTCAAGCAAAAACAGGGGATGAAAGGTCTGTTAATGCATAAAACCCAACAGGGAGCTGCTTTCAGTACCTGAGTCAGGCCTTCACAAACCCCTGGTTTGTGCCCCTGCTGCTCTGTGACAGTGAGGGCACCCAGCTGGTGAACCATCCCTGGTGTCCCTCCAACCTCTCCTCCAGGACCACCGTGTCCCTCAGCTCCCCTGCAGCTCCAGGCACGCGGGTCTCTGGGCCTCCCCCGGTGACTCAGGACACAAAGCAAGCAGAGTTACACCTACTACGTATTTTATTGTATTTTATTTGCATAAACAAACTTCGGGGCTTTGCTAAACAGGAACTGTTCAAGTCAAAACAAACCAAACTCTAGCTGGTGTGTGGGGAACAGCACAGCAATCCTGGGGAGGGGGACAGGGGAGCGCGGGCATGGCTGTGCCTCCCCGCCCAGGCTCAAACCCGGCCGGGAACCATCTGCAAACCGCTCCAGAAGATTTTTGAAGTAGAAGATAAAAAGAAACACATCCTAAGGGCTGTCCTCAATCAGCTCAGGAGGGATCTGCCTTTTGGTTTTATAAAAAGATTAATAAAAAATATTGAAAAATTCTCATCTCCATTTATATTTTTCCCCAAGTAGAATTCGGAAGTTCCTTAGAAAACTGTCATCTTGGAAAGGGCACTCGGGTCACAACCAGCTGCAGGGAGGAGACACAAATGCTACAAGCAGTTTGGGGTCCAGCACACACCAGGCCTAACAGTGAACACAAACAGTGGCCAGAAGTAGGGTGTAATCTTTTTTTCTCTTTTAAACCATGCTAATTTTGTTAACTTCCAACATAAAAGGAAAACAATAATTTTTAAAAGGCCCTAAACTCAACTGTTACATGAAAAAAAAAGTTAAAAAAAAATCATAGCAGTTTGGTCCCAACAAGTGAATATTTAGATGTTTACTCACATGCTTCATTGTTTTCTTATTTATAAGAACCAAAAATAGTTTCCAAAATTATCTTTGAATTGATGTTGCTACGTACGTAAAGGCCTAAAATAAGCAGAGTATGAATTTAGAAAACTGAATACACAATAGGGGAGGAAAATTTGAGCGGGTGAGCGAACCCCGACCGTCACTGGGTCAAATCAGAAAAGAGAAGCAAAGGTCAGGACTGGTGGGGTCAGGTGGGCACAAACCGAAACCGCATCGTCCTCAACGCCTGTTACCAAAAAATAACTGACCATCCGTAAGGTCACAGAGAAGGGAAAATCCGGGATCTCACCCAGTGCTTGAGACCGTATCCAGTCCAGAGGGGAAGTCTTTGGGAAGAGAAACTCCAGGAGTGGATCCGAGCATAAATGATGGGTCAGTCAGTCCCAGCCCGTGCCTGGGGAGGCTGAACTCCGGCGATGCGGTTCACTAACGTCGGGATCGCTTCCGAGCTCCTCTCCAGGGCCCTGCTCAGCCCCTGGGGATCCCCCTGGCACCCCAGCACCAGCCCGATCCCCCCTCCCGCCGGGGCTCCCGGAGCCGCGCGGGCCCCGCGGCTACTCGGCCGCCGTCTGCAGGTTGTCCTTCTCCTCCCGGTTTTCCGTCCCGCTCTCGTCGTCCTCGATCTCCCCTTCCTCCCCACTGAACTTGTCGTGAGCCCACTTGGGGCTGGTGCTGGACTTGCGGAACATGAAGCGGCCCCGTCCCCGGGGGAAGGCGCCGCGGCCGCGGCCCCGGTTCACCCACTTGTCCCCGGCCTCGCCCTCCCGGTCGTCGTGCTGCAGGGTGAGACAGGACAGCGGGTGAGACAGGCTGACACGACCCTGGCACCTGTCTCCCACTGCCCTGGGCGAGACACCGGGAGGAATCCGCTCTGCAAGGAGCAGGAACAAGCTCTCCTTAGGCAGAGCCAGCAGCTTCCTGGGATGTGTCACCCGAAGCCTTCCCTGGTGGGTTAAGGACAGCCGGTGCTTTCACCTCAAAAGCATCTGAGACCAGACACACCTGGAGCACACAGATGTTTCAGCACCAGGTACGTACCAGGTAGTACTTCTTGCTCTTGGGTGTGTACTCGGGGTCCCACTCCTCCTCTCTGCTCCGCTTCTGGAAGTCGTTGTTGCCGCCGCTGTTGCTGTTGTTGTTGCCTGAGAAGTTGCCTCTGCCCCATCCTCTCCCTCGAGCTCTGAACTGCTGCAACAGCAACACAGAGCAGAAAAACAGTAAGGTTGCAGAGGCAGTGCCCTCCCATCCCAGCCATGTTCCAGGGCTTCCAGGAGATCCAGCATCCCTCCTCTGATCATCCAAAACACCTCTATCATTACAGCAAGAGGACTGCACATTTTGGGGTTTTCAGTTCATCTGATCACGCAGCACATCTCAGTTCCTATAAAGCTGCTGAAGATCACATGGAGGCATTTCCAGGGCATCCCAGAAAGCACCTGGCAGACACAACCAGCAGGTGAGACCCCTCTGTACCCAAGGCACAGGCACTGCAAACACCAGCATGGCTGAGCCCTCGTCAGTCCCTGGGGTGGTCAAACCCCAATGCACTCAGGCACATCATGTGCCCATCAGGCTGCTCAGCCATCACCAACACACACAACCTTGCAGGCTCGGTTCTGCTCCTCCCATCCGGAGTTCCCTGCCCACAGCACATCCCCAGCAGCCTGGTCTGTGCCCTGTACCTACAGTGATCCCACTGGGGGCTCATCACCCACAACCATACACTGCCTGGGGAGTTCTCCTCCAGGGCAGTTTAACTGAAGGAGCAACACACTAAGGGCCCAATTCCTGCCCACTTTGGCAATCAACCCTCGGGCCAGGGGGTGGAGAACACTTACAAAGGTCCCTCTTGCTCTTCCTCTCTCATTTGGGCCAGTGAATTCCTTAGTCCCAAGCCGGGATTTGTCGAAGCCTGTGGAGCTCTCCTCCCTCTCCTCAGTCTCCTCGGGATACTCCTCTCCTTTGACTGAGTGAGAGGACCATGAGGACGACGAACTGGACCTGGATCTCTCACGCACCCGTCGGTGTTTCCTGTTTCAGTGATGGGAAATGCACGGAGGGGGACACGAACAGGGTTAGGAACTCAGCTGTGACCCATCTGATACAGAACCACTGCGTCATCACTCCCTTATCAATGCCACCACAAGAGGAAAAGCCATAGGAAGAGCTCATGTTCTAACACAGGGCCTAAGTGCTCTCCAGAAGGAACTTGTTGCTCCTTCCTAAGGTAATCACAACATCTGCTCTGAGCTAAGCATGCATCCAGAGTTTTAGTTAATGGAAAATTAGGCTAATAGAGAACTATTAAATTAACACTGAAGCCAAGTCATTGCAACGTGGCTGTTCTGACACAACGGGAACAAGAAGGAAAAGTGACTCACCCATCCTGACACATGGAGCCTTCCCATTTACCTTTTACAGTTACTTAGTGTTTCAGACAGATACAGTGATATCGAGAGGACACGCAGAGGGGTAACTCAGGCCACTGGAGCAGTTATGTCCCAGGTGCACAACCCTGGGTACAACTGTGTGCACGCGATGTCGTCACCTGAGCAGCAGAGACATGAGGCAGAAGGAAATGGCTACTGGGTTTCCTACATACTTTTTCTTTGAGCCTTTGTGACTTTTCTCCGTTTTCTCAGTTGATCTTTCCCTTGAGTGACTTGAATCTCTCGAGTCCACCGACTCCCTGGATTTATCCCGTTTAAGATCTCTTTCCTTATGTTTTTTACGGCGTTCAATATCAAGGCGCAGATCAACAGGGTCGTCCTTATATTTCCCTTCAGCCTACAAAGGCAGGGGAGAGGGGAGAGTTGAACACAAGGTCTGCAGTGCCCCAGCTCAGCACCATTTACTTTGCTACTGGCTGCACAGACTTGTGGAGAACTGGAGTTTAACTGAACTCTAATCAATATTCCATTTAAGATGTACAATAATGCACTCTTATAAAATAACTCTTCATTTGTCAGAATTCAAATTTCCTACTCTTAAGATCACTGTTTTTTTAACTTTTAATTTCCTCTTTAAACAGCATTAGAATAAACAGCCTTGAAAAGGGGAGGGAGAGACATGGAAGCTGGCACTTATTGTACACCACAGCCAGGGAGAGATGTGAACAACTTGGGAATCCCATCCAGCTGATTCTGTATCACCACTACAACGTGGCAGAGCTGCCCAAGAGCCCGTGGATCCCAGACCTGGAAGTGGTACTTCAGGAGAAATAGAAGCTGTTTGCTGCTTGGAGATACCCAAAACTGCAATCACTGATCCAAGGGGCGGGAGAGGGAGGCCACTGAAACGCAGCATCCAGGGGGCCTGTGAGAAGGGCAAACACCCCGTGGATAGGGAGGCTTCACTACCTCTGTCCGGGAGATTTACAGCTCCTCCCCCTGGGCTGGAGGCAGCGTGTGACAGCTGCTCCACACAGCCCTGGCAAGTCTGCTAAGGCAAGCTGGTGTTTCACAGAGCAAAAAAACCCCACCAGCTGCATGAAAAATTAAAAATAAATTTACATTGCTAATTAAAAACAAACATAAAAACCACCTGGCAGTGCTTGCTCTGAGCTGTATTTAAATGGGTACTTCAGGAACGGATTAGAAGTTTCTCTGGGAGATGAGCAGTTGTGTTCCCTGTGTCTCCTCTGAGCCCTGTGGTACCTGGGTGAGATTCTGCTCCCTGCCCAAACTGACAGTGGCTGTGGTTCTGACAAGCAGCACGAGGGCTGTGGGAAGCCTTACACCATATGTTGGTAACAACACCCAGCCTCAGCCATTGCTACTGCATTTACACGACACTCATCCTGGGAACTGCACGACTTGATATGCAACATACATCACATTAATCGTCTTCAATTAAATACAAAAGGATTAGTAATTCTCTAGCTGTTAAATTTTTTACTTACATGAGTTTCTAACCACTTTTTTGTTTAAATAAATATGTCAAATAACGCAGGAGTGAGAGCAGGCATTTTGTTTTGGTATTTTGCTCTTCTACTTTCCCCAGGCAAAGAGCTTTAATTTCTACTCTGAGAATAAAACTGCTCCCAACACGGTGGATGACAGATAAGTGACAAAATCGGCAGCAGCTCCCTTATGTGGCACAGCAAACACTATTTGGGGCTGGGAGGGCACGTCTGTTTCACGGAGGGCTGGCGAGCTGTTTGGAAACCACGTTTATAACACACTCTGCCAAGCTGATGCTCAGAGTTCAGGCCCATCAAATCCATCTCACCATCGTCCATGTCAAGCCACAAGTGTGTTTGGAAAAAATCGAAAACAAATATGAAACAAGTAAGGTTTCAGCAGGACTGGTTAAAATCTCTTCAATGTAAATATGTATGAAGGTGAATAAACAAAGGTTAAAATCTCAAACATTTTAAGTTAAGCCTTTTTTATGATTGTTTACAGTGAGTGCAATGGCTTAACATTCATCTACTCAGCAAAGCTAAAACACTCAATCCCAAATGCTCTGGATCTAAGACAAGTGCTGAATGTTAAAGTAACAGCAATCAACAGAAATGGTACAGTAATTTGTTAGAACAAAATTTATCATCTGCTTAATAGTGTATCTGCTTTATCTCAGCATTTAGTTTTACTTTCCTCTTTTTGACATGCATGTCTTTGAAAACATGGTTGGCAATATTGCACATAACAATGGAGTTAATCATACTTACAAGCAGAAAAATATCACAAAAAGTCTCTTCTCTCATCATGGGCACTTGTTCCAAAAATCCTCTCTTTTTTCTCAAGCTCACCTCAATTGACTTTGGGGTCATTTACCATAGTCTAACCACTTCACAAAGGTTGTTGATACATTTTTAATAAAAATTAACCCTTTGTAGTTCATTTTTAGAATTATGCCCATCCTTAAAAGAAAAACACAAACTTAAGTAGAGAGTAATTTAAACAAAAACATCACTGTTAAGTTCATGCCCAATGCACTCATTTTGTTGAATTAAACTAATCAGAGTAACAGTTCACCTTGAAGCCAGGATCTCTGGAGCTTTTCGATTCCTCTTGAGAGAATCCATGTTTTCTAAAAGTACTGGGAGATATATCTATCCTCCTAAAAGTAAACAAAACACAGATATAAGCTTACTTGTAAGAAGAATCTCAGGTTTTTAGATCAAATGCCATTTAAAGCAGACCAGTATTTCCAAAGGTACTTAAAACTCCCCACGTTTTTCCATATTTTTTTGGCTGAAGCTACTTATATACACTTGAATTATTCTGGAATTATTCCAGGGTTTTAAGAAAATGAAATCTGAAACACCCCAGCAATGTTAAGACAGTGTCTAATGGCACCAACCTGTGGATTTCAGGGCTCTTTTTGTTTTTAGCTGCATCTTGTTCCATTCCTTTCTTTAGATATTTGGTAAAGCGTTCGTTCAGTGTCATTGCTGAGGACCCAAAGTGATGCTCTGTCGGGGGGTTGAGGAAACAAGTGCCAAAACATTAGTGCCAGCTTTGTAAAAAGACAAAGCCCATGCCAGATGCAGGACAGTGAAGCACCGTGGGGCGAGCTCTAATGCTGCTGACAAATTCCAGTTTCAACCTTCAGTGTTTCAGTGAAATGAACCATTTCTGCCAGGGAGTCACGAATTCACCGGAACACAAAATTCTAAGTCACAGACTGAGTATTTCTCAGGTAAAAACAGGAACAGCTTCTGCCTGTGCAGAAAGGTATTTATGTAAATAAAGGTGATCGTGATCGGGCTGTTGGTCTCACCTCTGGAATATCTGCTGGAAAACAACTCTGAGCATTAACCTGAGTGCACAAACCCCAGTTATTTGCACAAGGGAGGAGTGAACCCTCCCCTGGGGACACAGGGACTCCTGACCCACCTCTTACGTGATGCACTATAGTCACTATGTGCTGAGCAAACAGCTCCGAAGGGCTCCGCTGCGACTGAGCCGACTGGATATGGTGGAAGATGGAACGGAATTCCTGCTCCTTCTTGTTGCTGTGCACGAGGTCCCGGCAGAGCTTGCGCTCCTGAGCCAATATGCCACTGGGACTGGGAAGAGAACAGAGCACAAGAAATAGAAGAAGGGGCTCAAGGGGAGCAGTTCAAGGTGATCAATGCTGCAGGAGCTGGAAGCTGATTGATGTTTTATGTAGGACTGGGAAGGCACCTGAGAACACTCCACAGTGTGAGCCAGGAGCTTCCTTAAACACCCCCAAACACACTGATCCGGGGTTACTGGGATAATTCAGGTCACTGTTACTCTGTAATGGTGCGTGGAGAGTAAGAGCAGTAAAACACACTGCAGAAAATCAATTTACCCAGCAGAGTAACTTCACTGCACGACTCAGCTTCTGGCAGCCACTGAGTACCCGACTCCACCTGAGACTCCTCCCAGAGCCCAGCATGGCACAGAACCGGAGGCAGAAGCACTGACATCCTGAACTGATCTTACATCCAGTCACAGAAAAGGTCAGGAAAAAGTTAAGCTCTACCTCCCAAGACCACAAACTGTGATGCAATATTGCTTAGCCTTCCTTACACTTGGCAAGCACACGGGGATCTCAGGAAGAGAAACAGGAAAAAACATCACTACTGAGACTTTTCAATAGCCAGCAGATCCTTACCGTGCGAGATCCTCATCGAAGGAATCCATCCGAATGTTCACCTGGGCCTCACGGGTAATGGAAAAGGAGGATTTGCCAGGAGTCAGCCCCTCCACTTTGGTACCTGGCTTTTCCTTCACCTCAGAAGGCTTCCTTGGTGGGGGGGAAGAGCTTTTTTCCTGGCTTGATTTGTAAGTGGTCACTCTAAAATTCTTTTCAGGAACAAACCCCCTGTGACCAGGTTCAGCTCTCTTAGATCCTGCTCTCTCTTCCTTTTTGGATCTTTCAGAATAGCTTTCCTCCTCCATTTCATCAGATTTCCTTTGCTTCTCTTTTCCAGGTGGCAGGAAAACCACACCTTCCCATTTTCCTGACCTATCCTCTTCTTGATTTTTACTTGAAGTCGCCACAACTTTAGACATAAACTTGGGCTCATCATCGAATTCCGAATCTTTCCGGCCTTTTCCCTTGTCTTTCTTGTCCTGCTCATCCGTTTCCTCTTTGCCATAATGACCTTCCTTGTGGAAGTCTGGGACCTTAATCTTGTCAAAGTCATCCCGGAATTTGTAGCGCTTGGGGGACTGGCTGCCACGGTATCCCTTCTCCGAGTCAGCTTTGGAGCCGTACGAGTCAGGCTTTGCCTTTCCATCTGTTGATCCCAACTCAGAGAAATTCCCTTTTTCTTTACTTTTTTCTTTCTCAGCATTTGTTACTTTCTGGTCTTTGTCTTTCCCATTCTCAGCCTTCTGCTCTTCCAGATACCTGGTCACAAAACATTACAGGAGTTTACTTATTAGAGATCAGTGAGGAGTCAGTTCAAAGAGTCAAACTTCACAGAACACCAAGCTATGCATGTACACAAAGCCTCCTCTAGGCCCTACAATAGTTCAAATGTCAAACTCAGCCCCGATTCAGACTTTAGTTCTCACTAAATTCAGCAAATACACAAGGAAATGGATATGCAGGACCGATGAAATGAGGCTCAAGAACAACTCAAACCCAGCTGACCCACGGATGCATTGGAAGGAAAAGAGGAACATCTTACCCACTCTGTTCATTTACTTACAAACCTGGTTCAGGAGAACAACACATCAAACCTTTCAAACTGGGCTGTTCTGCTTTAAACAACACACTGGAAATAAAAGCCTCAAAAGCTACTTCAAATTTGGGATGCAAGTTTCATAGGTAAGCTAAATATTTCATGACAGACTGCAAATACAAATAAAAGCAAACAGGTTAACAGAGGAGAACGTGCTGCTGGGAGAGATAAAACACTTCTGGTGAGAACAATTTAGGTGGTTTATAGCATCAGAACAGTTTTAAAGCATTCACAAAGCAAACCCTGGCTCTGAGAACAGCCATGGACATCAGCTCAGTGCTTTGGAAAGCCCAAACAACAGTCACAGGGTTTTTTTTACTTTTTAGATTTCAGACATCCTTGATATAGAATCAGATCAAAATAACTCTAAAAACAATAAAGATCTGAAATCACTTGTGAATGGTGCCCCATCTTTTAAAACAAAGCATCACCTTCAGGCACAGTGGACTATCCAAGAGAATCACAGAAGCAGATGCCTTCTGCATGGAAGGATGTCTTCATTTTAGGGACAATCTCAGTGCTTAAATTCCCCATCCTACCCACATACACAGGCTCAAGCACTGCAGCTGCACCTGCCTCGGGCTGTTTGCAGCAGGACATGCAGCAGGATTTAATTAACTTCTTCTAATTTATGGTATCTAAGGCAATTCCATAATGCAACACTAAAAATGTCTTTTACTGACACATAAATAACTTGGGAAATGCAGCTTCCAGCTGCCAGGAAATCTCCTTGGGCACATCTTCAAGTATTCATGGGCTATGAATACTTTTGCAGGGAACATATACAATCTTTAGAACTATCCAAGCTGGAAAACCAATCCCAAGTTCCCACAAACTCAGGGCTCGGTCTGTATTTAGCTCTGGAGCTTAGACAGAAGCAGGCCCCCCAGCTGGAGCTTGCCCCCGAGCCCTCTCCCCGCTCCCAGAGAGCACCCACACGTGCAGATGGCTCCTCAGAACTACCACAAAAAGCAGCCCAGCCCCACGAAACACATCACTTGCCTCTTGGAGAAGGCTCCTCCGCCGGGAGCCGTGCCTTCCTCCTTGGGAGCGGCCCCGTACAGCGAACCGACCGGTGTGGGGCTCTTGCACACCGGGCTCTTCCTGGTGGGGCTCAACCCCGCCGAGCCGTGCTCGAAGGGGCTCTGGTGGGAGCCCCCCTGGAAGGAGCTGGAGCCGCTCTGGGCGGCAGAGCCCATCGGGGACGGGCTGGAGCGCGGCGGGCTCTGCTTCTGCACGGGGCTGGGCCGGGGCGAGCGGCGCCGCACCACCACCGACTGCAGCGGGCTCTTGAGGGCAGGGCTGCGCTCCCGCGGGCTCAGCTCCGACACCGAGCCCCGGGACGCGGAGCCCGTGCCGTAGCCGCTCGCATCCTGCCACGGCTTGGACCCCTCGGACGCCTTGGCGTCTTGAGCCCCCGCTCCTGAGAACGGCTGCTCCTTGGACTCGTCTCCCTGGCTCTCCCCCGCGGCCTGGGACGCCCGGGCGTCCTTGGAGGAGGACTTCTTCTCCTTCCCAGATTTGCGCTTGGAAGACTCAACCCGGCTGTGATTCGAGGAGGAGCGGGAAGAGGAAGACCTCCTCGAGCGGTCGGAAGATGACTTGTCGGAATTCCTGGAGTGGCTCCTGGAGCGCGGGGACGGAGACCTCCTCTTGGGCGAGCGGGAGCGCGAGCGGCCCCTGCGAGGGCTGTAGGCCTGGCGGTAGTTCTGCCAGTTGGACCTGTAGTTCCCGTACCCTCCTCGGTTGTACTGGCCCCAGGGGTAAAAGCCGCGGTTGCGGCCGCGGAAGTAATACGGCCTGCGGTAGCCTCGGTTGTGGCCCCTGAAATCCCGGTTCTGGTAGACCCTGGGATGGTTCCTTTCTCTGTTGTGAGACGGAGAGTACGACCTTGAACGAGACCTAGAACTGACAGAAGAGAAGAAGTTACACAAACATTTTTGTGTTAGTTTGTTTTTACAGTTTATCCCTCGGCCACGACTTTGAATTCGAAGCCTCACAAAAAAACAAATTTGAAAAGCTCATTTCTAGGATTCTAAAAGTAATTTCTTTGGCTTACCCTTATCTGACTGGGGTATTTCACTGTGCCATGAATACATAGCCTGGAAATAACTTGTACCTGTGATACTGTCAAATATTTGACTTCGGGATCACTGCAGAGACTGTAATACAAGCACATGTTGCTCTCCATTTTCCTGGGATGAACGTGGTGCTATCCAGCTTCAGAAAAAGTGACAGATCTCAAACTTCCATTCATTTACAGCTCCAGATCAATCTTATACCTCATCCACAAAGAAGTACTTTTTATGCATATCACGCTGCTGTTATTGGAACAGATCTCAAATCTTCCTCCTGTGCCCCGACTTCTCGTGTCCTTCAAAATTCTGATAATCAAGATGAAACCCCACTTCTTTGTCAGGTGACTTAAATAAACGCTACACCTCAAGGGGAGAAGGGCAGCCCTGGAGCAAAGGGCTCGCTGCTCTGTGGTTCTGAGCTCCCGAAGGTGCATCCCCAGGCACAGTCCCCGAGCTCTGAGGAGCGGGACAGCGGTGGGACACGCTGACACCACCAGGGGGAGCTGTGGGTGCCCCGCCCGCAGCCACAGAAACCGAATCCAAGGACACAAAACCCTGGAAAAACACGGATTGCAATGGCCAGGCATTAGGGGCTGATTGTCCCAACACTCTCTTCCATTAAACTGTTGGAGCTGCGGTTGGGTAACCGCTTGCAGGCCCCACCGTAGCTCAGATCCCAGAGTTACAGGAAGGATTTCACAGCTGGTGGGAACACAAACTTCCGCTCGAAGTCTCAGATTTTAGCCAATTTGCATTAGTGAAACAGAGACAGTGTCCAAACTAAGAAGCTGAAATAGAAAAGAGATTTTTCCAAATTGAATTTTAGTCAATGACATTCATTGGAACCGTTTCCACAGCCCTTCCTTACATTCTGAGCTTTGGCCCTTGGTCATATTCCAGTGGACGTGGACTTCCTCACACAGACTGTGCTGCCTCTCACACCCTAAACCCCCAGAACCAGGGGAGAACCACCTGCTGTTAGAACTCTGCAACGTCAGCACACGGTGCAGTCAGGGAGGTATTTCAGTTCTGTTTTCATTTCCTCCTCCTACCAAGCAGCTCATGGTGTAGCTTTTGCACACTCTCATTCATATTTCAGTCACTGCTAGCAAACAGTTTAATGATCATTTTAACAGATGCTTCATCCTTTAAACAACCAGAAAACTTATCTGAGACACTTCTTCATTGAAGCAGAAGGAAAAGCAGAGGGGCAGGAGGCAAGAACCACTTATAACAAGCTCTAGTCCAAGGCCCGAGGAACACAGACGCTCAGTTTTCAGACAAGTGCTGCATCTGTGATCAATTATCAGCAGGGACCTGTTGCACGCCGCTTCCAAAGTCTGTTCTAGTGTTTTAGAGAGGCTGCAGTAGGAAGATCTCACTCCAAAAGTAGCAGAGACTATTTACCAGAAAATTCTTTCAAAAAATACAGTAAAAGTTATACAGTAAAAGGAACACCACAAGTGATAATTCCCCCAGCTCTGCCAGCCCCCGGAGCTGCTGGCACTGCACTGCTCCAGGGCTAAACCCCCAGCATTTACAAGAGGCAAAAATGAGAAATAAAGTCATAGAGAAAGCAGGAAATATTAGGCAGACTCCAGCATGGCATTGTAACATAGAAGAAACAGCAAACCTACTAAAGGAAGAGTAAAACAGTTTGTGGTGCATCCTGAAGCGCACAACAATGGACTTTTATGCCGAGATCCCACCAGACCTACCTCGGAGCACATCCCAAGGCCAGGCAGGGGGGCTGGGCTGCGCTGACACCCTCCATTTTGAGGCTCTTTTTTTTTTTTTAAAAGAAGTTATTTACAATGCAAAAGTAGCTTCAGCAGCAGCACAGAGGAAACAATCATGTGTGCAGGAGTTGCCTTTGTTTTCAACTGCCAAAGTTCCTTCAGAGCTAGAGGACAGTCCCAAATGAGCCTGGATCTTCCAGCATTCCAGCTCCCTTCTGAAAGGACTCGCTTGGAAGCCTCCGGGAAGTCTCCGCCTCTAATTTAGTTTTGTCATGTCACTCTTTCTCCAACTGCACATTCATTAGAGCCTCTGCATGTTAAAATCCCTAACTGTTAACACTTGCATGAGTTCCCAGCCCAGCGTTTCCAGAACACGTGTCACTCACGGCAGAGGAAAAGCGGTGGAACACCATCACACCCGCCCAGCTGGAACGGCTTTGCCAGGGACAGAATGCTTAGCCCAAAGAAAAGGAAAAACCAAAGATCCAGGGAAGGCACCAGCCTTTAACTGGCCTGCTCAGAAGCAATCCAGGGAGGAAAGAACAACTATTATGCACATTAATGATTTCACAAAATTAACTGCAGCAGAATTATCTCTATCTACTTTATCCCTCCAGAAGGATCATTTCTGTCACCTGGCCCTTGCATGCTGAGGGGAGGGTAAGGGAACAAGAACTGTCCCCATCTTTCATGGCAGTGTCTTAAACTGACATTAAAACCTGTTTCAATTCATTTTTAGAGGAGGGAGGAAAACGTGACGTCTGGAAAGGCCCCTCGAGTCTGGGATCAATTACACTAAAAGCTCAAAAAAAAGCCAAGGTCTCAAAAGAAATATCTTGACAATAAACATTTTGTTCTCCTAATTTATTTATTTATTCACAAGCTATTCCCCTAAGTCACAGGAAACACCCAAGAGCACAGGTTGGCAGGAAACAGCCCGAGACTCGGGGTGTTATCTGTCCCAGGATCTAATCAAAGTCTCTCCCTGCAAAAAAGTTAAGTGACAAACCATCTGCACAGGGAGGAAAAGCCCCGTTCCACCCTTTGGCTCCAGGGCTGCCCACACTCACCTGAGTCTGCGCTTTCTGGAGCGGGAGATGGAGCGGGAACGGGAGCGGGACTTGGAGAAGGAACGGGAGCGTGACCTCGAGCCAGACCTCGAGCGGGAAGAACGGGATCCAGATTTGGATTTGTTAGTTTTGGACATCTTTGCAAGCACCTGTCAGTGCACCTGAGGGAAAGAGGGAAATAGAAGTATTTGAGAAATGAAGCATGTGGCTGATAGGAGAGATCAGGCACCTCCTGGCAGGCTGACAGATTCCAGGGACAGGGAGCTTGATAAGCTGGAAATAGGAATGTTTGAAGTGCCTGCTGAGAACAGATGAATGGTGCTGGGCTCAGAATAGAAGGCTTATTTCAGTCTAAGGAGGAAATCTGCAAAAAGAATTAAAGGCTTTAAACCCAGAGAAATCACAAACGTGAATGTGGCAGTGAAAAGCAGCACGTTAATGCAACCCCACCTTTGGGGAGGCAAACCAGTCCCTGGAAGTGAAATTCCATCTCACTCACTGCAGTCCCATCACTGTCAGTACAGCCAGCTGCCACTGCATTAAAGAAGAGGGAAGAAATAAAAAGGCTTACCATTAAAAAACCCCAACCCCCATCCCCTAAACTCTTATCTAAACTTTCAGAAGGAATCACGAAAAAACAGATACTTTAAGATACAGGAATATGACCCCATTTGCACAGCTCTGCTCAGGTCCAGTCCTGCCCTCTCTGCTGCTGCAGTTGCTGTGATCAGTCACCAGCACGGATCACCCAGTGAGGAGTTCTGTTGCAGCCAAAATAAATCAGATGTCCTTCCAAATATCCAGAGACAGATTACGCCGTATCATTAAATGACTCAAAATAGCCATAATTATGAATTACCTGGGCTATTTTCAGGCATGTATCCAGGTAAAGATTAAAGAGTCCCTTAAAAGATGATTCAGGGAATAGTTTGACCACACAAATATTTCAGTTACACCCTCTCATCATCGGTTGTTTTATATCAACAAGCAAAATTTGCATTAATTGAGCATTGCATAAGTTATCATAAAACTTTTTAGCCAAAATGACTAATGAAAAAGACCCAGAAATGAAAAGGAACTATGTAAGTATAACTTCATCTATTTTTCACTCACTGATTAAAAATAGAGGCACTCAGGTACATAAACACAACTGATCAAGTACTGCTGCTGTTATGTCCATTTTAAGGAAATTCCAGAGGACTGACTTGCAATGTCTTCACTCTCCAAAATTACATATATGGTTACCAAATACTTCAGCTTCTGCCAGGGCACTTCCAGGAGGAGCACAATGCCCAGCCCAGGAGTGACTGTGGTGGTTCATCACCAGAAATGAGACTTTCCAGAAACGGGAAGTTGGCTTTCATTTTAAAAACTCATGTTACATGTTCCCATTCTTCCCTTTCCCTATACTGAAAATGTTATATCACTTCCAGTACTACAATACATTCCACACCAGAAAGCATGCAGGAAAAAAATAATAAATTTAATGCTTCCTGTTGTATTGGGAAACAATAAGTCGCCCCAGGGATGAAAATCAAAAGGCACTCTCACTGAGAACCAACGTTCATTCTTGTGCTTGGTCATTTTACAGGGACAGAATGTCTGAAAGGATCAGTCATAAGTATTTCCTTTTAATTTACTGAATGCATCTGTTGAACCAGCAACTCTTCCTACTCTGTTGGCCAAAACAACCCAACGCCGAGCACTGGAAACCAAAACACGAGAAAGAAGCAGAAGAAATCAGGGGTAACAGGAACTACTAGAAGACACAAAAGATGTTGCAGTAACTCTCAGAAGTCCTGAAAAGACCCCAAAATAGATTTGAAGAGTATCACTTTGAGCTGTTTAGGAGTCTTTGTCTTTCACTTTGATCCCCAGCACTTCCCAGCCCGGTATGTGCGTAGTGTGCCAAACGTCTTGGAAGGGCTTCTTATCTTTGCCAACACTTTTAACGTTGATTCATTCCAAACACGTGAGGTAACTCCTAGTGGAACAGAAACTGTGTTGCTGTGCTCTGTCAGCACTGAAAAGGTTAAACAAACTGAACACTGGAGTCAGGTCAGCTCCCCTGAGTTAACTGCGGTTGTAAACTTACTGCGATGTACATTTAGTTGTTCTAAGAGTGACTGACCCAGATAAAATGTGTTCAGCAAGAAATCCTGCTCTGAAAGGATCTCTTCTTAGAAAAGGGATTTTATAAATACACTTTTTAAATAAAGAGGTGCCTGTAAGTGACGCAAAGGCAAACTCTGAGAACAGCAGTTTGGGAGGCTGCTAACCTCCCATTCCCACTTTTCCCCTGCCCAAGGCACATAGCTCAGAGGAACGTGTCTGGCCCTGAGCAAGAACTGCAGCAGAAGCATTTACACAGTACTGTGGAGATCTGTCCTTCCAATCTGCTCTGCCAGAGTCCCATTTCCTTCTTGTCCACAGCTACAGAGCCACCATCCCCAGCCCTGGCCCCATCTCTGCCTGGGAAGGGACACGGCTGATCCTGCTGCCTGACGCAGGTCCCCTCTCCCAGCAGACAAGCGTGACTGCACACATCTGGAGGGCATGTCCTGCTGGAAACACTGCCAGGGGTTTTCAACACTGTTTTCCAGTTTGTCTGGTCTGCAGTTCCAGCTCTGAGCCATCCAGCAGGTCTCCCCAAGGAGCGGAGTCTCGCATTCCGAATTATTGGCACTGATCTGAGTGTGCTGAGTTTAAAAGTTCTGGTAAGGCATTACCTTGCTGGAAACGTGATCTGCCATAAAAACACACTGTACAGAGCACTTCTTTGCCTTCTCCATTCCTAAGTCCTCAGGGCAATCCAGCACACCACTCGGAGATGGAAACAATAGAGGGACAAATGCTCCCACTGAGGCACCACGATGGACTTTGCCCGGAAGACAAACTATTGTCAGGAAACAGTGGCAGGAAAGTTAATGTTTTACCTCCTGACAGATCCCAAAAAGCAGCTCAACTCTGCTCCACAGCAAAAAAGGCCACCACTGAAAGTCTCTCACTGCTGTGCACTTCCACGAGCTTCCACAGCTTTGGAATTTAAACATTCATGACAGTTAAGACGTTCTGTGGCCACTGACTGAAATCACTGCAATGCTCCAGCAAAAAAACAAATGTTGGAGGAGGACACAGGAGCAGAATATGGGGTTTAACACTTAGACCAGTGTGACACTGAATAACCTGGCCAGTTAAGGTATCTGGGGGAAGCAGTCCTTTTCTCCCCAAAATCAACAGGGTGTAAATCCAAAAATCAGTCAATGTAGCACTAAAAAAACAGAAGCGGGTACTACTTCTTTCAGGACATCCAAGATTATTTCACTAAACTGTTCTCATTTACCCTTCTATTTAGCAGCTAATTGGGAAGACAGGCCCAAACATTCCAAGACACGAGGCAGAGATTTTTCTTCTAAACCTGTTCTGTACTTTTTGCACAGCACCACTAAAAATGAAAGCAGAATTCAAGCAACAGTTTAACCTGCAGCACACCCAGGGCAGAAAGGATATAAGAAGGTCTACTCCAAATCCCAAGACAAGCAGTTTTACCTCTTGTGAAGACCTTTTCTGTTGAGTGCCTACCTGCTGGAGCAGGCTCACCCCTCACACCCTTCAGTCAGGTTTCAGAGTCTCAGAGTTGTCAGTTATGAAATCAGGAAGAAAACCTGAAATGAGAAGAAAATACACCTTTGTATGTGCATTTTTTGTGCTTACCACCAGTGATGAACAGGAGTCTGGCTGCCTTAAGCTCCTGCTGCACCCAAAACATTCATCAGATCCACATAAAGGAAAGCATGCACAGACTTTTTTAAACATTATTTTTACTGTGGCCTCGTCCATCTGTCTAAGTGTCCCTGAAGAAGAGAGATCTCACCTTATACCTTGCAAAGGCCTTTGACTTTCAGCCTTTCACAGTGGCTGCCAGAACAGAGTTTGCCATGCCCACTTTTTCTTGCTTTGTGACAGAACACTTGGTTTTTGTTTGCTTCTTCACCTATTTCCCAAACACCACCAGTACCACCAAGTTTTGGCACAATCCCCCTCAGAGGTGTTATCCAGAGCAGGAGCTGGATTCTCCTTTAGAAAGGAAAACTGTTCTTGTGCTTGGAGAACTGCTACAGAAAAAGGAACCAAGACAACACAAAACAAGCAGGACTAGTAAACCTTTCTTCCAGACAGGGAAAAGAAAGTAGGAAACGTGGGAAAGAAAAGTAGGGAATGTGCTCAATACTCTCTGCTGAAACGCAAATCAAAGTCCAGGAGTTTCTTATTCCAGAACACCGCAAAGAACATTTCCATGTGCCAAGTCATGGGTCAACAGAAGAACATTGCTGGTTGTCACAATACTTTTTTCCAGGAATTTGTTCCCTGTTTCCAACTGGCCTGCGTTACTTTATGGCTCTTTCCATCTTCCACTCCTTTGTTTGAAGTCTCTCAGGCAGCACTGGTCAGGATTTCAGCCCTTTCCCAGCCGCTGCAGCAGAACAGCCCTGCCCAGAGCTGACAGAAGTTACAGCTGAGGCCACTCCATCCCGAGGTGTCATCGAGAATTCCGTACCATGGAGCACCACAGCTTGTCAGCTTGGAGGCAAAAACACAGCAGGGACCTCCCAGCCACAGCAGCTGTTTATTTGTGTTCAGATCTGTCTATACCACCCTGAGCATAAACCCCAAACACCTGGAAACAAGTGACATGGCTTGTGCAGGTACCTCAGACCTGAGCTCAGCACCGGGAAACTCCTTACAGTGGTTTCAGTTTCTCACACCGTGTTTACAAACACTTAACTCATAAATATTAAATATTTTGTCAAAGCATTTGTAGAAAGCTCCACAGAATTGTGGCAGGAAAACCAAAATCTACTTGTTCCTTTCTGTCCAGCTTTGGGGTGAAGCTGTGGAGGTTTCTTTTGCTGTAAGACCCAAAGCAAATGAGGTGGCACCTCATTAGAGAGCACATTTCTGCCCGAGCCTCCTGGCATCCATTTGTGTTCTCCAGCACAGACATTCAGCTCGGGAGGAGCAGCTAAGCTGCTCCTTAGTTTGCTCACAACAGCCTTCATTATCAGGGAACAACCAAAATTAATTCTCCTTCAGCCAGCTCTACAATTCCTAATCCCGAGTCCCAAAACCCAAACAAGATTAGTCCATTCTAAAAAAAATAGAATTATCCCCCACAACACCTTACAAAGTGTGCTCTGTACAACGAGGCAACAGCAATGGCAACAGAAATGAGCTTACGAGGGGTTGCAGCTCTCTGCACGCCCCTGGAGTGCAGCAGTAAGGGCAGAGTGCAGAGCACACTCCAGCTTTGTTACCTCAGAAATCCAACTCCAACACCTCACTTCCTACTGGATTCTTCCTTTTCCAGCTAATTTTTTGTGCAAGACCAAACCTTAAGCATGTTCTTGATAGCCACCTGCACAGCTGCCACTGCCAGCCAGGAGGGAGCAAATTAAAATGTCATTTCCAATCAAATTTCATTGGGGAAACAAAAAGCAGAACAATTTCTCTTCCTAGATCAGGGATCCAGTGTGTGTTTTCAGGAGATTCATGACCCCAGTTAACTAAAGCTACAACTGCACCTACCAACCTCTTCAGCAAAAAATGCCCTGGACAACACTGCTAAAAAATGACCAAAAACCCAAAACAGAGTGTTCTGCTCTAACATGGGCCAAACACACTTTGGGGAAAAACACCCAGATTATTCTGCCATGGCAAGAGAAGCTCAGGTTTGTCAGCAGCAGCTCCAGTTTCTCTCTAGTCTACGTGCTTTCAAATTAAGATTTTCCTTCAAGTACATTTGGGTTTTCACACCATTAAACTAATCCCTAAAGAAGTTTAATCCTGAACTCCAGCCCTGGGTTTGGATAATTAGAAGCAGGTTCTATGGAATCGCTGGAAGAATATTTACAGGTTCTTCTGGAAAGGACTGATTCTGCAGACTGCAGTGCTGAACAACCCCTTCCCAAATAATGTGACCAGCTACAAACACCAATCAGTGACTTTAATCCTGAAACTGGCTACTTAATAAAGAATACTTTATGTATCTTTGAGCTTAAAAAGTCGTATGTTGTTATTCAGACAGTTTAGTGACAGGGAGCTCAAGGAAACAAATCCAAGAAAAAGCTGATTAGAAATCTGGATGGTTTTCTTACAGAAGTCGGGCAGCTGGAACTTGTGTTAAACACAGAAGAAAAACATCCATACTTAAAAAATAAAATAAAAAAAAAAAAAGCAAAACCCCTGTTTTATCAGCTTTTTCCTTCCAAACCTACACAACCTGGGCACAGAGAAGCTGAAAAATCAGGTGTTTCCCCAAACGTGGAAATTCTGCTTCCAAATAAACAGCAAGTAATACAAAACCCAGTTGATTTGGGGCTCTTTGGAATTTCTTCTGACACAGACAGTAGAGTTACAGCCAACACAGAATCTGTCCTGCAGGATTACAACTCTTCACACTCCTAACCTATGGAAAACCAAGCTCCAGCAAATTTCATTTATAAGCTGAAAAGAGCAAAACCACTGACGTATTCTTGAGCCAGCACTTCATTTCCCTCTACCTTAACCTGAATCCTGCTTCCTCAGGGGAAAACATGGAAAAGCATTTCCATGCCCTGGTGTAACATTTAAAGTTCTTTAAAAATGAATTTAAAAATCGTGGGGTTACTGTGAGCACAAGGCTCCAGAGCAGGCCACCCCTACACTGCCAGACTACAGAGGGAACAGAGGGAATGCCTGTCCACAGGAATGCTGTACACATGGAATAAGCTCATTTGAACAGCATTTTCCACGCTGTGTTCACGTACCTTGTACAAGTGTCCTATCAACTCTGGTTCTGAACACTGCTTTTTTAGAAGCAATTGAGCTCTCACCTAAGTAAAAAAAGGGAAAAATAAAATTTAAACCACACAGATACCAACAAATCCTCACATTTTACCAGCACAGAGAAGGACTCCGATATTAGTCATTCACCCCAGCACCGTTTCCCGGTAAAAAAGCCTGCCAAAATAATTCAATCCAGAGCCCCACAGGAGCACTTACTGTAATTGTTGTAGGTGTGAATTAGGAGGTAGAGGATGCCCACCTGGTGTCGTGTGTCCATCGGCACAGGTTAGTTACACCATTACTGCTGAGCCTCACCGCCCTGAGGACACAACTCCAGCCTGACACCCCCCATCACCTCTAATGATCCCAGAGCAGAACGCCTGGGGGTTCCTTGCCCAGATTTCCTTGCTCCTTTCAGTCCCCCCGGCAGGAGGGACGTGCAGCAGCAGTGGGAGGACTCTCGGGCTGAGCGAGCCCCGCACCCCTCGGGTACAGCGGGGGCTCTTCGGGGTTTGTGCAGCCACCTCACCCTGTAAATCACGGCAGGCTAAAAATGGCTGGGTGACGAATGTGGAGGTGAACTGTGAGCAGGGTACTTGCTCTGGGATCACAGAGCAGCAGCCATGAGCAGGGCTGAGCAGCGGCCTCGCTCTCCTACACCGGGGAGAGGCACAAAGTACGTTTATGTGTGACAGCAGAAAGGGCACGGGCAGAAAAACTCTTCCTTGGGTGGGAAACGACCCCCAGGCAGGGCTGGGTGTCATCTCTGTGAGCCATTATCTGAACTTTTCTGCTGTGGCCCGGCAGTTCCGGTTACCATGGAGTGAGGCAGCGCAAACACCATTCCCAGCTGGCACGAAACGTGATCCCGTGATTTCACTATTCATAGCTCTGACACGATAAAGCTAAATTAAGCAGGAACTCTTAACTTCTCCAACCTGCCAGCAGTGACTCCCTCTCCTCTGCTAACACAGTTTCCCCGCGCAGAGGGGAAGGATGTTTCCCTCACGGCAGGAGACTCCAGCCCCACACACCCCGCCTGTCATCCGCAAACAAAATGGCACCGGCTCCTTCCCAGCCACCACCCCGGCCTGGCTCCAGCAGGAACGCAGACCAGACGAGCTCCTGGGCCAGAGAAACACCTTCCTCTCCTGGGACTCGCTACAGAACCCCACTGAGCAGTTTAAGCCTCATTCCCAGGCCTGCCCAGGAGCAGGGGCAGCTCAAGGTGCAGCAGCACAGCCCCACTGCCCACCGGTCCCTGTCGCACCATTCCCTGGCACCATCACTGGCACGAGCTCCCCAGGGACCCAGAACAGCTTCTGCAACCAGCGCCACCATTCTTCCCTCCTCCAATACCCACGGCCTGAACTATACAGCTGAACACCCTGCAATTCCTGCCTTGGCAAGGGACTCCTGTACCTCCGAAACTCCGAGGAAACCACGCCACCCCAACCCCACGTTCCTGCCCTGGCACGTGCAGCCACTAAGCACAGCTCAGGATACCGTAAACTCTCCCGGATTTGGAGAAAAAGTTCAAGGGCTGCGTGGCTGCTCAAACAATTAGCGAGTTCCAACACAGAATCTGTTGTTACACGATGACAAAGCCAAGTGAGCTCAAAAATACTCAAACTTCTGGCACAACTGCACTATTCTTTCAGGGATGCAGCTAGGGGCCACCACGGCCTTACAGCGAAAAGCATCCTCAGGCTCATCCAGCCCTGCCCACATTCCCCAGTCCTCTCAAGGCAGTATTTCTTTTCCAGCAGAGAAAGAGGGAGCAGGTAAAACAGATTTAGATCTGCTGACGGACGTGGATCATCACTTATTCTATATCCTGATGTTTTATGCACATAACATTTTTGTTTTCTAATAGCAGCACCCATGTGAGAAGGTGTTCACCAACTCTCCTGAGGCACATCAGCCTCAAACACCTCACCCTGAGCCCACAGGCCTGGCCTGCCCGGAAGGACAAAACTTTACTTTCCTGAAAGAGAACAGTAGTGAGGTTAAGGTCAGTGCACACGGCTGCTCTGAAATCCCAGCACACAGGGAAACCTCTTCCCACTCAACATTTCCTGAAGCACTGACAGCACAACCACATTTTCCAGAGACACGGAGCTCACGGAGAGCCCTTTCCTTGCTCTGTGCCAGGCACCCCGTGAAGTGCTGGAGCAGGACACAGAGGAACCTCCAAACACTCCAGGACAAGGCCCTGCCGTGTCCCAACACTCATCCTTCTGTCCCTACAATGGACTCCCCTCAAGGCAACCCGAGAGGGGAAGTTTCAAACCATCTCCTGGCTGAGTGGAGCCCAGGTTTTGGCACCCAAGCCCAGCACCAGCTCTCCCAGCCCGGCACCCACAAAGGGCAGGGAGAGCCCACCCAAAATGTCACACCCCACCAACACTGACAGAGCACCTGTCCTCGCTCCCCCCGGCACGGAGCACTCAGAAGCCCTTCCAGGGAGCAACTGGACGATTAAATCGGCTGTGCTCTCAGCAAAGAGCAGCCTGGTGTGACCCTGCAGCAATAAAAGCTCTTGTCTCCCACCACCAGCCATGAGACAACCCAGAGCATCTCCCAAACGGCTTCCCGTTGTTTACTTCGGGGAACAAACCCGTGCTCGCGCCACAGCACTCGGTACATCGCTGCACACTCCGAAATCAGGGAGCTCCCCAGCTCCAACAACCCCGCGGGGAAGCGTTGCACACACACGGGCAAACAGCAGTTCACCTCCCAGGGCAGGACACGGGGAATGTTCACACGGAGAGTACGTTTAGATCAGAGTTTAGGGAGAAATCCTCCCCTGGGAGGGTGGGCAGGCCCTGGCACAGGCTGCCCAGAGAAGCTGTGGCTGCCCCGTCCCTAGAAGTGACCAAGGCTGGTGGGAGGTGTCCCTGCCCACGGCACGGGGTGGCACTGGATGGGCCTTACAGTCCCTTCCAGCCCAAAGCATCCTGTGACTCTATGGAGGACTGCTTATTCCAGACTCATCACGTCACCTTCTGGCACACAAACGCCCAGAAACGCACCCAGGAGGAACTACAGCGACGATCACCTCGTGCAGAGTTTGAAATATATTTGCAGAAGCCTCCGGCACGTTTATTTCCCCAAACCAGTAAAATTAGGGGGGAAAAAACCTCTCACCGCCCTGCGAGAAACAAGGCTCAGGGCTCCCACGTGGGTCTGAGCCACCGCAAGGGCCCTGCTGCCACATCACCTCAACTTCTGCCCAACTTCACGTGCCGACAACGCGACGCAGAGCGGGGAGGGCGCGGGCACAAACCCCCCGCGCCGCACCGGGGAGGGACCCTGCGGGAGCCGCGCACCGCCACTCCCGGCCCGGGGCACTCCCGGCCCGGCGCCCTTCCCTTGCCCGGCCCGGCGCCCCCCGAGCCGCGGCAGCACGACCGGGGCGCGGGCGCAGAACAGGGCTGTCCCGGCACGGGGCAGGGGACGGGCCAGAGGGGACCGGAGCGGGGCACGGGCGGCGCCGGGACGGGCCCGGGGAGGCGCCGAGGCCTGGCCGGGCCCCGCCACGAGGCACGGCTGTGGCCGCGCCGGGGCGGCCCCACGGGCTGCGAACGAGCGCCGGCCGGGACGCGGCGGGGCCGGGACGGCGCGGGGATGGCTCGGGGTTGGGGGGGGGGGCAGCGGCGCGGGGAGGCCCGGGCGGGGCGCGGGGCGCGAAGGGCCGGGCGTGGCGGGAAGGGGGAAGGGAGAGGAGCGCGGCGGCGGGGCAGGGCGGTCCCGGGGCAGGGCGGTCCCGGGGCAGGGCGGGCCCGGGGCAGGCCGCACGGGGTCCCGGTCCCGGGGCAGGCCGCACGGGGGGTCCCGGCCCCGCTCCCGCCGCTCCCACTCACCGGCCCCGCCGCGGCCGCTCCGCGCCAGGCGCCCCCTCCGCC
>JAYRBT010000064.1:3145109-3180832 GCA_036023395.1 Myiotriccus ornatus
CCGGGGCACGGGGACGAGCCCGGGGCACGGGGACGAGCCCGGGGCACGGGGACGAGCCCGGGGCACGGGGACGAGCCCGGGGCACGGGGACGAGCCTGCCCCGCTGCTGCCGGGGGCCCGGAGAGCGCCCAGCCCCGCCCTGCCCTTCCCCGGACGCAGCGAGGCACGACGCGGGCATTGTCCACTTTTATTGTTGGCAAAGGTTGTCTGGATGCAATAACACTGTCACGAGGGCACAGAGCAGCGTGGTGCCGGCCGGGCCCGGGGGCACCGGGCACACGGGCGTGTGGAGAGGACACACGTGGGGGTGGGGAGCTGCGACCCCTCCGCCTCGGGCTCCCCCCGGGGCATCCCCGCGCCCGGCCGGCTCTATTTACAGTATTCACAGACGTTGTACCCAGCGAGTTAAATAACTACATCGTTACACCACGCGTCTGGGGCGGCTCCGGTGGGCTGCGGGGGGGCGGGCTGTCAGTCTGATAAGGTGCATGTTTAAAATAAAAATAAAAAACCAACAAAACGAAATAAAAACGAGGACAGAAGAGAGAGGAGCCAGGCGTCCCCCCCCCCCGGGCGGAGCAGCGAGGGTCGTGCTGCGGCGGCAGCTCTGGGTCCGGGCGGGCTCAGGGCGCGGGCGGTGGCCCCGCGGGGGTGTCAGCCAGGCCCTCACAGCACCTCTGCGGGCAGGGAGAGCGCGGGGTGAGCCCCGGGCGGGCACAGAGCCGAACCCCGCCGCCCTCCCGCCGCTCACCTGTCACCTGCGGGGGCTTCACCACGGCCTGCTTGAGGAAGGGCTCCTTGTCGCCGAAGGGGATGATGCTGCCGGGGCTGCCTCCGCGGTGCGGGAGGTCCCGCAGCTCCTCGGGGCCCTCGGTGCCCGCGAAGCCGTTCTCGTGCTTGCCGGGCTGGACGCCGTTCACCAGGGCCGCCGCCTCCTTGGCGCTGTGGGGGACGGAGGGCTGGGGTCACCCGGGCCCCGCCGCCCCCCGGCCCCCCCGGCGTCCCCGCGCTCACCTCGGCTGCAGCCCCTCGCCCGCCAGGCCCTTCGTGCCCCCCGGCGTCCCCGCGCTCGGCGGCTCCGTCTCCGGGAGCTCCTCCGCCTTTGGGATCGGCCCCGGGTGCTTCTCGCGGCCTGGGGGGGTCACAGAGCCCGGCTCAGCCCCGGCCTGGGCCCCAGCGGGGCTGGGGGAGCGGGACCCCCGGCACCCCGAGGTGCCCACACACCTGGGGCGTCCTCCTGCTCCGCCGCTTTGCCGTTCACCACCTTCTTGTCCTCCTTCTTCTGCAGGGACAGCAGGGCCGTGAGGGGCAGCGGGGGCTGCGGGCAGGGGGGTTCTGCACAGACCCCCGTGTCTCCAGCACCTCGGGACAGGGGACAGGCCCCCACCTTGGCGTCTGCTGCGTCTGACTTGCGTGTCCTCTTCATGATCTCCTCCAGGCGCTGCGGGCACAGAGGGGTCACCCGCGGCCCTGGTGCCAGGCAGGACCCCCTCCAGGGAACGCCCTGCTGTGCCCTGCGCCCAGGGGTGCCCACAGCCCTCACCTTCTTCCTCTCCAGCCGCTCCTGCTCCTCACGCTGGAAGTGCTTCTCCCTCTCCAGGCGCTGCCGCTCGGCCTCTTCCCGCGCCCTCGCCTCGGCCTCTTCCCTCTGTGCCAGGGCAGGGCAGGGACGGGTGAGATGGGGCAAGGAGGGCTGCGATGGGGCAGGGACGATGGGGACAGGGCAGGGACAGTGGGGACAGGCTGCCACCCTGGGCGTCGAGGGGCTGGGCTGGTCCTCACCCCTGCATCCCCCTGGAGAAGGAACCAGAGGAGAGCATCCCTGCCTTCCCCCTCCATCCCCACCTTCATCCCCCATCCCCGCCTTCCCCCGCAGCCTCTCACCCCCCAGCCTGTCCCCCTGACCTGTCTCTGCAGCCGCTCTGTCTCCTCCCGCTCGGCCCGGGCTCTCTCCTGAGCCTCTCGCTCCTCCTGCAGCCGCCGCTCCTCGTCCCTCCGCCGTGCCAGGGCCTCCCTGCGGCTCTGCTCCTCGGCCGCCCGCTCCTCCTGCGCCCGCCTGCGGGAAGGGGGCCCTCAGCACGGCAGGGGGGCCAGGGCTGGGGCCAGGGGCGCAGCACCCACCTCTCCTGCTCCTCCTGCTCCCGGCGCTCCCGCTCCTCGCGCTCCCGCTGCTCCCGGGCCTGGCGCCGCTTCTCCGCCAGCAGCCGGGCGGCCTCCTCGCGGTCCGTGGTGCCGGCGGGGGGTCTGGCTGGGGGGCTGGCCGGCATGGGGCCAGGGGCTGCAGGGGCTGGGGGGGCTGCAGGGTGTGGGCAGAGTTAGGGCCGCTCTGGCTCCCCCGGCCCCACCGCCCCAAGGCCGCCCGTACCCACCTGCTGTCGGCTCCACGGGCACCTTGGGGGGCTCGGGAAGGGCTGGGGGCGCCGGGCCCCGCTCCTCCTCCTTCTTCTCCCGTGCCTTCGCTGGGCCCTCCTCCCCTCGCTCCTCCCGTGCCCTGGCCCGCACCTTGGGGGAGGAGTGGGTGCTGCGGGGCAGGGGGGGCTTGTGGGGAGAGCCGAGGGCTGGGCTGGGGGACGCTGGGCGGGCTTTGGGTGTGGCAGGGGACGAGGGACGGTTCTTGGGGGTGGCAGGGGATGAAGGTCGATTCTTGGGGGTGGCAGGCGACGAGGGACGGTTCTTGGGGCCCGGGCTGCAAGAGATGGTGTTACTGGGGCTGGGGCAGCCCTCGGGAAGGGGTCAGGGGGCCAGGCAGCCTCGGTGGGGGGTCCTGACCTGCTGTCAGCCGCAGGCAGGAGCCGGGGCTGAGCTGCCGGCAGTGACTGCCGCTTCTTGAGGCTGCGCTCGCGGGACAGGGCGCTGCGCTCCTTGGCGTTCTCCCGGTCCTTCTCCTTCTTCTCCTTCTTCTTCTGCTCCATGCAGAGACAGACAGAGACCGTGTCAGCGCCAGGTGCTCGGCTCAGCCAGGAGCTGAGCCCCCGTGACCCCCGGGGTCCCCACAGAGGTGGCTGAGCCCCCGTGAACCCCGGGGTCCCCGCAGAGGTGGCTGAGCCCCCGTGACCCCCGGGGTGCCCGCAGAGGTGGCACTCACGGGCGAGGGCTCGGTCCTGCGGCGCGGCGTCACGTCGGGGCTGGCGGTGGCCGCCTTCCGCCGCTCCCAGCACCGGTGCGGCAGCCGGTGGTTGTGGCAGGGGCTGAGGGGGCTGGCGGAGGCCGAGCGGGGGCACACGGGCACTGGGGGAGAAGCAACACAGTCAGGACAGAGCCAGCACCAGCTCCCCGCTGGCCCCAGGCTCCCTCATCCCAGTCCCGTGTCTGTGCCAGGACCCACGTGTCCCTGTCCCCTCCGGGTGCTCACCCTGCTCCTTGCCGTTCCCAGCCAGCGTCACGGCGCTCCGGCTGCGCGCCAGGAAGGACAGGGTGGGCGTCATCAGCCGGTCCACGATGCTGCTCTCCCACGGGCTCAGCTGCAAGCTCCGGTCTGGGGAGGGAGAGGAGCCATTAGTGCACCCTGAGCCCCCAGACCCCATTTCAGCCCCACGGCCTCCGCTGCGAGGGAACAGCCGTGTGGCTGCGGCAAGGCTGGAGCACACGTGTGGTTCCAGGAGTGCCCAGAGCTCAGACCTGCTGAGGAGGGGTCCCCGCAGCCCTAGATAGCTGGAAGGGTCCCCACGGCCTCACACAGCTGAGGAGGGTGAGGGGCCGTGTGGGTGCAGGCTGGGCATCCGTGGGACGGCGCTGCGGCAGGACGACGATGGTGTCCCCGTGTCCCGCGGACACCCCCGTCACCAGGTACCCATAGGACCAGGTGCCACTCTGGTGACTCCAGCCCCTCCACTGCACCCTCTCCTTGTGCTTGGCGATGGTGTGCACCCCCCTGTGCCTCTGCCCTGTGTGACCGAAGACTTGTCACGTGCCAGCTGCTGTGGGGACACCGCAGCGTGCCCTCACCCCGCGGGAGCTGTGCCGAATCACCGAGTGTGCCGCAGGAGCCAGGCCAGGCTTGTGGCACCCAGGGAATCTCCAGCCACACTACTGGCTCAGCTGGGCACGGGGCTGTCCTGGCTGCCCTCCAGTGCCTGTCACCAGCACCAAACACCCCACGGCGCACGGGAAGCACCCACGGAGACGGGGCCCCTCTCATCGAGGGGTCAGGCCGGGAGCAGCACCAGCTGCTGTGAGGGGAGAGCACACACCCAGGGGTGCCACAAGGGGACAGGTCTGGCAGCAGCCCAGGGAGATGCTGCTCCCATCCAGGCAGTGCCAACAGCCCCCGGGTGCTGCCCCTGGGCCGAGCCCCAGCGCGGGGCAGCGGGAGCCGCTGCGTCACCGCCGCCTCAGCTGCTCCGGCTATTTATACCCGGCCGGGAAGGCGCCCATCGCCAGGCAACCCCGAAACACAACAGCGCCGGCGCTGGACACATCCCTCCGGCACAGCCGCGGCCTTGGGCAGCGCTCCCAGGGCCGGGATGACCTTGCAGCACCACGGCCACGGCGCTCCGTGGCACCAGCCCCGGGAGCCGGTGCCCAGCCCTGGGCGGGTCGATGACAGGCAGCCCCTCTGTGGCTGCACCTGCACCCACCGGAGCTGCCCTGGGGCAGGGAGCCAGGCTCCCATCCCCACCTTGGCGCCTCATGGGGCTGCCAGCACCCAGCTGCTCCTCCTCCTCCTCCTCCTCCTCCTCCTTTTCCCAGCCTGCGCAGCCTCAAGGAGCCGCCGGCCGGTTCCAGCCTCCTCCTGCTAACAGCAAACGGCTTCTCCTCTCTCCGTGGGCACCTGGGGACAGGGGACCCTGGCCTTGGGGGTCCCCAGCGCTGGGCGGGGACTGGGCTGTGCCCCCTGCGCTGGGGCAAACGCAAAGGGCTCTTACTTCTACTGGGAGAGTTCCAGAGGGTGGCGGAGGATTTGGAGAGCCGCTTGTTGATTATAGAGTCGACGTGTTTGGGGAGGTTTACAGCGGACACCGAGCACCGGCTCGCACCTGGAGGAGGGAAAAGACACAAGGGCATTAAGGTCCCGGGGCCGGGGCCAGGCCCCCCACATGCAGCATGCACGGCTGTGCCGGGGCACTGGGATGGAAGCGGGAGAACACCGCACAGAGTGGGGCCAGGGGGGATGCTGGAGTCCAGGGACACGGCACAGACTGGGGCCAGGGGAAATGCTGGAGTCCAGGGACACGGCACAGACTGGGGCAGGAGATTCTGGAGTCCAGGGACACGGCACAGAGTGGGGCAGGAGACTCTGGAGTCCAGGGACACGGCACAGAGTGGGGCAGGAGATTCTGGAGTCCAGGGACACAGCACAGACTGGGGCAGGAGATTCTGGTGACTAGGGACATGACACTGCACTGGCATTCGTCATGGCAGTGTCCGAACCCCACAGTGTCATGCTGGGATCATGCAGGGATCTGATCCTTGGGGAGGAAGGGCAGCTCCTGGATCATGCTACAACAGTCTCCCCAAAAACAGTCCTGGGAATGGGGAGCAGGGTTACCAGAGATCTCGGCGGCACTGGCAAGCAGCCACCCTAGGGAGCAGGGTGAGGTCCAGACACAAGACAATGTCACACCGGTGCTGGGTCAGTATGGCAGTGCCATGAGGGTGCTGGTGGCTGGCAGCACCTCCACAGAGTGCTGGGATCTCCCCAGGCTCCTCCAGACAAAACAGCCAGGGGAGCTCTGGGCTGGTGGAGGTGGGACACTGGTGAGTGAGAGCTGGCAGCAGCTCCAGCAGCACATCCCCACAGGAGGATGGCAGGAGAAAGTGTGCCCTTGCTGCACCCTGCCAGCTCCAGCAGCACATCCCCGCAGGAGGTGGCAGGGGAAGGTGTCCTCTTGCCAGACCCTTCGGGGTTTTGCACCACAGACACATGGGGCTGTCCCCGAGTGTGCCACACACAGCACCTGGACAGGTGTACCCAGAACATGGTGCCCGTACACACAGCCCAGCCAGCTACAGCCGGGCACACGCCTGTACACACATGGCACCAGGCACATGGTGCCAGCACAGAGAGCCTGGCACACAACACCTGTGCACAGCCTGGCCAGGTACAACCAGGAACACAACACCTGCACACAGCCCCACCAGGTACAGCCGCGGTCACCACAGCCACCCCACAGCACGAGCAGGGCAGACAGACCCCGGGGACACAGCACTCCCCTCCCTGTCACCATCCATGCCAGACAGTGCCACCACCTGCCAGCACAGCCCTGTACCCTCAGCAGTCAGGGGACAGCAGAGACCTCCACATGCCCAACCCTGGTGCATAATTGCTTGGGGTATCCCTGAGGATCCCCTAAAGAGCAGGGCCACCTTCTGCGGCCACACCCACGGCCACGGTCACCCCCACGGTCACTGGAGCTGGAGGGACCAAGCGCTGCCCCCACCCAGCTGGGGGATAAAAGGACACGCCACAGCACAGACCCCAGTCAGAGCCTGCAGAAGCCTTGCACGGCTCCACAGCTCCTGCCTGGCTCCTCACAGCTGCTGGAGACCCAGCAGCATGGCTGTAGCATTCCACGACAGCCAGCACTGTCCCTAAACACATCCCTGGGAAGAGCAGGGGCTGTGATGCACGGCCTCCAGCTGACACCCATCCCCACCAGAGCAGGGAAAAGCCAAGGGACCCCACGGGTCCCCGGCAGAGCCCAGGTGGCAGCAGTGTGACCCCACTGCGGTGGGGCTGCGCTGGGTGTGACGGTCCCAGAGCCCACGCCCAGCCCGGCACTCACCGTCCTTGTGCGCGGGGGAGCCGTGGTGCAGGGCCCCAGCCCAGGACCAGCGCTGCTGCCGGATCTCTGCCCACGTCTTCTTGGCCGACCGCTGGATCGCTGCCTCGTAACGCTCCTGCCCGAGGGAGAGGGACAGGATGAGCCTGGCGGCTGCTGGAGCAGGGCTGGGACTGGCCAGAGCCTCCCGGCGTGAGGCCATCTCGGTGTTGGGGTGCTTGGAGGCAAATGGACCAGCGATGCCCACCCTGGCCAGGGCACATGTGCCAAGGAGCAGGGCACCACGGAGGCTTTGCACCACGAAGGATGGGGCACAGCAGAGGACAGCCACAGTGGGCAGCTCCCACAGGGCTAACGAAGCATCTCCCAAAGCACTGCTGGAGCCAGAAGGACTCCACAGGGATCACATCCCGTGTGCCGCCCCAGCCCCCCGCCCCCTGCACCGTGACCCCCATTCCCACCTTGTTCTTCTCCAGCTTCTGCCTCTGCCGCTCCTCCAGGACCGCCCGGCGCTTCTCCGCCCGCAGCCGCTGCTCCTCCAGCCGTTTGCGCCGCTCTTCCAGCTGCTTCTCCCGCAGCAGCCGGGCCTTCTCCTCCTTCTCCAGCCACAGCACCCGCTTGGCAGCTGCGGGGGGCAGCGGGGTCGCACCCGAGGCACAGCCCTGGGCAGCCCCGCGGCAGGGCCGCGTGCCCGGGCCGGTGGCGCGGGGCCGTGGGGTGGCGGTGGCCGGGGCACGCGGCGGCATCACGGCTGGCCGGCCAGCGAGGGAGGGGTTTGGGCCAGGACAAAAGGGAGGCCGGGAGCCCGCCGGGAGCCCGCCGAGCCGCGCGGCGAACAATGGGGGAATGAGGGTGGAAAGAGCGCGGGGACAAGGAGGCCCCATGCGCGCGCGGGGGCCCCGCTCGCCCGGCGCCCCGAGCCACTGCGGGGCTGCCCGGGGCTGCTGCACGCGGCAGAGCTGGGCACCGAGCTGGTGGCACCTGCACAGACCGGGGGACACCCGTGTGCCCAGCGGTCAGCACCGTGCTGGGGAGGCAGAGCTGCCGGCACTGCAGCGCCCGCTCGGGCTCAGCCCATCACAGCTAATGGGATTGCCCGTGACCCGGCAAAGCTCCTTTAGCCCCTGCCTCCCCCCATCCACTTTCCCTCCTGCTCCGCAGCCCCCTCTGCTCTCCAGCCCCATACCCAGGTACTTGGCCCGCTCCTCACGCCGCTCCTTCGCCTGCTTGTGCCTCGCCTGGGCTTTCTGGGCATCTGCAGTGGGGAGACATTGTCAGGGTATTGCCTGGCCCCCATGGGCATCAAGCAGTGCCCGTGGGCTGCAGCATCACTGGAGAACCCCAACAACCCTGGCACCCACCTTGCTTGGGCCGGGGGCTGGCGGCAGGAGATGGTGAGGGGCGGTCACTCCGGGGGGTCACGTCCTTTGAGGGCCCGGCCGTGGCAGGTGGGGGGCTCTTGGCATCGGGGGGAACCCCTTCACTGGCAGCTGGGGCTGGGGTTGGGCTCCCACGGGGCAGCGTCTCCGCCGGGCACGGGGCGGCAGCGTGGACGGGGCCCGGCTGTTCGGCGGCGCGGGGCGATGCCTCTGCTTTGGGGTGCTCCGTCCCAGGGGGCTTGGGGGGCCCGGGGGGTGACTGGTCACACCAGGGGGGGACACTCTCTGCTGAGGGGGCCACAGCCGCAGGGCTGGGGGACACGGGCTGTCCCGACGGCGTCGCGGCTGGAGGGACAGGACGGTCACGCTGCGGGGGGCTGCTCTCGCAGGGGGGCATCACGGCTGGGGGGTACACGGGCTGCTGGGAGGGGGGCACGGCTCCAGGGCTGCGCAAGACGGTCTTTTCGGAGGGGGTGACGGCTGCAGGGACGGGTGGGACGGTCTTTTCGGAGGGGACGACGTCTGGAGGGACGGGTCGGTCACGCTGTGGGGGGGTGCGCTCTCTCTGCAGGGCATCCCCGGGCGAGGGGGGCAGCGAGGAGGGAGGGGGCACGCTGTCTCCCATCGGGGACGGTGGCTTCCCTGCAACAGGGGCAGAGCAGAACAGAACAGTCTCTCAGTGGGGGAGCCCGGGGCACCCTTGTTCTCGCCAAGCAGAGCCCTCGGGGGGCACGGCCCTGTGTTCCCCAAACACAGCCCTCAACAGCAAGGCTGTTCCCTGGCCACAGGGGCTAGGGCTGGTCCCTGGGTTCCCCTCTGGAAGGCAGTGAGACCCCCACCTGGGGGGCACCCGTGGCGGATGCCAGGCGCTGGGCACACAATGCACAGAGGGAGCGGCCGGGCTCCGCCAGGCACTGCCACCACAAAGCTGCCCTTCATCCCCTGGCAGCTGCCACTCAGCCCTGCCGTGGGGGGACATGGGGCCGGAGACCCTCCAGAGGCACAGGGACCCCGCTGCTCTCCCCGGAGGAGGGGGATGGAGGGCCTTCCGCCGGCACTGGCAGCACGGCAGAGGCAGGATGGGCGCGGGCCCCCTGACGTCACCAGCCCACGGCCCCCACTGGACCCGCAGCCATGAACTCACGGCCCAGGAATGCACACGAGGCCGCGGCAACGCAGCCCCCTCCCCGCGTGGGGCTGGGGGGGGCACGGGGACACTCTCTGCCCCCGAGGGGGGATCGCCCCCCATCCTGGCCAGCCCCCAGGGACCCCGAGGGAGCCGCTGCTTGTGCCAACGTGGTGCCAGCACCCGGCGAAGCCGTGGCACATGCCCTCTGCGGGAGCGGATGTGCCACAACTTCTCACAGTGACCACAGCAGTGGTGGCCCCCCCTGACCCCCATTATCAGCCCTCTGTAAACGAACCTTCCAGCACATGTCGGGGTCCCAACCCTCACACCCACGCAGTAGGCAGCACCATCACTCCTGCCCGGAACGATGCCCGACCCACGCCAGGACACCCAGCTCCAGCCCCGCTGGCACCCCCGCAGTGTGAGCCCCCAGCTCTGGGGGTGGGATGGCAGGACCCCCGTGACCGGCACCCGCCGCGGGCTGATGTCACACGCCGGCTCAGCCGTGTTTGCAGAGCTCTCCACAGCCCTCAGCGAGGGGCAAAGTGTGGGCTCTGCAAACACAGCCGGCGCCATCCTCACCCAGCCCACGGCTCCTCACCAGCCCATTGCTCCTCACCCACCCCACGCCAGTGCCAGATGAGCCGGGGTCAGCCCAGGCTGTCCAGGGAGGCACCGTCAGCCCTGCTGTGCTGCAGACATGGGCACACCACAGGTCCCCTGGGAGGGGCTGAGGTGCTGCTGCAGCTCCCCAGGCCGGGGCTGTGCCAGCTGTGTTCCCCCACCCCGGGCTCTGTGGGGACACAGCCAGCCCCGGCCCCCCCGCGGACCTTCCGGGTATTTTCTGCTGCAGGAAGCCGGCCCATCCCCTGGCCCCGATCCTGCACATCCCAAGTCCCCAGCGCTGCGCCCTGCGGGGTGGCCATTGGTCCGATGCAGGGCTGGGACTATACTGGGGCTGCAGCTGAGGGGGTCCCCTGCCCTCTCCCCCAGGGCTGCCCCAGGTGGGCACCCACAGGCAGCGGGGCTTGGCAGCCCCCAGGTGCCAGATCCCAGGATGGTACCTGGGGTGGCACCACTCGTGTCCCAGCTGGGAGGGGTGACCCCAGGAGCACTGCTGTGGCAGCCAGCCTGCGGGGCCGAGCAAAAAGCACCAGGGCCAGGTTGATCCTCCCAGCAGACGGAAATACCTGCCGGAGCCACGGACGTGCAGGGAGCACTGGCGTGGGACAGCGGGTGCCTCCTGCCATGCCACACAGCCCGGCACAGAGACCTGGGCAGGATTTGTCCTGCCCCGGTGGCTGGAGAGACAGCAGCACCCGTGGCCAGGGCAGGGCAGTGGGCATGGCCAAGACCCCCAGGCATGGCCAAGACCCCAGCACGGGGCTGGGCCAGCCCTGCTGCCATCTGTCCCTGTCGCTGCTCCAGCGCGGCAGCTGCCCTGAAACCCAACGCTGCCTGCGCCCAGGCAGCGGCGCGGGCGTCCCCTCTCCCCCGGCCAGGGCATTCCACAGGGATTAGCTCCCGGCCCCCCAGACACGCAGGCACGGCCGCCCTGCAGCCCCCAGTCCTGGCAAGCCTGTGCGGCACCGGCCCCACTGGGACAGCAAAACTGGTCCTGCTGCTGGCACTGGCACAGGGCCGTGCCCGGCGCAGGGCGAGGTGCTGTCCTCGACGCTGCGGCGCTCAGCCCATCCCGCCCCTCCTGCGGGTCCTGCTGGTGCCAGTGCTTGTGCCACCGAGCACCAGTGGCACCTCCAGCAGGGCCGTGCCCACCACAGCGCGGTTCCATGGCCGGCACATGGCCGGGGATGCTCAGCCAGGCGGAGGCAAATCCCCGGTGCCGTGAAGCGAGAGCACATCGAGGCCCGCGGGCGCTGCTCGGACCAGCGGCCCTCGTTAACCGTCCGCCACACATCCCCGCAGGGCGCTGCCCATGAGGACGGGGGGGGCACCCACCTCGTGTCACCTCAGCTCCCCCCAGATCCATATCCTCATGTTCCCGCTCCACGGCACAGCCGGGGCCGCCACGGGCTGCTCCACGTGTGGCACCCAGCGGGGCAGGGGGCATCAGCCAGGGCCCATCTCTGCCCCGAGGGCATGAGGAGAGCAGGGCTAGTGGCTGCAGTGGGGGTCAGTGGTGACCCCTGCAAAGCCACACAAAGGTACTGGTGTCACAGTGCCCAGCCACCCTGGCAATTGCACCAGTCCCTGCCGTGCCCAGGGACATGACCCCAAGCCCCGAGAGTCACTGCCAGCCCTTCAGGACTGCTCCCCACTGCCCACGGGGACACCCACGTGCCCAGTTGCCTCCCCCACCTCGATGGCAGCCCTATGGCCACCCGGAGAAGAGAAAAGATGGGTCCCAAGGTCTCTCATTTCCAGCAGGTCCCAGTGCCAAGCAGGGAGGCAGCTGTGGCCTCCGTGTTCTGGTGTCCACTCTATCTGAGGCCACTGGAGTGCCCCGGAGTGCACTGGGGGGTGCTCCAAGCGCTGGCACTGCCCCTGATCCCACTTCTGCCTCAACCTGTCTCAGATGTGCCTTGGGGCTGGGCCTCGCTGTGATGCAGCACCCCTCACACCTGAATGACAGGGCAGTGAGCAAGTGCCCTTAACACGTCCCTGCCAGGTCCCTGGCACATCCCCAACATGTCCTCAGCATGTCCTGTCCACAGGCACAGCATTGACACGCACCCTCAGTCCCAGCTCACACGCCTGGGCAGGGAGACGTGGACAATGCCAGCAGCCCCCACCTCGGGGGCAGCCAGTGCCACCCTGGCAGCCGCCACCGGCAATGACACCCCGTCCCCCAGGGGACAGTCACCCACAGCCTGTCCCCAGGCACACGGGCACTGTCACCCAAGGCTGGCTCCTCTCCCCGCCAGCTCGGAGCCAGTGAAACACAGATGGCAACACCAGGGCAGGTCAAGCATCAGCCCACGGTGTCCCACCACTGCCCACAGCATCGCTTCGGGGACAGGCAGGGCAGGAGGGGCACAGGCAGCAGGGCAGATGGGAGGGCACAGCCAGGTGCCCATGGTGGGTGCCAGGAAGAAGGAAGGGGCATCCAGCCCCCCTTCCCGAGGCCCGTGCCCTGTCAAGGTTCTGGGATGGGGGTGTGGGGAGCAGCCATGGGGGAACCGCACCAACCCCTGGGCCAAGGCAGAGACCACCGAGCTCCTGCAGCACAGCCGAGCCAGTGGTGACGTGCCAAGCTGGAGAGCAACAAGGGGAACTTGGGATCTTGTGGCCAGAGCACAGCCAGAGCTGCTGGGGGGTTTCCAGGGTTTAAAATACACACAGAGGAAAGAGCTAGAGCTGCTGCTGCACCCCGGCACCCCCAGAGCAATCTGTGACTGTGGTCACAGCGCAGCCCCAAACAGCCCAAGGGCAGGGGCAGGAACACCTGCCCACCATCCATCTGGGCACAGCAGCAGTGGCGACAGGAGTGCCCTCGTCCTTGGGGTGACCCGTGTGGCACCGTCAGTGCCGAGGGCAGCCGGCCCAGCCACAGTCCTGAGAACCTGTCTGCCAGCATCACACTGGGAAAACAGAAACCTGGCTGGAAGGCAGGGCATGGGATCCAGCCCTGCAGGGAGCAGGTGCTCAGCACCCCCCAAGAAACAGGGCCTGCGCCCCGAAACGCCGATGCGGCACCTACCAGGGCTGGGGCCGTGCAGGATCCTGCTCCGCTCCCGGCAGGCTGCCTGTGGTGCTGCCCTGCCCTGCTCGGAGCCCTCCGAGGAGCGAGAGCTGTGCTAACTATTTTGGACATGGCACCACGGGACTGTCACATCACCGCTCCGCACGTCGCATCACGTTGCTCTGACGGTTTCGCAGAGCGGCTCCCGCGCTGGGAGAGCTCCCGAGCTGCTGCTCCCAAACACAGGCGCTGGCGGGCAACCAGCTCACCCTCCCTCTCCACCGTGCCGAGGGAGAAGGGTTGGAGAAGCCAAGGGAAGCGGATAAGAACAGACCCCTGCCTGCTCCCCACCTTGGTCCTCATCCCTCTGCCCGCCACGTCCGCTGCCCACCTGGGCCGCTCCGCAGGGTCACACCCTGCCCTGGATGCCCTCTGTGAGTTCCTGGCCTCCAGTGCCACTGGCTAACCCCACACCATAGTGAGACCCGGTCCGGGGAGTGAAATCCTGTCCCCACTGGCAGCCAGGACACGGCACACTAGGGGATCCAGGGCACTGGGTGGCAAGACAGGGAGCAGCCAAGGGCTGCCCAGCCACATGGGTCACCCACATGGGACGAGTCACGGATGGTCCTTGAAGAAGGACATGGTGCAAAACCGCCTGTACTCCTCTAACACCATCCTCTGCTCGCGCTAGAGCTGCCAGCGATCCACCCTGGGGGTGCGTGGGGGGACCAGGGTGGCCGGGAGCAGCCAGCCCTGGTCCCGGGCAGCGCCGCGTCGAGCGGGCAGGGCACGGCGGGTGGGAAGGCGGCGAGCGGGACTCAGACAACATGTCTGGCGCAGGACGCGTCGTTCGGGCAGCGATGCCGGGAACGGCGGCCGGCTGGTGCAGGAGTCTCCGGTTTTCAGCATCGCCGGGAGCCGCAGCCATCCCGCTCCTCCCGCCATCCCTCCCTTTCCGCGGGCCAGGGCCGCGGGCGATGGAGCACCGGGGCCGAGGGGGAGGGGAGCCTCCTCTGCTCTTCCTCCCGCCCGTGGGAAGCGGCTCGGCCGCGGAGCTCTGCTTAGTCACAGCGAGAGCTGCGCTGGAGCCTCGGGAGGCAGCGCCAGCCCCAGCCCCGGCCCCGGCCCCAGGCGCGGCCCCGCCGCCGCCGCCCTCCCCGGTTCATCCCGGGGCAGCGGGACCGGCCCTGCCGGGACGAGCCCCGAGCCCACGCGGCGGGGCGGGGGCGGCTCCGGGCGGGGGGCAGCGGGTGGCTCCTACGGGGGGCATCGCCCACCGGCCGGCGGGGACGAGCCGGGGCAGCGCCGGCGCCCCGGGGGCTCCCCAAGGACAGCCCCCCCGCAGCCCCCCGGCGGCGGGGCCGGGGCCGCTCCGGCCCACCCCAAGATGGAAGGGCCGTGCCCGGGCTTTGTCCCTCCCGGGAAGCCGCCCCGGCCCCGACAGCGCGTTTTTCCCCCGCGGCTCCTCCACCGCCGCCCCGGGCCGCCGCCCCGCTCCGCTCCGCCGCATCCCGCGAGCCCGGCGGCCGCCGCATCCCCGCCGGCACCGCCCGGCCGCATCCCGCACCCCCGGCGGACCCCGCACCCCCGGGCCGCATCCCGCACCCCCCTCGGCTGCATCCCGCACCCCAGCCTCGCGCGGCCCCGCGGTGCGGGAGGGGGCCCCGGGCGCCCACCGGAGCCGGTACCGGAGGCGGTGCCGCCGCGAATCCTTACCGAGGGGCTGGGGCCGGGGCTGCGGCTCCCGCCCGGCGCGGCTCCGCTCCATGGCGCGGCAGGCACAGGGGCTGGCCCAGCCCCGCTCCCCCCGGCCCGCGGGGGAGGACGCTCAGCGCTCCCCGCCCCGGCCCCGCGGCCCCGGCCGGGGGGAGCGGCCGGGGGATGCTCCGCCTCGCCCCGGCTCCAGGCGCGGCCCCGCAGCCCCGACCGGGCGCCGCCCCTCCCGCAGCCGGAGCTGGGACCCCGCACCCGTCACCGCGGCCTCGGGCCTGCCCCGCCGCCGGTCCCCGCGGTGCACAGTATCCCCCGGCTTTGCTCGGCAATTCGCCCGTCCTCAGCCCCTCTTCCCCCGGATTTGGGGCTCGCACACACATTTTACATCGCTTCGGTCTCCCGCGAAGCGCTGGCCCCGCAGCAGCCACCGCCCGCCCCGGGCAGCCCCGCGATGCACAGCCAGCGCCAGCGGGATCAGCTGCCCCAGCCCCAGGCACCCCAAAAAGACACGGATTTCCCGTCCCCGAGCCCCACCTCAGCTGCTCGAGAGGCCTTGGAGCTGCTGCTCCCCCTCCCCGTCACATGTGAGCCTTAGTCACCGCCAGCAGCCGCCCCCACTCCCGGGGCTGCCCCCCACATCCCACCCTGCCCCGGGAAGCAGCAGAGAACAGAGGCCTCTCCTGCTCCCCGGGCAGGGGCAGCGGCCCCGCTCAGGGGTGAAACCCTCCTGGCCCGCAAGGAGCAGGGATGGGCTGGGAATGCTGCCCCATCCCTGCCCAGGCAGAGGCACGGCCAGGGCAAGGAGATATGTGGGCAGCACTAGCAGTGGGAGGAACACGGATTCAGGCTCTGAAGGGGCAGCAGGAGCCAGGGACACGTCCTTGTCCACCACGTGGCCAGTGTGCTCTGGCCATCCTGCACAGTGCCTGGGTTCACTGGGATGTGTGGATCAACAGAGCCAGTTTCCTGCAGGCAGCACCCATCAGAGATGCCTGTTTTGGGGATGATGTAACCACGGGCCAGGAGATCCCCTGCAACTCATCCTCCCTCACCTACCAGGCAAACAGGTTTCCCAAAATCCCAGCCCTTTCCTCTGGAAGAGTATTCCCCTGACTCAGAAGTGGGGAGCTCCTCAGCAGACAGGGTAGTCCCCCTCTGTGATGCTGCAGGGGTGACTTTACACCCCAAATCCTCCCAAAGTCACCACCTTCCCACAGCCCCCAGTGCTGTGCCATCTCATCCAGCTCAGCCAGAGCAGAGGCTTCCTGAAACTCCCAGAGCCTCACCCGATGGCTGACTCCCTGCTGGGGAATGCTGCGTGGCCAAGCCCTGGCTCTGGGAGCTGGGCACCCTAGGGAGACGGCAGGGAACAGGGGTGCATGGCACACAAAGGACTTGGCAGAGCAGGGCTGGAGCCACCCCATGACCTGCTCCAAGAGTGCCCTTAGGTGGCTTTGCCTGGCAGGGCCACGTCCCTGTGGGTCCCACAGCATCACCCAGAGTGGACAAACATCCTGAGACTCCAGGACAGCCCGGCACTGGGTCCAGCCATGCCTGAGGTCCTTCTCCCCACAGCAGGGCCAGCCTGGAGTGGAGGGCACAGTAGGGAAGGGGCAACCGTGAGAGTACAGGGCCTGTGGCCATGCTCTGACAGCATTCCCAGTGTGGGTAGAAGCACAGAGGACTCGTGGCCGCCACACCAGCCCAAGTCAATGGGCTTATACAAGCAGGGCATCGACCAATTGCTCCGCTGCAGGCAGAGCCCTGCTGTGTCGGGGTTCCTGGGTCCAGCCCCCCCAGTCCTGTGGTGCTGGGAACAGCCGCCCTCCCTGCACTGATGGAAAATCCAATGAGCTCATGATGAGCACAGTGCCCAGCCCCAGCAGCTGCACGTCCCGGCACTCCCCGTGCTCCTCACCCCGTGGCGTGGGGTGCAGCACTGCCATGGCTCCCTCGGGGCAGCCTGGGGAGGGGGCTGCACCCTGCAGCCATGGATCTGGCCTCCTCAGCACACCCAGCCTCTGGCCCTGACGCTGCTGGTGGGGACCCAATGGGCTGAGCACCCCAAAGTCAAAGGACAAGTACAGACACAGCTCAGCCCTGCCAGACTGAGCTGGGAAGCTGGGAGCAAACAGGGATGAGGATGGCAAACAAACCCCGCCAGCACCTCTGGGCAAAGTACTGCGTGGGACACTCCATCCCACCCGCTCCACACCCCTCTGCCCCCACCTCTCTCATCTCCAGGACTTTGCCCCAGTTCCAGGCTGCTCCCACCCTGCTGCTCTGTGGCACTGTGGCCATGAGGGCTGATCTGAACCCCTGTCCCCCAAACGCTCCAGCTGACCCCCACTAGCCCTGGGGCAGTGACCCAGCAGGACCCTGGGGGCGAGTGTCTGTCCCTGTGTCCTGTCCCGGGGCCAATGGGTATGGCAAGAGCCCGTCACCAGCAGCGTGCCAGGGCCGCCACCAGCCCCCCGGCATCTTGCCGTGGGGCCACACCACGGCTGGTGGCAAATCCTCGCTGCTGCAGGACAATCCCTCGTGGGTGCTGGTGACAAATGGGCCAGCAATGGGCTGAGCCCTGCCCTGCCCTGCTGCAGCCCGCGCCCGCTCTGTAATTATCCCAAGCCGCATCTGTAATTAGTGTCCTGATGTCATGGGGTCAGGCCTGGGCAGCCCCACACGCTCCCCGCCACCCCCACCTTGGCCTCTGGCCCCAGGGCTGAAGGAGATCAGAGTCCTCCAACACCATCCGGAGGAGTTCCTGCCTGGCTCCGGCTCCCCGCCAGCACTGCTGCAGGAATCCTATCCCGGCCCTGTCCCACAGCCCCTGAGCTGCTGTAGGGCTGGATCTGTCCCTCTGACCAGCACAGGGCTTGGTCGCTCCCACTGCTGCACCTCTGCCCCGGCTGCACGGCTGTACCCTGCCAGGGACAGATCCCGCCTGCACAAGAGAGAGGTCAGCCCCTGCCCTCCCGAGCCTCCCAGGGCTGCCAGTGACTCCCTCCCTCTGCACGGGGAATGTGCTGGAGCAGCCCAGCAGCTATAAATAGAGCGGGAGGCACAGGCATGTGTGGCCACGGCACACGCTGCCCAGCCACTGCCCAGTGGCTGGTGTGGGGCACAGGCAGGGTCTGGGGTGCAGGGGGTGGGACAGGGATGGGAGGAGGGAGAAAGCACCAGGCAGAGAAAGGGCACTGCGGTCCTGCTGCAGGAGGATCCCAGCACTGTGCTAGGGGCACAGAGGGGAGGAGGCCCCACTAAGCTGCCACGGAGCACCAGCACTTTATTGCAGGGCAGACAACCCCTGAGCTCCCCGTGGCACACCTCGCACCCCTTCCCTCGGCCAGCGCCCCGCTGCCACCGCACCGTCAGCACCCGCGCAGGGGCCGGGCCGCGCCGGTGACGCCGAACCGCGCGCTCAGCACCTCCGAGGGCGCCCGCACCCGCTGACCCGGCTGCTGCCCCCCGGCAAAGAGGGTGAAGACGCCGGGCTCCAGGCGCCACTCCTGTGCCCACACTGCGCGCTGCTCGGCCAGCACCTGGAAGGACAGCTTGGTCTCCTGGCCGGCCAGCACAGCCACGCGCCGGAAAGCCACCAGCTGCCAGCGCGGCACCGGCACGGAGGACTGCTCCCAGCGCAGGTACAGCTGCACCACCTGCCCGGAGGGACAGGAGTCAGTGCCACAGGGACCCCCCGGCAGCCCCCTGGCAGGAGGGAGCCAGGGCACATCGGTGCCCATACAGTGCAGAGCAGCTGTGTCCACCTCCTCGCCGTCGTGCAGCCCCGTGTTCTCCAGCACCACAGACACCGTGAGGTTGGCACAGACAGGCAGCACCGGGGGGCTCAGCACCAGGTCCCGATAGTGGAAGGTGGTGTAGGAGAGCCCGTACCCGAAGGGGTAGAGCGGGGCCTCCTGCCCGTAGTACCGGTACGTCCGTCCCTCCATGGTGTAGTTCTCCATCGGCGGCACCTGCGGGACACGGGGCAGTGGAGCAGGACAGGGCTGGGTGGCCATGGGCAAGCAGCAGCCCTGCATCCTGCCACTGCTATGGCCACCGAGGCAGGAAAGGGCTACAGGTGCCACCAGCACCCCCACCTTACCTGGTGCATGCCCGCGGGCCACGTGGCCGGCAGCCGCCCGGCTGGGCTGGCCCCCGCCTCGCCCAGCAGGACCCTGGCGATGGCCAAGCCGGTGGCCTGGGCAGGGAAGAAGCAGGCCAGAATGGCCCCCACACCATCGTGTGCCTGTGCCCAGCTCACATCCAGGGGCCCCGCGTTGAACAGCAGCAGGATGACGGGGTGCCCGGCAGCTGCGGGGAGGTGACTGTCATTGAGAGCCCTGCACTGGCACTGCTGGGACGGCTCCGGGGTGTCCTGTGGATGGGGAACTCCCGGGAGGGCTGTGGCCCCACTCCCTGGGCCCCACAGAGCCCCTACCTGCCTGCACGGCATCCTGCAGCAGCTCCAGCTGGTGCCCCGGTAGGGACAGGTTGCTCCGGTCCTTCGCCTCTGTCTCCACATCCACCCCTGCATGGGGACAGCCAAGGGACGGCCCCTTACACCCACCCGGGGCACTGCAGGCAGACAGGGCAGAGGGGCTCTGCCTGCCTCAGAGGGAGCTCATGGGCACCCCTTCTCTCCCAGAGCGCTCCCCTTGCCCTGGCAGTGCCCACCCGGTGCTCCCACCTACCTGTGCCCAGGCAGACCACCACCACGTTGGCCGCCCCCGCCGCCCCCACCACCTGTGCCCGGGAGTACCGCTGGCACCGGGGCTCGCCGCAGCCCGCCGCGAAGCTGACGTTGACCCCCAGCGTCTCCAGCCCCCTCCTGTGCCAGGGAAGAGCAGAGGGCACGGGGGCTGCTCTGCCCCAGGCTCGGGGCACATTGGGAACATCCCCCTTGGCCTGGCCCCCAGCAAAGGGACGAGCAGCTCCAGCAGCAGCCCCAGGCATTGCCCAGGACAAGCAGACACGAGGTGGCACCGCGCTGTCTCACCGGGGAGTGTAGATGTACTGAGGCTCTGGCACCGGCGCGTAGTCCCCAAACAGCACCCTGGGATTGTCGGCGAAGGGACCCACCACCTGCGGAGGGCAGAGGGGTGACGGTGGGCACTGGCAGCCCTGTGCCACCTGTGTGCCCGGGGTACAGAGCCAGCAGTAGTGCCTGGGTCACCGTGTCCCCCTGCCTGCCCCGTGTAGGGGCTCACCGCAAGGCGCTGGCCGGGCAGGTCCCGGGCCCGCAGGGGCAGCGTCCCCCGGATGTTCTTCAGGAGCACAAAGCTCTTGACAGCAGCTTCCAGCGAGAGGTTGCGGTGCTCGGGGCTCTGCACCACGCTCAGGTCCAGGGCACTGTAGGGGTTCATGTCTGGGGGGTCGAACTCCCCCAGCCGCATCCGCGTGTAGAAGAGGGGCCGGACCCGGTCACGCAGCATCTGTGGAGACCCCAACCCCAAAACCTCGGTTGTGCTTGGCAGGGACAGCCCAGGCTCCCTGCCCATGCCCCCAGCCCTGCTCCCCTTGGCTCACCTGCAGTGTGATGTTGCCCATGGCCAGAGCCTGAGGGATGTGCATGAAGACGTTGTTCCTCATGCCATAGGAGAGCTCCAGGTTGCAGCCGGCGTTCACCGAGGCTACCATGCCGGAGAGAAGGGAGAACACCTGTCACAGCTGTAGGATGCCTGGGGACCCCACACCCAGCCCGTGAGCTCACCCACTGCTGTCTCCAGGAAGGTGTGTGTGTAGTGGTGCCCCAGCATGATGAGCTCCAGGGCCCCCTCATCGCTCACCACGTACCCCTCAAAGCCCCACTCGCCACGCAGGATGTCCGTCAGCAGCTTCTTGTTGGCACAGGCGGGAACACCGTTGATCCTGTCGGAGAGGGGATGGGGCAGCCCGGAGAGCCAGGACAGCCATGCCGCGGGCAGCCCAGCCCACGTGGCCCCCGCCGCGCTCCCAACCTGTTGTAGCTGCACATGAAGCTGTAGGAGCCAGCACGGACACACGCCTGGAACTGGGGCAGGAAGGTCATGCGCCAGTCCCGCTCCAGCACCTGTGAGTGCGGCAGCAGAGCAAGGGTCAGCACCCGGAGCGTCACCTGCCCTCCTGCCACCCCCGGACACCCGGCCCCACCGCACTTGCCTTGGCATCAAAGCTGAGCCTGGAGACGGGGATGTTCTCAGGGCCCCCGTGCACACTGAAGTGTTTGCAGCCAGCGCTGGCCTTGACGTAGCGGGGGTGCTGGCCCTGCAGCCCCTGCACGAAGCTGCGGGCCAGCTCCCCGCTCAGGAATGGGTCCTCCCCGTAGGTCTCCTGGCCAAGATGAAGGTGGGTCATCACCGAGACCCCCAGCCCCGTGTCCCCACAGCTCCGTGAGTCTCTGCCATGTCCAGCTGGTTGGCCATGGTCCCGCATGGCCTGACCCCAGCTAGAGGCCACCCCTCCACGCTGGCACCTGGTTCCTGCCCCACAGCGGGTGCCTCATGATGTTCAGGACGGGGCTGAAGCAGCTGAGCCCAGTGTGGTCCCCGTAGCGGCCGGTGGAGGCAAAGTCGTTGTGCTTGGCTCTCACCTCGGTGGCCGTGGCGTTGGCCACCCGGTAGATGAGCTCGGGGCTGTGGGGACAGCACGGGGGTTTTGGGGGGCGTGGGTGAGGGGGACCTGTCCCACAAGGTCACGTCCCACACTCCCGGGGTGCCCTGTCCCTGGTGCCGGTACCTGAAGGCGGCAGCGAGCCCCAGCGCCTGCGGGAAGGCCGTGGCCCAGCCGGGCGCCTCGGCATCGCCCCGCAGACACTCCGTGTTCCAGTTGTAGGGCGCGATGCCCAACCGCGGGATGGGGGGCGCGGGGCCGTTGCCCATCGCTCCCCCCCTCGCCACCTGCGGGGCAGTGGCGCTGAGCGGGGGGTCCCGCGGGGGTCCCCGGGGGGGTCCCGCCGCCCCCTCACCTGCAGCACCAGCTCGGCGGGGCTCAGCCGGCCCAGCAGGTCATCGAGGCGGCGGTTCCAGGGCAGCGCGGGGTCCCAGAAGGGGAAGGGAGGCGGCCGCGCCCGCACCGGCCCCGCGCCCAGCGCCGCGCACAGCACCAGGACCCGCAGCGCCAGCGCCGCTCCCGGGCCGGCCCCGCACGGCATGGCCCGGCTCGGCCCCCGGGACCCGCACGGCACGGCCCGGCTCGGCCCCCGGGACCCGCACGGCACGGCCCGGCTCGGCCCCCGGGACCCGCACGGCACGGCACGGCCCGGCTCGGCCCCCGGGACCCGCACGGCACGGCCCGGCTCGGCCCCGGCGCTGAGAGGCCCCGGCGATGGGCGCGGCGGGGCGGAGTGGGGCGGAGCCGGTCCTGCGCCCCCGGACGGGGCGGAGCGCGCCGGGACGGGACGGGGGTCCCGGGGATCTGTCGGGGCCCGGCCGGCCCCCGCACCGACCAGCTGGATGCATCAGGGTCTGTGTTTGGGGGCGGCTCCCGATGCCCCCCGGCTGCAGCGGGAGCTGCCCCACTTGGGAAGGGGTCCCCCCGGGCGTCCGGGAGATCCAAGGAGCGAGGTGCCAGCACGGGTGCCCTGTGTGCCCCACGCTCCCCCCAGCCCAGCTCCGCGGGGCACTGCCAGGGACGCCCGCGGTGACCAGGGACACGGTGTCTTTTCAGGTTGGATATCAGGGAAAGGTTCTTCGCATCACCTCCCCGGCACGGCGGAGGTGCCGCTGGCAGCGCCCCAGCCCGGCCTGACCCCGCCGTGCCGCGGTGCCAGGCCCGGTGCCTCGCCGCCGGCACAGCCCGCGGTGTCCCGGCCATGTAAGGCAATGCCCCTGCAGCCCGGCCGGTCCCCGCGGGCACGGGCAGCCCGCTCCCAGCTGCCGGATTCCCGAGCAGCCGGCGGCGCTCGGGGGGTCCCTCCGCGCCCGCAGCACGGCCCGGCCCCGGCACGCAGCCCCCGCCGAGTCACTCGCTCAGGGACAGGCCTGGAGTAGAGACATAATGGAATAAATAAATAAACAACAGGCGGGTTAAATAAATGAATGAATAATTAAAAAAAAATTTAAATAACGCCAGGCTGCCGTTTCCCCGGGGTCCAGCCTCAGCCAGAGCCCCGAGCCAGCAGGGAGGGTGCTGGAAAAGCTCACCAGGGCAGCGGTCACGGCCCCAAGCCTGCCAGAGCTCAGGGAGCGTCTGGACAACAATCCCAGACACAGGGTGGAATTCCGGGGTGTCTGGGCAGGGCCAGGAGGGGGACTGGGTGGTCCTGGTGGGTCCCTCCAGCTCAGGCCGTTCCACGACTCCGTTCCCATTCCAAGGGGGCAGTGTGGGACCGGGCTGGGAGCGGGGCCTGCAGCCCGGGAGGGGCCCTTTCCCCACGGAGAGCCTCGCTCTGCCCACGGCCCGTTCCGAGAGGAGCCAGCGGCCCGGGCCCGCCCTCACCGGGAGGCCGCGGGAGAGCCGCTGCGGCGGGTGCCGGCCCGGGACCGACCGGGCCCGGCGGGGCCGGGGGGAGCGGGACCGACCCGGACCGACCGGGCCCGGCGGGGCCTCGGCGGGGCGGGGGCGCCCCCTTGCGGCTAGCGCGGCTCGGTCACCTGACCCTCTCCGCCCGCCGCTATTGGCCGGCCGGCGCGGCGGGGCGCGCGGTGCGCCCTGGGGGTTGTAGTCCCGCGGCGCGGGCGCTGCGCGGGAGGCGGCGCGGCGCGGACTGCGCGTCCCGGCGTGCCCCGCGCGGCCCGCGGTGCCCCGCGCGCGGAGCGGAGCGGCGGGGCCGGGCCGGGCCGGGCCGGGCGGACACGATGTCGCGACAGGGCGGGCGCGGCACCGAGAGCAAGAAGATGGTAACGGCGGGGCCGGGGCGGCGAGCGCGGGGCGGGGGTGAGCGCCCGGGGCGGCGGGGCCCGGCCGCGGTCGTGGGGCCTTCACACCCGAGACGCTTCCCCTCTCCAAGCCCATTACCCTGAGACAGGAACTGTGAGGTGGAGCCCAAAGCTGCAGAGCTCGGCTCGAGTTCGGGGTCGAATTAGTTAGTTTTTAATGTAAAATCTGTAATTAAAAAATAAAATCTGGGTGGTTTTTTTTTTTCTCCCTCTCTGGCCGTGTGGAGGGGCTGGGTCAGGCTCTGATCTGGGGGATCCTCTTCCAGGGATTCAGCTCCTTAAACACAACGATTGTTTACGGAATTGGTGTTAGCTCGTTGGAATTCCGACGCGTTTGTGTCCACAGAACAGTTACACAGTGTGGACACTGTGGACTGGTCTGCAGTAGGAAGTAATACAAACAATGGGAAGAGCTTTGGGCGCTTTAATTCCGTCAGACGGGCCGAAAATGAAGAATTTCCGTGCAAAAACGAATTAGAGGTTTGCCGTGTTTGGAGTTGCGTGAACAGCAGCGTCCCAGGCAATGACTGTGCCCAGTTTGGGTGTGCTGGGGCTGACAGCAGCAGGTGACCCCTCTGTGGCCTCACTCAGTGACAGACCCTGGGCTGGGAACAGCTGGATTCCCCCCTTCCATCCCCCCCTCCACCTCTGTCTTTACTAAAACTACTGACACCCTCACAACCTGTCCTGCATGGATGTTAAAATTCTCTGCCGAGTGTCTGAGTCCAGCTGAGCCAAAGGAACTTCCACCTTGTCCTTCCACTGGTGTGAGCTTGCCCAGCCTTTAGTTTTACAAGAGAAAAGCAGAATTTTAAGTAAAAACCCACAAAGAATGTGTCAGTTCCTTAGAGCCAAAGTGGGTCAAAAGTTCCAAGGAGCTCAACTGGTTCTTTTCTTACCTGAAGCCTTTTGGTCGTTGTTGTTCCTCAGAAATGGCAATCCCAGAATCATAGAATGGTTTGGGTTGGAAGGGTCCTTAAAGACCATTTACTGCCACCCCCTGCCATGGGCAGGGACAGCTCCCCCTATCCCAGGTTGTCCAAGCCCCGTCCAGCCTGGTCTTGGACACTTCCAGGGATCCAGGGGCAGCCACAGCTTCTCTGGGCAACCTGTGCCAGGGCCTGCCCACCCTCACAGGGAAGGATTTCTTCCTGATCAAGGAACAAGACAAGGTGGAATTCCCTGTGTCCTCTACAAACCCAGTTTCTGTTTGTTTGGGGGAGATTCCTCCATGTGTTTGTTGTGGCTTTGTGTGAACTTCTCGTGGTCTGTGTTGTCACTTAACTCTGATCTTGTCTCTTTTCCCTCCCTGCCTGCTGCTGCTTTCATTCTCTAGTATTGGTATTTGCCATTCATTTCACCTTCTGCCTCTCTGCAGCTCATGGTAGGTGACAGATCCCAGATCAGCCCCTCTGATCCCCCTGCATGCCAAAACTGACAGCAGAAACCAGTGCTGGGGGTTTGTTTGTTCCCCAGAACACTTCCTTTTGCAGAGTTTTGTTCTGCAGCCTGTAATCACTTTGTTAATCACTGGTCTGGCTTGATGGCTCCCAAAAAATGCTCTTTGACATCATTTCAGGGTGAGGATCGAAGGTGGTGGCTGGGAGAGGAGAACTTTTCCCCTTGTCTGCAAATTTTCTGCAAATCTGACAACTGTGCAAAGAAAACCCGAGTGACTTTGGTCCTGGACGTGCACAGCACTCGAGTGCTGAGCTGGCCTGGGATCATCCCCCCTGAGCCTCTGCTGGGTCTGAGGAGCTCATTTTAATCTGTGAAGCAAATTCTGTGCCCGGAGAACTTCTTAGGGACAAGATGAGTCTTTTTTCTTAGCACAGACTGTTATAAATCCCTGGCTGGAGGAGCATTTTTGGCCTGTTGAAAGGACCAGAGCTGGAGCCCACCGAGTGCTGCTTGTTTGTAACACGCTGGTGAAACACAGGCTTGAGCCAGATCTCAGCTCTAGGCCAGTGGCTGAGGTAAATTCAGGGCCCTGGCATGGCACCTTGAGCCATCCAGGAGCTGTTGGGCTCTTTCCCAGAATCCCAGAGTGGTTTGGGTTGGAAGGGACCCTAAAGCTCATCTGTAGGCAGGGACATCTTCCACTAAATCAGATTGCTCAGAGTCCCGTTCTGAGGAGACTGAAGTTGTTGCCAGAACTGGAGCTGGGATCTCTCCTGATTAGATTCCTTCGGGAGTGCAGCAGGTGTCTGTCCCCTCCCTGTGCCGGGGGAGCCGGGGCAGGTTCCGCGGGTGAGTCCCTTTTTCCCGTGCAGAACTCGGAGCTGTTCACGCTGACCTACGGCGCCCTGGTCACCCAGCTCTGCAAGGACTACGAGAACGACGACGACGTCAACAAGCAGCTGGACAAGATGTGAGTGGATCCAGGGGCGGGGGTGGATCTGCCCTGCTGAGGCCGTGCCGGAGCCGGGATCGCAGCAGGCACATCCCTGTGTGCCGCTCCGGGAGCAAAGTCCCGCCGGCCTGCAGTTACTTAACACTGACGTTTTTCACCTTCAGTTTTTCTTCTCCGCTGTCTTCTTTTACAAATATTTGTTGCCTTTCTGAAGCTGTTGCTCTGGTCCCTTCCCAGGGGTTACAATATCGGGGTCCGGCTCATCGAGGACTTCCTGGCCCGCTCCAACGTCGGGAGGTGCCACGATTTCCGTGAGACTGCTGATGTTATTGCAAAGGTAAACGTCCAGGCACAGCCTTCTCGGGTTTTGGTGGGCTTTTGCATGTGAGATAGATTATTTACTACCCATGGGACTGTTCTGAGAGTCTGGCTGAGATTTTGGGGATGAAAAAGAGAGATTTAGCTCAACTACTGCTGGCTGGTGGGAACTGGGAGAAACGAGAGGTGTTTGCAAACCCCTTCAGTAGTTGACAGAGGTAAAGCTGTGCTGTTGCCTCACCTGTTCTTGTTCCTCCTTTGTTTGACACAACAGATTGCATTTAAGATGTACCTGGGCATCACTCCCAGCATCACCAACTGGAGCCCTGGGGGTGATGAGTTCTCCCTGATCCTGGAAAACAATCCTTTAGTGGACTTTGTGGAGCTCCCTGACAACCACTCAACCCTCATCTACTCCAACCTGCTCTGTGGAGTGCTGCGGGGTGCCCTGGAAATGGTGAGCCATGTCTCTCTTCCCGTGGGGTGGGGGTATGGATAGCCAGGTGTCAGCAGATACTTTGATTCTAGTCCGTGTTCATGACTTCTGGTTCTCTGGTTCTGCTTTGGACTTGAAGCGCATTCCCAGGGAATTGGCTGGGACAACAGAACAGCTCTGTCTCAAATTTCGGAGTCTGTAGAGCCCTGCATGTCATGCCATGCCCTCAGAGTCCTTGAGCTGGTGCTCCAGGATCATTCAGTGCCTGGAGAAGCTGCTGTGCAAAGGGAGGTCCCAGCTGCCCTGTGCTCTCCCCTCCCCCAGGTGCAGATGGCCGTGGATGTGAAGTTTGTGCAGGACACGCTGAAGGGCGACAGTGTCACAGAAATACGCATGAAGTTCATCAGGAGGATTGAAGACAACCTTCCAGCTGGGGAAGAGTGAAGCACAGCCCCATCTCCCTGGGGACTGGAGGGACCAGCTGGGCTTGGCCATTAGCTTTCCTCACGGGTCCGCAGGGATCTCCTGCCCCTGCACACCCAGACTGACTCACTGACTGCTTCTGATGTTATTTTCTTCTTCTACTGTCACTTCCATCCTCTGTAGAAGATGATTTTCTGGTTGGTGTTTGTTTCCCAGGTTCATTCTAAAGCTTTTTCATCAGGTGATGTTCTTTTCCTACTCCCCAGAGGCTTCCTATCCTCAGTTTCCAGTTGTGACCTGGGCTGTGTGAGAACAACTGCTCAGACTCCAGGAGAGCTCCAGCCTGTTCACCTCTGGATCGGTGCTGGATGTCCAGAATTGGAGACCAAGCGATGAGAGCCCACAAATTCTCTGCTAAACCCTGTCCTTCCTTAAATGAGGTGTATAAAATCCAGTGGGAGAGAAGTGTGTAGTATTTCTGTAAACCAGACTGGCTTCCTGCACCTGATTGTGAGGTGACTGGTACATGCAAGCTTCATCCAAAGGGCTGGCTCGGCAGACCTGCTGCAGTGCTGGCACTGGCTCGGGGGCTGCTCTGCCCAGGGGGCTGTGGCACCACACAGGATGGCAGATTTGGGAGTCCTGTGACCTTTCCAGTGTCCCTTCCCCAGCAACCTTACCAATCCCCTCTCGGGAAGGGAGGATGTTAAACTGCAGTGGAGCAGCAGGAAGTAGTTTGCACAGAGAAAGGCAAGAGTGGCTCAAATGGCATCAGTGATCCACGGTGGGAACCAAACTCAGGCACGGGCCTGGGAGGTGTTAAAGGCATTTCAGACTATCTTCTGCTGTTGGGGTGTGTAAACTGCATGGTGTGGAGGTGGTGCTGGGGTTTGTTCTCAGAGATGTTCAGATAACAGCAGAATTTTCCGTGTTCCGTGACTGGCGACCTGTGGCACCTGCTACTCTGTAAAATACACAGTGTTAAGATAACAAAAAGCAAGAGACTGGAAAATCAGCTCCCTCTGCAACCCAGAGCCAGAAAACACAGTCAGACATTGGGCTCCCAAATCACTTTACGTAGCATGAAGGCACAGCCCCACCGAGGTCATGGGGAGCTCCAGTACCTGTGTGGGTTGATGCCCGAGTGTGATGTGAGAGGGAGTGACCTGCCGCTTGTTTGGGTTCTCTGGATAAACGTTGGGTCATCTGGTGCTGAATGACTCACCTGTCCCTTTTTGGCCCAAATGAGTCCCTTTGGATGCCCCGTGAGATGCGAGGGGACAAGGAGTCACTGTAAGAGCAGCCAGAGAACACCGAGGCGCGGTGTTTGCAGGCGGGTGTTGGGGGTAGAGGTGCTGCACAGTCACGTTGCAGAGCTCAAAATCATCCCTTGTTTCTCATTGTTGACCATTCCACATCGCTTTAAAGTTGCATTTTAGAAGCAATTGCATTAAAAGAATCCCGGTGTCAACTCTTTGGTCTCCTCTTGCCTTTGCTCTGGTGGCGAGTGCTGGTGTGGAGCAGCAGGCAGGGCTGGCAGGGTGACAGTGGTGATGGGGTGCCCGGGGCTGGCAGGGCAACAGCAGCACCACAGCAAGAATTCCTGGCTGCTGGCCCTCCTGGGAGCTGCTGCCTGGAGGAACCTGCCCAGTATTCCACACACGGAGGGCCGTGGCACTGGGGGCAGCAGAGTCTCAGTGTGGCTGGTTTGGGGACTGGCCTTTCTCTGCGCTGTGAGTGCTCCTGTGTGCTCAGTGGCCCAAGGCAGCTGCTGCAGAGCTGTTTGTGGGCATTCCCAGTGGCCAAAAATCACCTCTGGAGGCGTCTGCCCCCCTCCCACCCCGTGCCAGCTCAGTGCTGCTCCGTGGCTGGCATCGGCCGCCCGCTGCTGCTGCCGGGAGCGTGGAGACAAGGAACAGCGACGGCTGCTCTCCAGGAGTGGGAGTTCATGCCTCCCTTGCTTGTGTAAGTGCTCCCCAGGAGCACAGCTCTCTGCCAGTGGCCACCTCTGCTCTGTGCCAGTGGCCATCCCCCACTCCAGGGCTCACCCTGCAGCCTCTCTCGGCCCTGGGCACTGAGCACCCGGGGCTGTGCCCCGATATCTGCCAGCCCCGAGGATGGGGAAGTGGCAGCTTTTGCAGTGAAGTGGCTTTTCCCCTCTGGCTAGAGCTGGTGAGTGTCATGTGCCACCAGCCCTGCCAGCAGCAGGAGCCAGGCCTGGCCAGCCAGGATGGCCCCAAACAGCCCCCAAACCCACCCAGCTCCTGAGACTGTCCCCCAGAGGGTCTGGGGAGAGTGAGGTCCCGTGTCCTTGGGAGTGGATCCTGGACTCTTGCTGCCAGCCCCCTGGGAATTGCAGTAATTTGCTGGGGCGACTGGGTCAAAACCAGCCCAGACCTTCTGGAAGAAGAAAAAGCAGAAATAGCATTAAGTAAATTAAAACTGTCTACTACCGAGCAGCTCACTGCAGACAAGGGAGAATATGCAAAAAGCTCTGTTTGAAACCTACTAAATATTACCATGTGCTGTTTATAGGAAACAAATGGGGAAAGGCATCTGCATCAATAAACCCCAACGTGGCTGGGCTTGGACTGAAGCCTTTCCCCGGCTCTCAGTTATTGAATACCCGTGGCTTTCATGTGGTGCCAGCCCTGACCCCTGACACATACCACAGAGGGGAAAGTTGACTTGTGGGAATAATAGACATTCCTGGAGAGCGATTTAACCTGGCAGGAAAAGGGGCGACTTCCAGCCTCTCACTTCCCCGGGCGATATTGGAGGTGACAACAGCAACAAGTTGAGGGGGGGACACGGGGTGGGAGCGGTGCTGGAGAGTGATGCTGCAGGACCCGGGTGCCTGGGGTGAGCCGCCTGCCATGCCCAGCCCCTGTGTGCCCCCAGTGTCCCCTCTCCAGGGTGACCACCCTGAGATGGCAGCAGACAGACCCTGCATCGCCAACACCCCAGGTCCCGGCCACAGCGCCGCATCCCAACCCCGTCCCAGGCTCCCACAACAACAGGATGCAGGAGCTTTAGTTGCCACAGCGCCTTCAGAGGTGAAAGGAGCTTTTCCAGCCCTTGCCCTCCTCCAGCACTGTTCTCTGCTGCGGGAAAGTGGGACACTGGCTGGTTCCTCAGGGAGTGCACTGGCAGGAGCTGAAGTTCTGTGTGTGACTCGGGGTCCAGCATGAGGGTTTAAACCAGTTCATGTCCCCAGTGTGGAGACAACCTGGACAACCTGCTGCCAAATCCGGCCATGCTCCACACTGCCTCATGCCCACAAAATCCTCATCCCGGATGAGGTGATCCCTTCTGCCCTCACTGCTGGCAAGCAAAGCTCCCAGCCCTGCTCCTGACACCCAAACTGGAGTAGGTGACATCCCTGGGCACCATCCCTTTGCAGACCCCACAGCCCAGTACCCACTGAAGGGCAGGGATGGTGCCAGGAGAGGATCCTGGCTGGGACAGGAGAATCTCTCCGGGAGGGAAGCGTTTCCGGGCTGGTGTCCTCACTGCCGGGGCAATTCCCACAGCTTTCAGCCAGATGTGCTTGGCCGGGGTGCCGGGCGCTCGCCGGGCTCTGCAGAGGATGTTTCACCCAGGAGGGCTCGTGCAGTGGGGAGGGGGTTTGGTGGCAGGGCTGGCACGGTGCCGGTGGCCCCGAGCAGCCAAGGTGTGGGCAGTGCCAGTGGGGACGGGCTGGCACCGGCACCAGCCCCTCAGGGGGCTCTGGCATCACCACGTCCCTGAGCACCCACCACAGCAGGATGCTCGGGGGGTGTGTGCCAGCAGGGATGGATCTGTCCCTCACAGGATTCCCAGCTCTGTCTGACCTGGCCCAGCATCTCCCTGTGCTTGGCACCACCTTGTACTAAACCCACGAGAACCTGTTCTCTGCCTCATAAGAGTCCGCAAGTTTGGGTACCTGGATGCTTTTACAACCCTTCCCGGTCCCCTGGGCTGGCTGTGACACGTGTTTGGCTGCCCTGGAAACCCAGGCAGCTCACAAAAATCCTCTCTCAAGGCACGGCTGGGCTGCAAACCCCCTGCCCTGGCCCAAACGCAGTTTCCAACGCTGGGAATGCCTCTGGCAGCAGCGCCGCGTCAGGGCAGCCCTTTGGCGATGCTCCTTGGCACCCGCCCTCCCGCAGCATCCCTTGCCAGGGCGAGGAAGAGGAGGAGGTGTCTGCAGGAGCGGCCCCGGCAGCGCTGCTCGGAGCGGTGCCACATTCTGGTGGCGTTTGGTATTTGGGGTGACAGGAAGGAAGCTCCATTGTTCCTCTCTTATTGTTTTGTGTTTCCTAAGTGGGACCAGCACCCTCCTCCCACGCTCTGCCCGGCTGCGGAGCTGATCCAACCCTGTGAAAGCCACGCCGCGCCGGGGGCGGCTGCTGAGAGCTGGGCAAGGGGAAATGCAGGGAGAAACGTCCCTGCTTCCAGCACTGGCAGCGTGTGCAGCGACGAGGAGTGGCTGGAGCAGGGACACCGTTCATCTCCTGGTCAGGTTTGTGTTCCTGTATGTGGACATTTAGGCGGTAGCCTAAATGCCAGCTGGGATGGGAAGGGACAGACAACCCTGGTGCAATTGCTGCAGGGAAGAAGAGTGACCTCAGCCACTCCACCATTCCTGGCCCTGTGCCATGATGTTGGTGCTCTCTTGGCGTGGGATGGTCCACACCCCACACACTCAAACCCCAATAATTCAAAGCACAGCAGCTCCATTCCCCTCTGGAAGCCACCCTCAGCTGCCGGTGGCACAGGATGTGGCCCAGGGACACAGTGCCCTGCGGGGCTGGGATCCACCCAAAACGGTGCTGGAGCATCCACAGGGTGGGTATGGCTCAGGCACCTGCTTTGCACCACAAACACCTAAGCCATGAGCCCTCTGCACCCCAGAAACCCCGGGGCAGCAAGGCAGTGCTGTTACAGCCTTCCTGATTTTCTAAAAAATGCAAATTTCCAGGAATAATTGTCACTTTTCCCAACTGCAGCCAGGACCCCGAGGACCCAGCAAGGTAGGGTTGCCTGGGGGTGGCTTGGGAGGCTGCTGGTGCTCAGCAATCTTAGCCAACAGTGAGAGCCAGGAACAGGCAGGAATTTTGATGAGAAATGTTTGTTTTCTTTTAAAATAGTTTTAATTGTGGCTTCCAAGGAAGGGAGCCGCTGGAACAGTCCCTGTTTCCCTGAGCCTGTCACAAATGAGGGGTTTGGGACGCTTGAAGAATCACCAGCAAAAGCAGGTTTGATATAACTCTGTCACTCTACTGCTCATGGTGTAGATAAAGCACACCAAGGACAATTGGATTAAAAGCAAGCTCCAATGATTTAGGTGAAAATGGGGACACAAAAAGGAAAGGAGGGAAAAGTCAGGGATGCGAAGGGGTAAGGGAGACCCCCTTACCAGGCGTTACCTGGTGCAGAGAGGAGCCCCTGGCTAAATTTAGCCTCAGACTGGATCAGTGGTTTAAGTCTAAAGGATTTACCAGCACTTAATCATGACAATATCTCATTAACACAACAATAGCAGCCCTTGGTCAATTGACAAATTTAACTCTGACAAAATGATTCAGATGTGATTTTCTATAACCATAACTGCAATTTAATTACAAATCCAAAGAGGCAACACTCACAATGCACATGCACATGGACATAAGGAAGGAACAGACCTGTGAGAAATTTGAGTTCAGTGAAATACTCACATTGATGCATCTTCTCAGCGGTGAAGGGTTGAGCCTTGAGCAGTTGGGGGTATCAGCCCAGGCTCTGTCGTTGCTGCTCCTCTGGGTATCACAAACAGCAGAGTCCATGAGCTCCGAGATTTGTCCCACTCCGAGGCTGATGCTGGCACGTGCAGCCCAGGAGAGCTCAAAAGGGTCCCACTCAGGACCACTGGTTACAGGGTCATGAGATGACTGACTTCAGTCACAAGTGTATTTCCATCCTGGCCACAATTCCACTTGGTAGCTATGGGAGTTTTCCTCAAAAAATCCAGTAACAAAAATATGATTCCACTCAGGCTGTTGTTCAGGCAGAAAAATGGAGACTGGAGGCTGTTTGTGAGAAAACAGGAGCTGGTGAGAGACCAGGAGTTCTAGGACCAGAGAGGGTCTCATAAGCTCAAGGGGAGCCACCTGCCCAGATACCATTAATTAAGGCTTAATGAGCACTCCTGAGCCCATAGTGCAGCTGAGGGGGGATGGATGCACTGCAGAGCCACAGCAAGTGGTCAGCAGGGCACCTCACCCTCCTGCCACCCCAGTGAGGGGCTGCTCTGCCTCACCAGGGTGCCCAGTCCCTGCACAGCTGCCCCAAAGCTGCTCTGTTACAAACAGATGGGGCTGGGGGTTGTTTTTAAAGCCCCCATACCTGCTCTGCCACTACACAGATGGTCCCAACTGGGGGCTGCTCTGGAGCCCCTCAAAACACAGCCCATCCCTGATCCCACCTTGTCCCCTATCCCATCCCAACCCGTATCCCATCCCACGCCCGCCGTGATGAGCAGCTCACCACAGGCAGGACCGAACCAGGCGCCTGGATGACCAGGGGCTGCTGCAGTCAAGGCTTCCAAGCCGTTTAGTTAATAGAGAGAGGAGAAAAGAGTTTGAAAATTTAAAACCAATCCCCTCCCTGAATGAAGAGAAGGCCCAGACGTTCCTCACAGCCCCAGGATCCCGTTGGCTTCTCCCTGCCCATCACACACAGACACAGGAGCTGACTCGGGGGAAAGTGCTCGCCAGAACAATGTCTCTTCTTCCAGCAAAAAAATCCTGTTTTTATTTTAATTAGTGCTAGTGCTGACATCTAAGAGCTCAGGGAGAAGTTGCTGGGCACAGGGCCGGCTCTGCCCCGGGCTGTGGCTCCGTGTCCCCGTCCCATGGTGGGCACGGAGCCCCCCACGGCCGCCCGCGTGCCCCGGCTGGAGCCAGTGTCTGCCCGGGGCTGGGACCAGCACCGTGGCCTCTTGCCCAAGCTCCTGCTGGGGCTGTCACTGCTCCCCAGGCCCCAGAGCAAAGAGCCATTGCTGGGAAAGCGCTTGAGCAAGATGGCACTGAGGAGCTGGAGGGCGTCCCCTGCGCAGGGGAGAAATCCAGAGGCTTCCTCGAGCGTGGAACACCGAAACAACCCGGTGGGACCTCTGCTTGCCCGGCACCGAGGAGCCTCAAGAGGGCAAACAGGAGGTGGGGCTGCCCTGGGCTCCTGCATCCCCCCACCTCCAGCATCCCTCTGCCCCACTCCTGCATCCCCTGAGCATCCTCTTATCCCAGGCTCAGCATCCCCAGGCTCCCCCAGCCCGGCTGGGCAGGGCACAGGCTGCTGTGCCGTGGGTGCCACCTGGCAGGGGCCGGGGAGCAGAGCGTTAACCGGGCCAGCGGGGCCGGGGAGAGGAGCCCGAGGAATGAGGAAGCCGGAGCGGGTACCGTAGTGGAAAGGGCTTGGCACAGGCTGTGGAAAATGGAGGCCTAGAGAAATGTGACAGCAGGCTGGCCTGGCCAGCAGTACCACACAGGCGTAGTTAAGCCTTCAAGCCTGCCATTGTTCTCCCCTAATTATTCCCACTCCCTGAGTATTACACCCCATAATTCAGGAAAGCTGAGTAATGGAAGAAACAACAGCAATTTTAATCTCTCAGTACCGGTGGTCTCCACCAAAAAAATGCTTTCAAGAGCTCTGCGGTTGCGACTTCCTCGGTTTGGTGGGCAGTGCAGGGGAGGGGGAGCACGGCCACCGGCCCGCGGGTGCTCAGCTGAGACCAGGGGCCAGGAGGTGAGAGGGGACAGCACCAGGACCTCGCTCCAGGTGATGGGAGAGGAGCAGGAGGAACATGCTGAATGCTGGGAGCATCCCCATCAGGTACCACGAGCCCCGTGCCGGCAGCCAGGCTGCTGTTGGGGTGATGTCCACTGGAGTGGGGGACTCAGTGGTCTTTGATGGGGAGGAGCAGAGCCAGGCAAGGCACCCACCTCACACCACTGACCCTGTATGTTCTGCTCTCAGCTAAACCACAGAGAACTGGGCATCAGTTCTTGGTGAAAGCATGTTTTCCTTCCTGGGAACTGGCTTTCAGGAAAGGAAATTTGGAGCTTCCTAGAAATGCTCTTGCTTTTTGACAAAAGCCACTACGGGTTTGTTCCCTGAGGAACAAGCTTTGGGTAAACACATTCCCACTCCCACAAGGAACGAGATCAGGAGTCAGCACTGGCAGCAGCTGGGTGATCTGGAGGAGCCCACACGGGGAGGAGGGACCCCCAGCCCTGCCTGTGCCCCTCTGCCCACTCCAGCACCCCTGGCCAGGCCCAGGCACCTGCACCATCCCACCAGCCCTGCTCCCACCGTGGCTCTGAGCATGAGTAATGTGAGTGGTCGGTTGAAATGAACCTCTGGCTGATTTAGTATCACCTGCCCATCAGATGTTGGGGAGCAGGAAGGGAAGGACAGGCAGCAGTGCCTGCAATGGGGCCAGAACATGTGCACTGAGCTGGGACCAGGCATCCCTTGGGAGCACCATGAGGCCAGGGCATCTTCCAGACTCCCTGGAAGCCATCCTTCTATCCAGCCTTTCCTCCCTTTCTCTCTCCATCCTTCCCTTCCTCCCTTCCTCCCTCCCTCCATCTCTTTCTCCATCCATCCATCCATCCATCCATCCATCCATCCATCCATCCATCCCTCCGTCCATCCATCCATCCATCCATCCATCCATCCATCCATCCATCCATCCATCCATCCATCCATCCCTCCATCCATCCAT
>JAYRBT010000064.1:3180902-3228374 GCA_036023395.1 Myiotriccus ornatus
CATCCATCCATCCATCCATCCATCCATCCATCCATCCATCCATCCATCCATCCATCCATCCATCCCTCCATCCATCCCTCCGTCCATCCATCCATCCATCCATCCATCCCTCCATCCATCCCTCCGTCCATCCATCCATCCATCCATCCATCCATCCATCCATCCACCATGAGTTTTAACCCTGATGACACACATTTCAACCCCCCACGTCCCCCAGCGCTGCCCTTGGCCACCTCCCTGTGCCCCTTGGCCCCCGAGGTCCCCGAGCAGGGCAGGCCAGGTGGGCCGGGGTGGCCCGAAGGTGACGGTGGCGGCGGGCGCTGCCTCTGTGTGGTCTGAGCCATCTGGATGCACTTACAGCAAATACTGCAGCAACTGCGGGAAGATCAAAACTCTCCAGGCCAACCTTGATTCCCGGTGCATTTTTTGCATTTTTGAGGACTCCAGTCTCTAACCTGACAGCGGGGAGGGGTGCTGCCTGCACAGCCCCAGAGCTCTCGGCATGGCGCTCCCAGACTCCAGGAGGGATGGCCAGGCTGCCCTGGCATCACTGCAAGGACCCTGGGATCCTGGGAATGACCCCAAGGAAATGCTGTTGAGCCCTTTGTTCGTACCTGTCACTTAGAGCTGGCACTGCTTCTGCTGGGGGTCCAAATCCCTGAGCAGGGCCCTGCTGAGACCCTGCTGCACCCCAGGGCTCCCACTCACAGCAAGTGTCCCCATCCCTGGGGCCAGGGGAGATACCAAGAAACAGCTGACACCCAGCCCTGGCCTTGGGAATGACACGGTCCCACCCAGCTGCCCCTCACTCCTGTGGCTTCCCATCTCCTTTGAAGCTCAGATGGGAAAAATTGTCCCAGCACTCAATGTGGGCATAAAGGTGTCCTCATGGTGGGGCAATGGAGAGGGCACAGGGAAGGAAGAGGGGCACAGGGGTGTTGGAGGGGGCACAGGGGAGGTGGCTCCCACTCCCAGGGCAGTCCTGCCCATGCTGACTGACTGGTTCAGTCATTAGCAGGAGTGGGGCCCTTTGGCTTTTCCCTTCTCCACCTGGAAAGGGGCCACTTACTGTTTTACAACTAAAATAACAAATTATTTCATAGAGGCTGGAGCTGCCGGGAGCTCTCAGGCCGAGCACGGTGTGGTGCCGGGGCAGGCACAGCCCCCTGAGCCCCCTCCCAGTGCTGGCCCCAGTGCTGGGACCGGGGCTGCCCATGCCCTGCCCATGTGGAGCACAGGCAGGGGCAGCTGGATGTTGGGGGGTGACCCCAGGGTGGAATCTGCATCCTGCAGCCCTGCCCAGCAGTGCCACGTCCCAAGCACTCGGCTTCCTCTGGGAAAAGGATGCCAAGCTGTGCCCCAGCTTCCTCTCCCAGGGAATGCTCTGGAAACCATCCCTGTTCCCTGCTCCCTGTCCTGCAGTGGGAACCATCCCTGTTCCCTGCTCCCTGCCCTGCCCTCCGGAGCTGCTCCCACACTGTCTGGCCTCGCAGGCGGATCTTAGGGTGCCACAGGATGCAGCACCCACTGAGCAGGGCCCCCCATGTCCCCTCCCCAAGGTGACCTGCTGACAGCCCCAACATTAGCACCGCTGAGAAAACCCTAAAGCCACACGTGCCCTTCCCTGTCTGTCCTCGCTGTGGCCCCAAGTGCCAGCCTGGTGCTGGGGCTGGATAGGGGCTGGGGGAGCCAAGCCAGGGGTGTCAGGAGCCTGGAGCCCACCAGGACCTGGGCTGGAGCCTCTGCTCCACCAGCCTGACCTCCTCAGAGAATGACCCTCATAAAACGAAGCAGCAGCTGTTTGGTGGATAATAAACCGTTATTTTTTTTCCTGTTTTACAACTAGTTTACTGCATAAACGTTTCAGCAGCTCAGCAGAGCACTGGGGCACCAAACCTCCTCCGTGTGCTCTGGGCAGCTCCTGGATGGGTTCAGGACCCTCCTCTCATCCCATGGGATGAGTTCTTGGTGCTCACGGGAGCACCCACACCAGTCACTGGTGCAGGAATGGCACAGGGAGGAAGGAAGGATGCAAATTGTGAGGGTGACAGCAGCTGGGTGACAGTGCTCCTGATGGCTTCTGTCCTAAGCCATCCCCATCCAGGGACAGCTGGATGTTGCAGAGTGACCCTGGCTCTGGGCTGGAGCAGCCCCCAGGACCCAGGGACTCCATTCACCCTCCACTCCAGAGGCAGATTTACTACCTCATAGCCAGGGGTGTTTATGGTGGGCTGGAATGCGCGTCCCCAGCACGTGATGAATTTACAACGTGCCAACGAGTGGATTTATTCCTGCCCCACTGTCAGTGAATTAATCACAGCAGCCACGGGAAAGCTGGAGGTGCAGGTGGGGAGAGGTGGCCGGAGAGGGGGTGACAGGGGCACATGGGGCATGGGGGCATCACAGGGACATCCTGGCTCCGCGTTGTGTTGGGCCACGATGAGCTCCAGGGCTGCTATGTCCCCTCCAGCACTCCTGGGAAGGGCTGGGAGCCTCCAGGGCTGCCGTGGGCAAAGGTTTATCCTTCAGCTTCCAAACAGAGGTCCGGGGGCCACCATCTCCCACCTGGGCTGGCGCTCTGCAGACAAGGGAGCCCTGGAAACCATAGGTGAGTGCAGTTTTTCCATGCGTATGTATATAGGAGCAAAGTCAGCTGCCAAAGTAAATACAACCCTTCCCTTTCCAAAAATGTCCTCCAGGAATTGTAAAGGATCCTGGAGCAAGAATTCCGTCTCAGATCCTTTTTGCTTTCTACTGGGGGAAGTGTATAAACCCGCTTCGATTCAGCCCGAGCGAAGGCAACGTGCTGCGAGTGTTTTTTTATGACATGCACCAAAGGTGCTGGGAGCTGAAGCCACGGCCATGTGTACCCCGGGCAGGGCTCACGCAGGAAAACAATCCCAGTAAAGAGCTTTACAGCCACCGAGGAATGTGGAACCTCCACCAGCCCGGCCGAGGCTTGCAAAGCTAATTGCTTTGGGATTTGCTCTTTGGGGGGGTCGAGTCTCCATGGTTCCTGCCTCAGAGGGTCCCAGCTGCCCTTGCGGTTCATTAGGATGCTGAGCGGGGAACTGGAGATGCTTTTAGGAGGCTGCAGCGGTTATGGGGTAAGGGAAGGAGCCCTGTGGTTCCCAGCTGCAGCCCTGCCTTCTCCCGTTACAGCCGGAGACCCTTCCTGCCCCGGCGGGGTCCGTGCTCGCAGCCGGCGGTGGCGGCGGTGGCCCCATTGCTGCTGAACCAGGAGCTGTCCCTGATTCCAGCGGGACCAGTCCCTTCTATCTGACCCACTGAGACCCATCCAGGGCTGAACCCCCGGGGAGAGCCCTAGGGATGCTTTCTGGGGCAGATGCATCCTCGTGTGTCCCAGGGCGAAGGCTGCGGTGTCCAATCGGACATGGTGCTGTGGCCGCAGCCCGTCCCCTCAGGCCCCAGCTGCCCACGTGTTTTCTTAACTGATCTTTTCTTGCTCATTTAAGTGACTTTAGAAAATGGGATTTTGGCTCTTAAATCGTTCAGGGGCTTTTGAAAATTTGACTCTAAATACTTTCCGAAGTGCATTTGTATGAAGTAATTCTCTCCAACCTCCCACAGTGGTAGTCAGATTGCATTTAATCCATCACTGAATGTTCCCGAAGGCTGGGATCTGGCACCGCGCTCCACACGGAGCTGTGGCTCGTCCCGGCATCATTGCTCCCTGCCCAGTGTCCTCCTGCCCAGCGCTCCTCTCACCTGAGCGTCGCTGCCAGGAAAGCCACGGTGATGTCCCCAGGCCCCTTGTCCCTTCCCTTGGCACACCCTTCCAGCACCCTGAGTGGGCATGGCAGCTCACCCCAGCTCTGCTCAGCTCTGCCAGCCCAGCCCCTGGCCCCCTCCCACCCCCAAGGCACATTTTTCTACAGAGCACCAAGGGCTGGTTTTCCGAGCACAATTATCCGTCTTGTGGAAACATGGAAACGATATTCCAATGCACGGGGCTGATTCGATTACGTCCGTGACCCACCGAAATTAAGTTAAGGCATTTTTCAACCCTAGATTGAATTATGTCTCCTCCCTCTGTTTTAACTCCTGTACGGAGCAGAAGGATGGCTGGGATGGGGATCTGGGGGGGACAGCAAACCCGGGACCCCAGGAGCAGCCCTGAGGCGCAGCAGTGCCCGGTGCTGCTGTGGCACCGGGGATGTCCTTGGTTCATGTGTGGCCCTGGCAGGGCCAGCGCAATGCTGGGGACACCACGGAGCCCTGGCACGGGAGCGGGTGCGGGGCTGCCAGGGGATAGAGGCAGTGGAGCCTCTAAATCCTACACTAAGCTTGGCTTCCTTCTCCTGCTGGGCAGGAGAGCCCTCGGCAGCGGCTCGGCACAGTGCTGAGAGGTATCAGTTGTTTAGCTCAAATAAGTAAATTTTAACTAAAATGAGTTACACAGTTATGACACTGGGTGAGTTGGGATGTTGTTTGCTTTCCTCACTCAGCATGAGGAGCTGGGTTTGCTGCAGCCTTGGGCTGTGAGCTGTGAGCTCACACCTGAACATGTTTTGGGCTGGAACAGAGTGGACTTCATAGTAATTTTCCCAGGAGCTGGTACAGTGCTTTAGTATGAGAACTGTATTGATAAGACACGGATGGTTTGGGTGTTGCTCAGTAACATTCATCCAAACCCTACACTTTTTCAGTTGCCTATGCTCTACCAGTGAGCAGGTGCACCAGCACCCAAAACGGAGGATCAGGAGACTGCAACTGTGAGCAGAAACTGCAGCTCCACAAGATGAAAGCAAGTGACCGGCCTGCAGGAAAGGGAGAAAGAACCCGATGGTGCGTTAGAAGACCCCAGCCCAAAAATGACCATTGCTGGGCAGCAGGAAGGAGCTGGTGTGGCCAGTGTGGCAGGGTCAAGGTGGCATGGCCAAGGTGACATGGCCAGGTGACAGGGCTGCACCCCAGGGTCCATCCCGGTGGAGGGACAGGCCTGCGGAGCAGGGAAGCAGCGCGGGAGCGATGACAGGCAGGAGAAGCCGGCATGGAGCGGGGCTGCAGCCGATGGTTTACTCTGCGGGACAGAGGAATGTCTGTGCTGGTGAATGAGTCTGTGAGCAGAGGAAATGCTTTGCCAGTGAGAGCTCCGGTTAAACAAGGCTGGTCCACTTCTGCAGGAACCACCGTGCCGGTGGAGGCCCCTCCGTGCTCTGCCCAGTGCCCGGGGGCTGCAGGTGGGACAAAGACATGGGAAAGAGAGCTGGCACTGCTGGGACACGGTGGTCGCAGGGCTGAGACGGTGGCAGAGCAATTGCAGCCAGCAGCCATCCGCTGGGACTGCAGTACCCGAGCAGGAGGTGACCCGTGCCGTGGTTCGGCCGAGCTCGGCCGTGGCCAGGAGCAGCCTTGGGGCTGCTCTGAGCTGCTCACCGTGGTAGGGACCAGCTGCGGGTGGACCCCCAGCCCCGCCTGCCCGGGGCACGCGGGGGACCCCAGCCCCGTCCGCCCGCGCGGGGCACAGCACATCAGCATTCCTGGGAGCAGGGTCCGGCTGCTCGCCGGGGGAAGGCATTGAGGGGGGATTAGCCGTCTGATGCCCCCCTCGCTCAGGCGCTTAATACAGAAAACAAACACCCTTGTGCACCCAGGGGCTTCCATCCCGACGGGCTTTCTCCGTGCCCGTTGCCTGAGCAACCCTAATCTGCCTCCCGGGGCACACCGGGGCCCTGCACCCCCGGCCCGTGCACCCCGGCAGCTGCGGCGGCTCCGGCGCTGTCCCGGCTGTGCCTGGCACGCGGCTGCCAGCGGGATGCCACGGCTCCTCCGCCTCGGGAACGGGCAGCACACCGTGGGTGGGCAAGGCGTGAGGCGGGGGCTGCGGGAACCCCACTGCCCCGGCATCGGGGCACCTCTGTGCCGGTGTGTGATCTGAAACTGTGCCGAGTCACGAGGCAGCAGGACCCCGCTGCACTGGCACCGCACTTCCCAACCTTTCTGCCCAGGGCAACAGGATTTTCGGAGTGGTGAAGTGCCCCCACCACAGAAAAGGGGGGGCACCTCTTGCTGTGGCCCTGTCCCCCACGAAGGGACCGGGCAGTGGGTTTGTGGGAGCATGGGGGAAACGCTGCTCCAGTCCTGGGCTGCCAAAAGGGCCGAGGAGGGAAAAAAGGGCTGGACCCCACTGCGCCCCATCCCAGGGGCCGACAGCACTCAGTCCTGGGGACTCATTTCCCGCCCTGTGGCTGGTATTGGTGGTATCAGCATCCCCAGGGAGCTAGACATCCCTGCGCGGGTAGACGACAGCACGCCCAGGGGTCCGTGCCCACGGGCTCCCTGTCCCGCGTGGGGTGGCGAGGAGGGGCCGGGGGCGGGGGTCGGGGCTCTCGGGGATGTGCGGTGCGCGCAGCCTCCTTCCCGCTCTGGAGCTTCCCGGGCCGGGCTGGGACCGCCGGCGGGAGCGAGAAAAAAAGAGGGAAAAGAGGGAAAAGAAAGCAATCACAGAAGCCGACCCGGCGCGGTCCCGCAACGCACCCCCCGCCCCACTCCGTATTCCCCCGCTCCGCATCCCCCCGTCCCGCTCCGCATCCTCCGCACCCCCCGCGCTCCCGGCCCCGCTCCGCCCTCCCGCCCGCCCCGCTCCGCCCCGCGGGGTGCCCGGCCCGGCCCGGCCCGTCCCGCCGCTCCCGCCCGCGGCCGCCCGTGCCCTCCGCTCCGCTCCGCTCCGCCGCGCCGAGGCTAAGGTAAGGGTCCGCTCCGCTGCGCCGGGATGGGGTCCGGGCTCCGCCGCTCCCGCTCCCCTGCGCGTCCCGCGGGTCGTCCCGGGCTCGGGCGCGAGTTGATCCCGTGGATTTCCCAGTCACGAGTCCCGCGGTTCTGGTTGCCTTTCCACGGAGGAACACCACCGGACGCTCCAGTCATCCCTCCCCCGACAGGTCTGAGCCCTCTTTCCTCTACTTTTCCTTTTCTCATCCTTTCTCCTCCTTTGACCCGCCTCAGTCGGGTCCCTTTCTCAGGGAATCCTCCCCGGAGCCTCTGCCGTCTCCCAAAGGCCAGCCTTTTCTGCTGTTAGGAAATATGTTTGTGAGAGCAAAAGTGTTTTGGGGAAAGTACCGTGACCTTTGGGACAGCCGCTGCTGGCACTCACTGCCCCAGCCCTTCCTGGAGCTTGTCCCTTCCCGCAGTTGCCAAAATCTGCACCCAACGGGTCCCAGCACCATTCCCGGGCAGTGGCCTTCCACAAACACCTTGGGAAATACAAGGTGCTTATTTTATTTAGCTTTTTTTAAGAGTGTTGCTGTTAATTGGCTCCTGAGCTGCCAGGTTCCCCAGCACTGAACACTCCCAATAAGCCAGGAAAGATCCCCCCTGTACAGTAGCCTCAGGCCAGGCAATAACCTACCGGAGATATTTCTCATCTATGGGCAGCTTTGCTATAAGGAACATGTTTAATAAATCATAAGGCCGGTGAATTCCTGGGATTTTTATTGCTTCTGTAAAAATGCAGTTTTGATCCATCTGCGAGGGACACTGGGAAACAAAGCGGCTCCTTTCAGAGCCGGATCCTATGAATGTAGGACACGGAGCTGGCAGTGGGGCCGGTGGCTGTGAGCCCCTGGGGCAGGGGCAGTGTCGTGGTGGTGAATGAGGGCTCCAAGGGCTGTCCTGCCCCTGCTCTTTGAGGGACCAACGTAACCAGGGTTCCTGGAGTCCCGTCTTGGCTTCCCTCACGCCACCGGGGCTGTGGACACGACCGCGTGCGCGGAGCTGAGGCAGCGATGCCAGGGGAAACATCACAGCTGGAAACACGGCGAGGCTGCACCAGCCTTCCAGTTACATTTTTCCTCCTTGCCCTGTTGCCCAAGGGGAAAAGAAGCAGCAAAACCCAAAGTGCTAAAAAACGGGAGAGATTCTTGCAGGAAGGATCGCCTGGTTTCCATCAGCTGACTCGATCCCCCAGCAGTGGGGAGGCGGATTGTCCCAGCGAGTCTGGGCAGAGGAATGGCAGTAAAGAGCTTTTCTTTGCCTGTCCCAATGTGAAAGCTGGGGTTTAGGAGCGGGAGCAGAGCTGAAATGCGAAGGGCGCACGGAGAACCTGGGAGATGTCAGGAATGCATCGGGATTTCGGAAACCGCGAGTGCCGTGGCTGAGGAGTTGGTTGTGGGTTGAAGTGTGTGGTGGAGGGTGCTGGACTCTATCCCACCACACTGGGCCAAATCCAGGGGCTGGGCTGCCCTTGGCCGCGGAGGCAGCGGTTTGGGGATGGGGATTTGTCCCGTCTCCTGCCATGCCTTTGTTTTAGGCTGTGCGGAGCCCGGCCACAGAGGCGGGGAGGGAGCGTTTCTTTGTACAGGGAAGCATTTAAATTCTTTACAGTGATTCATATATTCCATTCATATGAAACACAGTCCTGCAGAGTGTGAATGGGGACTGTGGGGGGATTTTTTTAAGGCAATAAGCCCTAGAAGTGTCAAAAGTTACTCACACCTTGGTGAAATCAAGGATATTTCTGTCCGTGGCTCTTGGCAAGGGCTCAGCACAGCTTGCCTTGTGTCGGGTTTTCGGTTTCCCACTTGGATACAGAGCGGGGGGAACATGGGGGCAGCACTCCTGTTGCCCCTGCCCAGCACTGGAATGTTTCTCAGGGCCAGAGGGGCCCAGCACAGGCTGTGCCCAGGGGCTGTGGGGTGTGGGGCAGCTCCTGTGCTCAGCCCCACCAGGGCTCGCACCCCCGTGGGTCTCACGCCCAGAAAGCCCCAGGGCTGGGCAGCCGCTGCCCCTCCCTGAGCCCATGGCAGGGTGAGGTGCTGCCCCTCGAGTGATGGTCACCAAGGCTGTGACCAAAGCTCCAAACCAGCTATCCCTGTGGGGGCAGAGCCTGCCCTGTTTGCCTTCAGCACGAGGGACAGGAACAGCCCAGCAAGGGGACAGGCCTCTCCTGGGCCTTTTCACGGCGTGCTGGGACCTTGGCAAGGGACTCCAGGGTTCAGGCATGACCCTGGGGGCACTGACCTGCTCTGGGGGCTGCCAAGCCCCCACTGGGGTTCATTGGTTTGGAGTGAATCAAGCTGAGTGGCTGGGGGCCAAGAGGTGTGGGGGCATCACCCCAACGCCACGAGGTGTCCCAAGTGTGGGGCCGGAGCCCACTGGGGGCTCTCCCCCTCACCAGCCACTCCAGGATGCTTTGGGCTGCTGTAAATCCTCTCCGAAGGAACTGGGAAGACAGTTTTATGGCTGCTGGGGAGGCAGATTAGCAGGGTGTTGTTTTCCGTGCTGATCCATCACGGGATGCCGGCGCTGTGTGGTGCATCTGAGCTCTGGCTGCTGGCGGGTGGCGCAGCCTCTCCCGGGAAGGTGGAGATGAAACCTCCTGGTTTTAATGTCTGCCTGCTCCCGGGATCTGTGATGTGAGGGACAAAACCGCCTCCATGGCTGCCCCATGGCTGGCAGCAGCCAGGCTCCTCATGCCAGGCAACAGCAGATCAAGGGCGTTTGGGCAATGGCACCTGTGAAAGGCATCAACCCGGCGGGGAGGATGTGGGGGCCGGTCCTGCCCCATCCCCACACACCCCTCTGTTATTCTCTTCTATTTCAACTTGTCTGCAGCCCGGGAAGGAGCAGTGTTTCCATTCCCCTGCACTGAACAGAATGCGTGTGACAATAAAATCCCGTAGCGCAGGAAGGGGAGGGATGAAAAGACACCAAACTGGATTTGTTTTCCCCCAGTTTCTCACTCCCAGCTCTTTTCCTGTGGGAGAAGGTGCAGGGCGTTGGCTCTATTGGGCAAGTGCTGGTCTCTGAGCCTCCCCACTCCCCTATATGCTCCATTACTGGCTAATTAGAGAGGGCGATTAACTGCCTGAGCAAAGGTGGTGGAAGGCGTTTACTCGTGGCCGCTCCCTCCTTTGCACTCAGGGATTCCCAGCACTGGGCATTTGGGGAGCGGGGCTGGGTGCTGCTGGAACCTGGCTGTGTCCTGCAGCAGTCTCGGGGTGGCTGTGAGATGGGGTGATGCTCCACAGTGCTGACTCCCAGGCTCTCCCCTCCCGCCCAGGGCTCAGCTGCACGTTGCTTCCCTGCGTTGGCGACTTGGACGCCGTCACAGACATAATAAACCGCTTTTCCTTTTCCCCTTGTCACCGGAGCCGCTCCTGAGTCACATCCCTGGCTGCCTGGCTCTTCCCCAGGGCTGTCTGCTCTGCCTGCATAACCCTGAGCATCGGCTGCAAACTTCAAAGCAATGGGATCCATCCCGTCCGGGAAGGGCTGGAGGGATGGCAGCGCTCCGGGAAACATCTGCACAGGGCCGGGCAGGAGCAGGGCCTGGTGGGGCTGGTGGGATGGGAGGCTCTGCTCCCCAAGGCCTGGCTCACCTCTGGGCATCACTCGGCCTCTCCCAATGAGCTGCAGGAGCCAGACCCTTCACCAAATCCACCTTGTGCCCTTTACCCCCGAGTCCTCATGGGAACATCCCGTCAGGGACTCTGCACCTTCCACTGGCTGCTCCCTCCCTGAAGCGCTCCTGAGCTGGGCTGGGGGCTGCCTGCTGGAGATGGGTGCTACTATGAATGAGGTGGGATTAAAAAGGAGCCAAAGGTGGCATTGTGAGGGTGTCTGTTGTCTCCTCAGCCGGTGGCCCCTGGACCTGGTGTCAGCCGAGTTCATGGAGCAAAGCTCCAGATCGCAGGAGCAACTGCAGCCAAAATCTGCAGAGCAGCCGAGTCTTGTCTCTGCGACTTTCCCTGGGGCTGAGCCCTTCCTGCTGGCCCATCTGGAGATGTTTGTCCTTAAAGGCTCTTCCAGGCACTTCTGTCCAGGACAGGGCTTGGCAGGGAGCAGTCAGGGAGGAGGACAATGACCTCGATGTCCACCTGCTGTGGGTGCAGTGGTCGATGCAAGGCCTTGTCCAGCTTGGCTATTTTGCACCCAAAACCCAAGTCTCTATTTCTTGCAGTGCTCCCAGCCCAAGCTCTGCCTTCCCCGGGCAGGATGGGCCCCAAGAATTGCCCCAGACCAGCAAATCTGCTGCACACCCGGGCAGCCCAGTGATGCTGGACCTCTGGGACCTCGCAGTGCTCCTGTGCCTGCCCCACAGAGCTCTGGCCATCGCTGAGAGCCTCTTTATTGTTCTGGCAGAGGGTTTTGTTTCACTGCTGCCTTCCAAGTTCCCAGGGATCTAAATTCTAAAGCAGGGTCTTGTAAAGAGCCCCGTCCAGATGGGTGAGATGATATTGCTGTATCAGATGAGATCTATCCCTGTCTTTATCCACAGACAATGCAGCAGTGGGAGCAAACAAGGATAGAGCTTTTCTTCGGAGGCACATTAGCCAAATAAGAGCCTTCGCTTTGTTTTGTGCTGAAACCCAAGACCTTGAGGCCAGACCACCTCGGGGAGCTGCCCCATCCCCTCAGCCACACGAGGATTTACCCCTTTCCCTGATGCCCGTGCTCAGGCAGGGCAGGGCAGGGCGGTGGGTTCTCATTGCTGGGGTGTTCCCCGTCCTCCCCCGCTGTCGGAGCTGTGTCTGTGCCCCTGGGCTGCGAAGGTCTCGGTGTTGCCACGGGGACTGGGCAGCACTCGAGCCTCTTCTGTCCTCGGACACCACAAAGGTGGAAGATGCTTTGGCTGTGCCCCATAATTGCAGGAGAGTTGAGCCCACAGAGAACAAGTCAGGGCTGTCCGGAGCTGCCGAGGCCACTCTGCATTCACTTGTGGGGATGCTCAAACCCCGCGGCCAATTCACCTGCTTTCAGATTTCATTACAAGACCCAAAATTCAGCCCAGGTTTGTTTTAAGAAGTTACTGGAGGCGGAGAGAGCCTGGGACTGATTTATGGCTTCCCATCAAAATCATGTGGTTTCACCACAAAACTTGGAAGCTCTGGCTGCATTTTTTCCTTTGGAGATTTTGGCCTCGCTCCAGAGGCGAGAGTGTGAATCCAGGGTGTGCATCAGGGCTGGAGCGTTCGGGGGCTGTGAGTGAAATGGAGGAGATATGGATCACCACAAGAATATTTAATGTCAGGACAACACAGCCATGGTTTTCAGGGAAGCACCGATAAGGTGGCAGGAGGCTTGGCATGGAGTGGAGCTGCAGCAGGTCCTTTGCTCTCATTGTAGCTTTCATTTCAACACTCACCACTTATCACTCTCATATCCTGCTCCATGTCAGTGGCTGGAGCAGCTTCCCCCCGTGCCACTGTGCCCAGGCAGGCTGGGAAGTCCCTCTGCCCTCCCCTCTCTGGACCTACGGGGTAAGATGCTTGTGCCCACTGGGGTTAAATATGTGGGCTTTTGCCAGAAAAGCATATTTCCAGACTCAAACATGCATTGTCAACGACTGCAGAAAGGTATTTCTCACTGCTCCATGTGCCATGAGCCAGCAGACAGAAACAAGCTGATTTTATTGCTATTTCTTCATATTTCCTGATATTGCCAGTCTGGCACTCACAACCCACAGGCAGATCCCAGTGGGATGCTGGGGTTGGATTACAGTGGTGATACCTCTGTCTTTGCTTTGCGTTTAATTTCAGGTGCTTTGGGCCCCAAAGGGCTGAGCTGATAACCTGGGAGGGCAGAGCCCACAGGCCTGAGGAGGGAAGGGAGGGCATCCAGAGCAGACCCCAAATCAGGCCAACAATGAGGGGTTGTGCCGGGGCACACAGAATCACTAAGGTTAGAAAAGCCCTCCAAGACCATCAAGTCAACCAAATACCCTCATGCCCACTAAAGCATACCTTGAAATGCCATGTCTGCTTGTTTTCTGAACACTTCCAGGGATCCTGACTCCACCACGTCCCTGGGGAGCCCGATCCACAGTCGGAGCTGGGCTGTGCCCTGGTCACGGCAGCACGAGAAACTCAGCAGACACCATGGGCCCACGGACCCCTGAGGGTCACGCTGTGGGGGGGTCTCAGCAGCTGGCTCGTGGCAGTGCATGAACAGAGGAAAAGAGCTTTGTGTTACATAAATAACGAGGTCAGGGCCCTGCGAGCTGCTCCGGCTGCGTGAGTGCCGCGTCCTGCCGAGCATCCCCTGGCGCGGGGGCCGGCGGGACAGCGGAGTCGCTTCGGGGCTTGGGTGCCTTTGTGGTTTTAATTTAGTGTCTTTTTAAAGTCAAGATGAAAGGGAGAGCCGAGCAGGGCCACAGCAGTTCCCCTGTCTGCGTCCAAAGGAAGCTGGTGGGGCCGTGCCGAGCACCGGTGGCTCCGTGCCCGCTTCCCGAACCTCTGCTCGCTCCTTCCCACCGCCGGCACGGACACGTCTGTGCCACGAATGGACCTGGTCTGTGCCAACACTGCAGCGTGCTAGGAAGTGCCAGCTCATGGGGCAGTGTGAGATGGTCCCACATGGCCCCAGTGAGGGACACTCAGGTGTCCAGTACTGCTCCGACAGCCCGGCACGGTTGGTGCCGATGCCCGTTTCCATGACACCTTCCCCCATCACAGTTTACTGGGGACCATGCATGATGCCATTGCCAACCACCAGCTACGGGCCAGGACAAGACCCCAGCGCTCCTCAAGCAGCCATAAACTGAGCTGCACAAGAAGCCTGTAATTATTTTATGCCAAGCCTGGTATTTTCCTCCCCCCAGGGGAGGCACTAGAGCGAACAAGAGCGGGCCCGTGCCAAACCGTGCCCAGGCAGCGCTTTTATGAAATCTTGGGTTCGTCAGAATTAATTTCATTTAAAACATTCTTCTCGTTTTTCATAAAGCACAGCAAATCCACGGTACTTAGGGCAGGAATGCAGCCAGAGCCCTGCCGGGCAGGCGGCGAATTACCCGCGGCAGATGGGCCGTGACGGCGGGGTCGCCCCTGGTCCGGCTGGGTCACCCCTGGTCCGGCTGGGTCACCCCTGGTCCAGCAGGGTCACCCCTGGTCTGGCAGGGTCACCCCTGGTCCGGCGGGTCACCCCTGGTCCAGTGGGGTCACCCCTGGTCCGGCGGGGTCACCCCTGGTCCGGCGGGGTCGCCCCTGGTCTGGCAGGGTCACCCCTGGTCTGGCAGGGTCACCCCTGGTCCCGTGGGGTCACCCCTGGTCCAGCGGGGTCGCCCCTGGTCCAGTGGGGTCACCCCTGGTCCGGCGGGGTCACCCCTGGTCCGGCAGGGTCGCCCCTGGTCTGGCGGGGTCACCCCTGGTCCGGCGGGGTCACCCCTGGTCTGGCAGGGTCACCCCTGGTCTGGCGGGGTCACCCCTGGTCCGGCAGGGTCGCCCCTGGTCCAGTGGGGTCACCCCTGGTCTGGCGGGGTCGCCCCTGGTCTGGCGGGGTCACCCCTGGTCCGGCAGGGTTGCCCCTGGTCCGGCAGGGTCGCCCCTGGTCTGGCGGGGTCACCCCTGGTCTGGCGGGGTCACCCCTGGTCCGGAGGGGTCACCCCTGGTCTGGCAGGGTCACCCCTGGTCCAGTGGGGTCACCCCTGGTCCGGCGGGGTCGCTCCTGGTCCGGAGCTGCACTGACCGCGGCTTCCTGGGGGCATCCAGCCGGGACGAGGGGAGTTGTTGGAGTGCCCGCCTGGGGCACAGCCGGGTGCAGGGCTCCCTCCCATCCTGTGCTCCCGAGGGATGTGGGAGCTCAGGTGTGTTCGTCCCTTAAGGTCAGTGAACACCGTGGCTGTGGCCATTCCCATCCCAGTGCCTGGTGCTGTGGGGCTGTGGTGTCCTGCACGAGTGGGACATCACAGATTATCTGTTTGAGTCTCCTGGCTGGTGGCAGATGGTCCAGGAGTGGAACCTGGTCCAAAACCTGAGCAGAACTGCTCAGGTTGCCAATAATTTGAGTGAGTTTGGGGGCTGGGGGTGCGTGACTGGGGCTGTGGGGCCGGAGAGGTGCTCCAGGACAAGTCTGGCAGCTGGTGCTCCTGCCCTGCATGTGAAGGTGTGAAGATCAGGGCGCTGGGAGAAGCCAACCTCTGTCCACCCATTGCTGGAGGCATGGAAGGGGGATCTTCCCAAGAGCAAGACCCCTGCAGAGCTGCTTTTGAGGGGCTCCTGGCATAGGATGGCATTTTTTCCCTGGGGTCCAATCTCAACTGGAGGAATACGTCAAAAATCCCATGACTCTGCAGCAGAGCCCAGCTGGGAAAGGGTTTAACTCCCCTCCCTTCAGCCTTTCCCCTTCCTGCAGCCCCCAGGGCAGGACCCAGGTGGGCATCTCAGCCAGTGCGTCTTCTCAGGATGCAAACGGGTGCTCGTGACCTTGGGTGACCTTGGTGGTCCGGCCCTGAGAGCAGGCATGGGATGTTCCCATGGGAGTTAGAAGCCAGAGGCAGCTGATGGATTTGTCTGACTGGTCCCACTACAGGCTGGGGTCAGTGCCTGCTGTGCTGGGAACCTTGTTTGCTCCAAACCTGCACCGCCCACCGGGCTGGTGGGCTCCAGCCTGCTGGAGAGCTGGCAGGGGTGACGAGGGGGATTAGAGGGTTTAGCAGGTGTTGAGCCTCATCTTTCATCCTGCTCCAGAGAAATCCGTGGCTTGCTCGTTCCCGCTCCTGCAGAAGCCCCGCCAGACTGGGGCTGCCCTTTCCCTGCTGCTGACTGGGATGGACTGGGAGATGGGTTTGGAACAGCACTGGGGGTCTGCACTGTGCCCAGAGCCCTCCAGGCTTTGGCCAACTCAGTTTTGTCTGGAGGGAGCTCCAGAGGAGGGGTGGGCAGCTCTCTGGCACCGTGTGGCACAGCCAGGTGCCGGCTGGTGGTGTTTGCCAGCTGCAGGATCAGGTTGATCCGTGTTGCTCCACGCTTTGCCGTGGAGTGTGAGAGCCCAGGGCTGGGCCTGCTGCTTGTTTTGGTTAAACTGAGTTTGCTCCGGGAGACTGGGGGGTGCGGGGGGCCTCCAGACAAGGGGCTTTTGTGAGCCGGGCTGCAAACCGATCCCCTTTTGTGGTTTTGCTTTTTTGGATGATACAATTTGTTATTCCAAGAACTACCCAACGAATGGACCCCATTAGCCCAGTCCCTGGAGCAGCTGCAGCCGGCGCTCACGGTGCCTTTGTCTGCACCCACCTTGGGCCCGATGGGAGCGCTGGGGCCGTGGCACTGCTGTGCCCCTGGGTGGTGCCTGGGGCCGGTGGCGGGCCAGGAGCTGCTGCCTCTCCTTGCTGGCTGTGCTGACAGGGCATCTTACGGGATTAGCCTGGACTGGGACCAGCAGAAAGCACCGGGTTTGTTTAATTCCCTGTCACACTCGTGTCCCTGGCACACACTGACAATAACCCAGTTGTTGCCATGCTGCTGGGAGCTGGAGCCAGTGTTGGGGCAGTCAGTCTGTGGGGGCAGCCCTTTTGCCCCCTTGGACAGGGCTGGACCCCCATGCTCGTGCGTTGTGGGAGCTGAGGGAATTTGCATCCCTCTCTGGGCATCCCTGGGGAGAGCACTGGCTGCCAGCAGGGCCGACTGTCCTGGTGAAGTGCCAGGGGAGCAGGATGGGAAGCAGGGGGCAGCTACAGTGTCAGGGGTCCCACAGTGGCTCTGCAGACCCCGAGCAGGTCCCTGGCACGGAGCAGCAGCCCCTGCACTGGGGCTGCACACAGGGTCCTGCCAGCAGCTCCCCACCGGCTCCACGCAGCCCTGGCACAGCTGGGGCACCCAGGGTGGCTGCACGGATGCCATGGCAGCCTGTGCTGTGGGATCCCAGCCCTGAGGCCGTGGTGCCAGGCCATGGCCATCTTGCCAGGTACCAGGGCTGGATGGTCCAGCCACAGCATCCTTGGCCCTCTCGGCGCTGCCTCCCGCGAGCAGGGATGCTGCTGGCTCCGTTTGTCTTGTTTCCCACGGCACCTTTCCTGCATGCGAGTGGCTGGAGCTGGGCAGGAGCCAGGGGGTTTATAAATAAAGGTCAGACACCTCTCTGGATGGTGCTGAAATAGCCCCACCAACCTGCCACGGCATGTGTGGACTCCCTGTCCACAGAGAACACCACGGGGTCCCCCAGCTCCCCGACCCCGTCTGGGCTGGGCTCACACACACCACTCCTGCAGCACCAGGATGTGCTGCCCCGGCCAGCTGAGACATGTCCCTGTTCCCACCAGCCTCCCACCAATGGGACATGTCCCCTGGGCTGTCCCCCAGCCAGAGGGATGTCCAGGAGTGAGTAGCTCATACCAGCCATGCCCGGAGGTGGGTTTGCGGCAGGGGATGGGTGCAGGGAGCATCCCTGGGGCACACTGTGTGCCAGCACCACGCAGAGGGGACACTGGCTGCCATAAAGTGACCTCTTGGTGAGCTCTGGTTGGTGGAGAAGATCCAGGAGGAGAGCAGTGGCCTTACGGCTTCACCTGCCCTTCCTGCCCGGTCACACACCACGCTGGTGCCGCGGCGCTGGCCCGGCACGGGCAGGGATGGCCCGAGGCCCTGGGACACTGGCCTTGTACGGCATTTGCTTTCCATTGACTCATCGTGGCCATGGTCTGGCCCTGGCAGAGCCCAGCGGGGGCCGTGGGAAGGGGCAGCCATAACTTCCCAACAAAAGGAGCTCGGCAGTGGGCAGGAGACAGTGCTGGGAGCCAAGTGCCCGGGCAGGACCCCGGCCAGGACCGGCCGCCTCCGCTCGCCGCTGTCCACGGGGTGCCAGGGGGACGAAGGCGGCCACAGCCCCCAGTGCCTCCCTTGGAGGCCAGAGGCCAGGGCAGAGGGGGGTTCCTGGCACCCAGCCACGACCAGAGCCCTCCTCCCACCACGCCCCCGCCACATTCCATCCAGGGCCTGACATTTCAACGTGCCGAGCCTTTGGAAAACAGCATTTTAATGCTCTTGCTGTAAAGGCGGTGGAAAATGTCTGTGGGCTTGTGCAGGAAGGCTCCCAGGAGCCCGCCGAGCCGTGGGCGTGCCGGGCGCTGGCTGAGCCCTGCCAGGGCAGCTGGGATGGGGTGGGATCCTCCGGAGCCCTCGCCTCTCCGAGACACCCTGCGATGGCAGCCAGCTCTGCTCTCCCTGGTTCTCTGGTTATTCCCACGGCAGTGGTGAGGCTGCTGCTGCCTGTGCTGGGTGGGTCCCGCAGCCACTCAGGGCAGGGCTTTAGGGCACCCCCTGACCTGCCCATGGTGAGTGTGGAGGGGGCTGTCACCCCCCCGGGCATTGCCCACTGCTGTCCCTGCCTCCAGAGCCTTTCCCTGCCCTGGGCCCACAATAACTCGTGGTTGAAGACTGAAGGTCTTTTCCTTCTTGGTGTTGGTTTGGGTTTTTTTAAAGAATTGTCTTCTAGAAAAATGGGCTCAATCAGTCAATTTAATTTTTTCCCCATGTTTCATTGCTCGTAAATGCCAGGCGAGTGTGGCACCCACAGCAGATGCCCAGTACCTGCCCAAACTGTGCTGCCGCATGCCCACCACTTCCTAGAAGGCAGCAATGTGCCAGAGCCTGCCCCAGATCGGGTCTGATCACCGGGTCTGATCACCAGGTCTGGGGCTGTTCCCTGGGTCTGAATCTGCTCTTGTCATGGAGAGACATTTGGGATCACCACTGGGGTTCCTTGGATGCAGTAATGATGCCAGTCCCCTCCTGAGCACCATGGCACCCTCTCAGTGCCTCTGCCCAAACAAGGGGGTCCCCATGCCAAGGCAGAGAGTCCTGGCTGGGCTCAGCACTGCACCACTGGCAGGATGAGCCCCTCTGGGCAGGGGGGCCCAAGCAGGGGCAGAGGGAGGTTCCCACACGACAGAGCCCAGAGGAAAACTCGAGTGAGTTGAGTGTTTTTCCAGCTTGAAGACTAAACAAAAAGTTTTGTAATAAGTGTCTCCCCGTTCCCCAGGGTCAGTCCCCAGCTTTGTGCCCGGGTGCTCCTGTTTCATCCCATCCTCCAGCAAGGACACTGCAGGGACACAGGGACAGCCGTGAGCACCACCAGCTGTGTGTCTGACCAGGGCTGGTGTCTCTAACAGAAACAAGTGAGTCCCACTAAGAAAATATTCCATATATTCCACACTGCTTTCCACTGGTGCTGGAGCTCCAGGTCCCTAATTTTGCTTGGCAAGGTGTCAGTGGTAACAGCGGCGCCAAGGCAGATGCTCTGGAGCCGTGAAGGTCAGTGGCTCCTCCGGGCCTTTCCCAGACTGCTCCTGACGCTGTCCCAGCTGGATCCTTTCTACATCCTGGGTCCAGAAGTGGTTCTTCCCCTGGAATGGTCTGGGACACATCAAATCCATGCCATTTCCTTATGGGCTGCCCTGTGGGGGTGTGGATGCTCCGCAGCCGCCGTGAGCGGCGGGCAGGGCGGTTCTGCTGATGTGCCATGTTGGGACAGGCAGAGGCAGCAGGACATGAACGTGTCTGTGGGTGCAAGGTCCGGGCCAGGGGGGTCCCCCTGGCACTCGCTGCTGCCTCTGCATGGGACTCAGGGGGACGGGGGGTTGGCGTAATCCCCAGGAAAGTGGGGCCACCGGAATTCCCTGTGAGGCCATCGGCTCCAAGACAAAGGAAATGTGGAAACTAAAAAAAATTAAAAAAAAAAAAAAATAGAAATTTCAAATTGAAGAATCAAAGCAGCTGATTCAGCGATGGTGAAACATCTTGTGACAGTGTCACACAAATTCTTTCCAAGCAAAATTCTGGGAAAAAATCAGCTTGATTTTGCACAACCCGCGTCCGTCCCAACGGAAAGGCACGTGGGCATTACCCTTTGGGATGAGGGCACTGCAAGGTCCTGGGAGCACTGCCTGGCAGAGGAGCTGCCCCCTGAAATGGGCATTACAGGGCACAGGGGAAATCTGAAATCCAGTTGGGAGTGTGGGAGTGTCTTGTCAGAGTTTCCACCAAACACCTCGGTCTGGTTGGGGTCTCACATCAGCTCACAGAAATGAAATTAAAGTAAATTAGGTTAAAGAACGTAAATACAGCCTGAAACGTGCGCTCCATCCCCTTCCTGGGGTGTGGATATGGGGAAGAAGCTCCGCACCACTGCCGTGCCAGCAGTGCTCCTTTATGGTGCACGGCCCTGGGGGCAGCAGGGAATGGGAACAGGGATGGGGATGGGAAAGGGGTGGGAATAGGGATGAGGATGGGGAGGGCATAGAAGTAGAGACAGGGACAGGCATGGGATGTGATGGAGATGGGGGTAGGGTGGGGATGGGGAGGGAATGGGGATAGGGATGGGAATGGGGATAGGGATGGGAATGGGGAGGGGGATGCGGCTGCTGGTGCAGGGTGAGGGCAGGATGGCACCCCTGCAGGTAACCCCATCCCCCCGTGCCGCCCGCCAGGGAGGGACACAGCCGAGGCTCCTGCTCCTGAAATTTATTTTAAAGTAAACCTAGCTGTAAGGCAGCTTTTTCTCATTTTTAAACTATTTCATATCAATCCTTGGCCTGACATTTGTTTTCTTTGAGTGCGGTGGGGAGCGCGGTCGGCATTGCTGAGGATATCTCCTCTGGAATCTTGGCAGAGGCGGCTCCCTATCTTTGAAGAAACGGCAAATGCAAAACAGAAGGCTGATATTAGAGAAGCATAAACAGTATTTTCCCCCCGTTAACCCCAGCGGTGGAGCAGGGGCCAGCTCGGAGACACTGGGGGGACACGGACCCCTCTACTACACAGCACCTGCCTGGGCTGACCCCGGGGCAGGAGAACCCCACCACTGCTCCAGACAATCCCATCAGCTGCAGCCAACGCAGTCCCCAAAGGCTGGGACCGACCTGGCGGGACAGGGAGCGGTGGCAGCCGGGGAATAGCCGTGCTGGGAGGGTTTGCTGGTGCAGCCAAGGGGTGCCCCAAACACGGTCTTGCCCTGCTGGGGGCAGGGAGCTGGGCTCTGGGGTCACCCCCGAGGAGATGCAGCTCCAAGGGTGGAGCTGCTCTCACGGGGTGTTGTGGCAGAGGGGTTTGGTGGAGGTGGACACTGAGGATATGCGGGAGCAGCTTGGGCAGGCGCAGGCAGCAGCGCTGGCACCAGCCAGGCTCACCTGGGGGGTTGCTAAAAAGCTGGAAGAGGAGAGGAAATAGAGATCAAAGGACCCAGCAAAACCAGGGAGACAGGCTTTCAACCCCTGATGTTAAAATAAAATGACTGTTAGGATAAACACTGCAAGGCAAGTTCCCGTCCGGGCAGCTGGGGGATGTTCCTGGTGTTCCTCGCAGGAGGGGACGGTTTCACAGCGGTTCACACATTTGCTGTTGTACCTCGGGTGGGTTGGGAGCGCGGTGGAGGGCGGTGTGGGGGGTGGAGTGGCGGAAAAGCGCCGTGTGGGGATGTGTGGAGGTGATGCTGTGCCGGGGAGGCCCCAGCTCTGCTGGGGCACCGGGAGCCAGCTCAGGAGCTGCTGTCCCCGCACGCAGAGCCGGTCTCTGCTGTGGTGCAAGGCTGCTATGGCCAGAGCGTGTCCACCCCGGGGCAGGGCAGGTGCTGCTGTTGAGGTCCTTGTTGCACCGGGAGCCATCGTGGGCTCCCTGAGCGCTGTCACGATGTCACCTGTCACCACCAGGATGCTGCACGGATGGGATGGGCTCCAGCAGCACCGGGGTGCTCTGTGCCATCATCCCGGCTCTCATGGGGACAGCGGGGATGGGGACACAGGAGGTGGGACATCCCTGCCCTGTGTGTCCCAGCCTGCAGCCCCCTGAGTGAGCTCCCCCGAGGACCCTGCCCAGAGGGCTCTGGCCTGGGCCACGGCTCGTTCTGATGAAGCCGGTGACCCCAGCACGAGGTTGGAGGTTTCTGTGTCTGCAGTTGATGGCCACTTGCCCTCAAATTCCCTGAGGTGGGAATCGCTGTCTGCGGGTCCCTCCAGGCTTAGCAGATTTCTCTGCAAAACGCCCATTGCCTCAGAAAACGCTGTTCCTGCCCAGGAGCGGTGAGGGCAAAGTGGGTCTGACCTGCAGACCCTGGGAAAATTCCCACTGCTTTTCACTGCTGCCCCCAGGGCTTCTGTGTCCCTGGGGCAGGGCTGGCTGAGCCAGCACATGTTCCTCAGGTAGTGACGCCTGATGCTCCGGCAGCTCCCTGTCCTTCCCGGTGGTGTCTGTGCGGATACTCCACATCCTGCCCCAGGATCCAGCAAGAAGCTGTGCTTGGTGGTGGCACGAGCCAGGGCTCACACAGCACTTTGGACCCCCACAGCCCCCTGGAGAGGGTCTCCAGACACTGCCAGTGTGGCCAAGGGGATGGGACCTTCTGGGACCCCCATCCCTACTGTGTCCCAGCTCTGGCACTTGGCTCCCGCTCTGCTCCGTCCGGCCCTCAGGGACAATGCCACTGCTGCCCTCCAGGCAGGCCACCATCCCGCTGGGAGGAGGAGGAGGAGGCGGGAAGAAGAAGGGAAGAAAAAAATGAATCCCCACAAAAATGTCTTCATAACAGGAAACGTCTCATAAAATACCTGTGGTTTGGCATGTGTGATCCGACTGGTCAAACTATGCACCTGGCAGGGAACCCTGCTATTAATGCTGCGAGTCTGGTATTTCGGTGCAGTGGAGGCTGGTGGGAGGGACAGGACCTGGGGGCTCGGGTGCAGAAACCCTCCAGAGGGGCCGAGGCAAGAAGGGGACACATCCCTTGGGTCCCGCTCACCTCCATGGGAGATTTCCCAGCCGTCTTTCGGTGAGGGGACTGCAGTGCCCCAGGGATGCTGTGAGCCAGGCTGAGCCTCGCCCCCAGGGCAGGAACCCAGTGTTCCTGCAGCTTTGTGCCAAGCTTTTCCACCCAGACCCAGCGCCAAGCCGATGCCAACCCGGGGTTCTCTGTCTGGGTTTCCCAAATCCGCGGTGCCCCCCATTCCGCAGGGACGGCAATCGCCGGGGCTCTGCCGTGCTCACGAGGAGTTTTGACAGCTGGAGGTGAGGGATTAAGCCCTGAGCTGTGACCTGTGGCTGCGCTCCCGGCACACACACCCGGGGTCATTAATCTGCCTGAGCTGAGCCCTGACCCGCTGGCTGTGGGATCAAGCGGTGGCACCAACGCCGGTGTCGGCACCGCTGCTGGACCCCAGGCTCTTGGCTCTGGGCAGAGTGACCCACGGGCAGTTTGCACCATGTGTCACACCACGCCGTGCCATGCCATGATAGGCCGTGCCGTGCCGAGCCGTGCCGTGCCCGTCCCGCTTCGTGCGGGGCCAGGCGCGGGCACTGCTCAGGGGCAGCAGGTCCCTGCAGATGGGGTGAGGTGTTTTTTCTTCGTCAAGGAAAATGTTTTCTTGTTCTCTGGGCTGCTGGCGGGCGAGGCTCCGGCTCCGGCGGCGCGTACAGCAGCCTTGGATGGGATCAGGTGTCATGCAGTTAAGGACGGGCTGGTGCCAAGTCTCCCCCGAGCTCCGACGCTGCTCAGCCGAGCTGCTCCCGATGCCTTTGGCTTTCACAGCCCGGCCTGCGGAAACAACGTGCTGCTCTCCCTCTCCATAGCTCACTTTTCGTTTTTGACTCGGTTTATTATTATTTTTAAAGCATGTGTAGCGCAAAGCAAATCATCGACCTCCCGCTGGAGCAGGGCCAGCCCCGTGTTGGGCTTGGAAATCCTCCCTGCTTTATTTTTCATTGTAAATGACCGGAGGATGGAGCGGCTCGATGGGACACGGCGGCGGCCAAGCCCGCCTGCTCCAGCCCACCCACACACGCCGGCTGCTCCCAGTGCTTCCCCTTCCCTGCGTGCCCCTGCCCTGGGAGAGATTGAGGCGCTTCCCACTGCCCCCCTGGCCTGGGGCCACTTCTGCCACCCCTTCCAGAGGGGGTGACTGTGCCTTGTGCTCCCAGAGCACAGAATGGGGACTGGGATGGGTACGGGGACAGGGATGGGCTTGGGATCAGGAACAGGGATGGGATGAGGCCGCACCAGTGAGCCTGAGCGTGCAGTTGAGGTGGATCAAATTCCCCACCCAGGCTCATCTCTGAGCCCCTCCACGGGGCTGGCGCGGCCCCCGGGTGGATGTGGGGCCAGAGCTGGGGCGAGGGCCAGCCAGCACACGCCGTGCCCTGCAATGACCGCGCTTTGACTGCCGGGTTTAAACAAGTTCCCTGCTGTGCCGACCTTCAGTCGCAATGGCAGATCCCCCGTGGACCACATATATTGACTTAAAAAATAATTAGCCTTGAAGGGAGCAGGCGCAGGGCAGGCCAGGCCCTTCATTAATATTTCAGTAACAGGGGCCATAAATCAGCCACAGCTCAGCCAACAGCCCCAGCTGTGTCCACAGGGAAGCACGGCCGTGGTGCTCACAGGAACATTGCCCAGTCCACGGACAGGGGAGCGCTGACATGAACACTGCAAGGAGAGGGGGTCAGTGTGAGGGCCAGCAGCCCCCTTCCATGGTGAATGACCGGGAGCAAGCCAGGAGCATGCCAGGAGCTCATCAAGTTGCCCAGCACAAGCCACAGGCAGTTCTGAAGCGATGGGGGCAGCATGGGCTGGTTGCTTTCCCGCGAGAACAAGGTGACATTTCTTGTCTCCTTTCTCATGCTTTAAGTGTGAGATTTTTTTCCCTGTTCCCGGCACTTTCATGGCGTGCCAGGGGTTTTTAACACGTCTGCTTGCTGCCTGCCAGGGGAGCCGGCACTCGCACCGCCAGTGTGGCAGCAGCGGCTCTGAAGCTGTGCCAGGGGTCTCGGTGCCGGCTCAGGGCCCTGCTCCCCCCAGGAGGACAGGCAGGTGACCCCCAGGAGGACAGGCAGGTGACCCCCAGCCACAGCTGCCCCATCCACACCACGGACCAGCCGCTGTTCACGACCTGCCCGGCGAGAAGGGAGCGTCGCGCTGCTGCTCTGTGTGATTAATTATCAGTTCATAACACAGGAGATTTCAGGCATGAAAGAGCCTCTCCACAGGCACGTTGTGCACACTTTATCCATCATATGAGACTCCAGATGTTTCCATTTTATTCTCATTAAATCACTGCCTGGAGAGTGCGGGTAACAGGAGGCCTCCTGCCCCAGTGCCGGGCACCACTAGGGGGGACAGCACAGCACCAGAGACCCCCTCTTTAAGGGATGGACACACATGCCCGGGGGGCTCAGGCCAAGATCTCCCCCATTGTCCCACAGCCCCTTGGGAGTGCAGGAGCAGGTGGAATGACCCGGCTGGACCAATGGAGAACACACAGGACAGTCCATGTCTGGAGCCACCGGGTAACAGAGGGCATAGGGAACTTAATTTTGTATCCAGCACACAGCAAAATGTGGTCAGATTCCCTTGTCCTCCCTCTCCCTTCCCTCTGGCTCTGTTTTCCTTCCATCCTGAGTCTCCTCAAGGGCCGAGGTCTCACAGAAGGACGGGGAAGCAGCACCCAGTAGTGAGGGGCTGAGCCACCCCAAGGTGCTTTCCCCATGGCAGCATCCCGAAACCGGCCCGGCAGAGGGGAGGAGCAGGGGCGACTCCAGCTCAGGTGGGAGAGGAGAGAGCTGGGAAGGGAGGGAGGCAGAGAGGGAGGCACAGGGGTCATACCAGGTAAGGAAAACAAGTAAATAGCTGATTCAGGGGTTTGTTCTCCTCTTTTATTTAACAGAAACTGTATTTTTACAGCTGCAATCCCTTAAAATGGGATTCTTTTTCCCTTAAACAAATCCTTGTAAAATACTGCTTCATAAAAGAAGCGTTCCTCTCCTCGACCCTGAAGACAGAAAAACAATAACGGCGGCGAGGCCCCGGCCGTGCTGCCAGGGAGGCCGGGGTGGCTGCCACGCGTGTCCCCGGCAGTGCCACCCGACCCACAGCCACGGCTCCGGCTGCTGCCGTGGCTCCAGCACCGCTCCGGGCCCACGGCTGGGGTGGGATGGGCAGGGCTGAGCTCCTGTCCCTGCATCTGCCACAGCCACCTGCATCCCCACAGCTCCAGTGGCAGGGCCTCCCTGTCCTCTCCTGCCCTCAGCTACTCCGAGGGCATTTTCCAGGCAGGAGAGCAGCAGTCAAGGCTTCCTCATCCCTGGAGACTTCAGCAACCTGCCAAGCCCTTGCAGCATCAGAAACAATCTTGTGCCAGGGCTCCCCGCTCCCTTGGCTTAATTTGGTTTAATTTTGTTCTAATTTGGGGGGGGGGGTGGGTTGTTTTTTCTCTAGTCTGCAGCTTTTTTTTTTTTTCACTGCTGCTTCAGCAAAAGCAATTCAGGAAATTCTGATGAAATCCCGGCACGCAGCAGCCCTTCCCCTGCTCCCCAGCGGGACAGGCCAGGAGCTTAATTCTCATTAATAACCACCACGGGTCAATTATTGCGAGAAGGAGGAAAATCAGCAAAAAGCTCTTTGGCATCACGTGTTGTTTAAGCTTCTGAAAATAAACATTCTTCGCAAATCAATCTGTTTACAGCTCTGCGCGTGGAGCCGGCAGGGAAAGTTGCTGGAGGAAGAGAGTATTTATAGAGGGGGGTTATTTTAAATAAACAAGCACTTCAGGCTGAGGCTGCTGCTCCCGTGTCGATCCCTCATCCTCCCCGGGAGCTCCCGGCGCCGCCCGCGAAGCGCCGCAGTTGAGCCACGAACAGGAGCCTCCAGCTCCAGCACTGTGGGTTTGGTCCAGCACCCATCTGGGAGGCTCAGCACTCACCTGGCTGTCCCCACAGTGGCCACAGTGGCAGAGGGCACAAGGGGGGCCGTGGGTGCCCACTCTCACTGTTGTTTTGTCCGCAGGAGCCGTGGGAGCAGGAGCAGGAGCAGGATGCTGCCGGACGCCGCGGCACTGCTGGTGACGATGCTGATGGTGCTTGGCCCTCGATCGGCCTCGGGAGGCGGCGTGGGGGGCTACGCCCAGGTCAAGTACATGCAGCCCATGGTGAAGGGACCCCTGGGACCCCCGTTCCGTGAAGGCAAAGGGCAGTACCTGGGTAAGGGCCGCACTCTGTGGGGGAATGGGAGGAGATGGGAGAGCTGCCGGCACAATGGGAAGGGGCCGTGGCATCCCACAGCCATCGGATTCTTGTCACCCCCTACCCTTGGGGTTGGAGCTCTCAGGAGTCACCTGGCATGGCCGAAGGTCCAAAACATCTTTGGCAAAGCACAGGAGGCCATTTGAGTCTCCTTAACCCATTGCAGAAGGACAGGATGGACACAGAGGCCTCAGAGGCCCCCCCTTTGGTGGGGCTGCGGGGGCACCCGTGGGTCCCTTGGTCTGGGAGCTGGGACACACAGGGGACTCCCCAGCCTCTTGCACCCACCCTGCTGCCCATCCCAGCTGTGAGGCACAGGAGCCCCAGCACTCGCCCCCTCTGCCTCTCACTGCTGTTAAACCTGAGCCGTCCCAGCAAGGCTTTTTCCACTCCTCCACCTATTCCGTTTCCCTGTCTGTGTTTTGCACCAGCTGGGAAAGGAAAGAGTGCCAAGGTCAGAGCAGAAACCCAGACTGGCGAGGGAAGAGCAGCAGAGAGACATTTCCTCCCTCAGAGAGCAGCAACCAGAAACGCCTCACATGTTAAATCGTTCCCCACGGAGTGACATGTGCACCCAGAGGGGCTGAGGCACCGGGGCCATCACTCCACAGAGCCAGGGCTCTGGGCCCCCCAGCCTTCTGTCACCCCTGCCCACAGCTGCCCTCGGGACCTGTGCCCAGCCCAGGCTGCTGGCAGCACCACAGGATGGGGCAATGCTGGGTTTGGGTGCCCAGAGCTGCCAGGTCGGTGCCTGATGCTCAGGAAGAGCCATCAGAGCCTGTCTGTGGGTTCTCACAAACCCTGATGCTCGCAGGAGCTGAAGTCCTGGCTCCGGGAGGAGAAACTGGAGAAGGCTGAGCTGCCGGTGGCTGATTTACTGCGGGGCTGAATGGCTTATCAGGAGTTCAGCTCAGCACGTGTCAGAAAACACACAGCAAAATCTGGAGCCGAAGCGTGCTCTGATCCCCCCTCCCTGCCCCCTTCCCAGCTGTTGTAAAGCTGCTCCCTGAATCCCAGCCAGAGCCAAAACCTTCCAGCGCAGCACAGGAACACTTCAGCTGCTGGTGGGACTGGATTCAAATCTCTCCCTGCTGTTTCCCCTTCTCTTTTCTCCTTCTTCCTATGCACGGGAGCAGCTTGTGCTGCCTCAGAGCAGCACCGCCTATGCTGGGGAGAGCAGCAAGTGCCAGGCTGGGGCAAGGTGTGGTTTGGGCATACTCTGCCAGGTTAGAGCAGGCACAGAGGGGACACTGAGGTAGGGCAGAGCACAGGAGTCCCATGGGCATTACTCTCCTAAACCCCTGGGAAAGAGAGGACAGCTGGGGGACACAGCAGGGACAGCTGCAGCCTGAGCCACCGGCTGCAGGGCTGCACGGAGGCAGCTGGGGAAGCTGGTGCCTCCTGGATCCCACCGAGCTCCCATCTCTGCTTAACCTCTAATTTGGCAAGGAAAATCCCTGCTGGCCTTCTGCCCTGCTCGGGGAGCTCAGCTGACTCGCCGCGACGGCACAGGGCTGTTCCGCGCCCCCGCGGGTTACCCTGGCCCGGCGGGGAGCTGGGGGGGCCCCCGGCTGCCCCAGGCCTGGGATCTCTGGCTGGGGAGGCATGGGGGGAGTCCCTCCTGCCTCCAGGTGCCATCTAGTGAGGGACAGGTTTACTCAGGGTGCCAGACACCTTTTCTGACCCAAAAGCGGCTGCCCCAGGAGCACGAAGGCAGCTCAGGGCAGGAGGTGCTGCTAAGTGTTAAAATGCTCAGAATATTGAAGCAGAGATTTGCACACTGGGGTTTATTTTGGCATGACTGAAACCATGTCTGTGGCCCTGCTGCCAGGTAAACCTACTGCTGGGCGCTGTGCTGGGACACCCACTGCCGGGGCAGAGGATGAGGGGTGCTAAAACACCGATCCCACGCAGTGTCCCTGTGAAACTCTCTCACGAGACAGGGCTTGGCAGCAGCTCTGGAACGAGCTCGGCCGGGCTCCGCCACGGAGCAGCCAACCTCTCCTTCCTGCAGTGTCATCCGGCTGCGCTGGCCAGGCCTGCTGCTGGCTGGGAACCACTTCCCATCCCACTGGATTATTCCTCTGGTGGCCGGTCCGCGCTGCTGGGTCCCTCCTCCAGGCACGAGGGGTCCTTACTGGGATGAGCACAGCCCTGGAGGGGCTGCAGCGCCCACCCGGCCGTGTCCATGCTCCTCAGGAGGTGGAACACTCCGTGGTGCCCAGGTGGGAGCTCGCAGGGGCCATTCCTGCCCCGCGCTCTTCCCGCTGCCCCAGCTGGCTCTGCGTTAACATTCATGGCAGCTCGGGGGGAACACAGAACCCCACGCTGCTGCTGTGAAGTGCAGAGCTCCGAGACGTGTCTGTGGTAAGACATGGGCTTTTGAAATCGGACACCAGCGGGGCTGCAGTGTCCCAGTTTCTCTCCGCTAACGGCCCCGGTTTGGTTTTCCCGTCTGCTTTTTTGGCCGCCCGAGAGCTGGCAGCTCCTGCCTGGCGTTTCTCTCCACTGCCTTGTGTGAGAGAGCGCGTGTGTGCTTTTTCCTTCCTTCGTGGGCTCAGCTGTAGATCCTTGTTCTGATTCCATGCAAAATGACCTAGAAAACTAATTCTTTTCAAACCGTTGCAAGAAGAAAAAAAATAAAGAAAAAGTAGGGGGAGAAAACACATTGAAATCATTTTCTGGAGAAAATTTTTTCCAGGATTCAAACCCCAGAAACAGTGCAGCACTGCACAGCTCCCTCGCCCTCTTTCCCACACGGTTTTCTGGGGTGAGGAGCAGGAGTTTGCAGAAATCCAGTGGCAATGTCATGACAGACAAGTATTTCCTTCATCAAGGGAGCCAAGTGACCGCGGCTACAGCTGGGGCTGTGGGCCAGGCTTTGATTTATAGATAAGCTCTGAAAATGTTTCCATTACCCAAAGGAAAACACGCCGGCACCAGGCTGGGAAGGGCCAGAGCTAATTGCTGTGCTTAGGGCAGCAAAGCCACCTCCGATGCTCTGGGAGCAGTGCCTGCTGCTGCCACAGTTATTCTTTTCACGTGTCTCAAATCTCCCCTAAGCTTTTCCCGTCGACTGAGGAAATCTCCGTGCTGGCAGATCCCAGCTCTATGGGTGTCCCTGCTCCCAAGGCCACGCTTGGCTCACTGAAGGGGCCAGGCTGGCAGACTCTGGGGACCCCACTGCCTACTCCACAACACCATGCCCAGGCACACAGCCTCATATCCTGCCCCCATCCCAGTCAGGATCCATTCCCATCCCACATGGAATCCGTGGGATCTCTTCCCAACTGGAATGATCTACCTTAGGCAGATTTGGTTAAAATTCACCCAAGATGTCAAGGCCTTTTCCTCTGCCTTTTGCATTTCTTGTCATCATCCTGTGTAGGTGCAAATGTCAAGTGTTTCCTTCATTTCAAACTTCCCAAAAAAAGAGTTTGTCTGATTTATTCTTTTTCACCCATTCCTGGTGTCATGTGGGAGGTGACACCCTGCCTGGGCCAGCCTCGAGGAGTTATTTATGCTCACGTCTGCGCTTTCCATGCCGAGCTGCGGTGGGCATGTCATCTGCCTCTCCTCGCCTTCGGAGACTCTCAGCCCATTAGTTTCTTTCTTATATCCGTTTGCAAAAGACCTCAATAAATTCTTGAAATGTCAAGTGGTTGTGGCCTATTCCCAGCTGGGCTGACTCACTTGGACAGAGCTGAGGCTGCATTTCCCTCCCAGCTCTTGGCTTCTCCTCCGTCGTCAGTGCTTTTTTCCTTTTTGTTTTTTTCTCTGCCTTGCTGGACTAGGGAGCTGTGCCAGCGAGCACCGTGGGCATGGCCTAACCCACACACCCATCGCCTCCTCAGGCTTTCGAGTACATGTCCAAGAGTTTTCATTGTAATCCAGAAGGATTAAAGGTCTCCCGAGGCCCTGGACACGCGGGATGGGGTGGAGGGATTATCCTTGGTCTTGGCTCGCTCTGTCACCATCCTCTCAGCTGAGCCCAGGCAGGAGCGACTGAATCCCACGGTGCTTTTAAGGCCTCTGGGAGGTGAGACAGTGGGAGATTTGAATCCAGCTCCTAAAAACACCCCACAGTAACTCATCACAAAACAACGCTGCCAGAGCCCACGGCAAGCACTGTTTGTGCTGACACCTTCCATGGTGTCACCTGACACCCGTGGAGGCACGTAAGGCTGGGATCAGCACGCTGGGCTCTGGCCTAGGACTTGCCTCAGGACAGGCCTGCTGCTGTGAGCCCCTGTGGCCATGTTTAAAAGCAAGAGCCCTCCTGCAAGCCCAGCCCAGGCAGTGCAGAGGCCCCAGCTCCAGCATCCCAAGGACATCCCACAGTGGCACAGTCCTTGTCCACCACTGGCCCCGGTGACGCTCCACGCCTCTTCTCTCCACAGACATGCCACCGCTGCTGCCCATGGACCTCAAAGGGGAGCCAGGACCGCCAGGGAAGCCTGGCCCACGTGGACCCCCTGGGCCCCCCGGCTACCCAGGAAAACCAGGCACAGGGAAGCCAGGAATGCACGGCCAGCCTGGCCCCGCTGGGCCTCCCGGATTCTCGGGCATTGGGAAACCCGGCATCCCAGGACTCCCCGGAAAGGCGGGTATGAAAGGGATGCCTGGAGCCAAGGGTGAGCCCGGCATGCGAGGGGAGCAAGGGCCAAGAGGACTTCCCGGCCCCCCAGGGCTGCCCGGGCCAGCTGGACTCTCCGTCAACGGGAAGCCGGGTCCCCAGGGTGGCCCCGGCCTGCCCGGCTTTCGGGGCGAGCCTGGCCCGAAAGGAGAGCCGGGCCCCCGTGGAGAGCGAGGGATGAAGGGTGAAAACGGTGTGGGGAAGCCGGGGTTACCAGGGCCCCGGGGGAATGGGGGCCCTCCTGGCCCTGCAGGGCCCCCCGGGCCTGTCGGCGTTGGGAAGCCCGGCCTTGACGGGCTGCCAGGAGCGCCGGGGGACAAGGGTGACATGGGCCCCCCGGGCGGGCCTGGTGTCACCGGGGAGCCCGGCCCTGTGGGGCCACGGGGCCCCCCTGGGATCGACGGGATTGGGGTCCCAGGCGCTGCGGGAGTGCCAGGGATACAGGGCCCCATGGGACCGAAGGGAGAGCCCGGGATCCGAGGCCTCCCAGGTCTGCCAGGTCCAACGGGTTATGGGAAGCCGGGTTTGCCCGGCCTGAAAGGAGACCGTGGGCAGCCGGGGGCTCAGGGAGCCATCGGTGACAAGGGGGAACCTGGCGTTGATGGGGAGCCGGGCGAGCCGGGCCCTGCCGGCATCATCGGCCCGCCGGGCCCGCCGGGCTCCATGGGGCTGCCGGGCAAGCACGGGCTGCCCGGATCCAAGGGGGACGTGGGGCCGAGCGGGCCCCCAGGAATGCCAGGGATGCGCGGCGACCAGGGCCCAAATGGCTTTGCCGGGAAGCCAGGGGTGCCGGGAGAAAGGGGCCTGCCCGGGTCAGTGGGACCCCCTGGCCCGACAGGCCCCAAAGGAGAACCAGGGTTCATCGGTCTCCCGGGGGTGCCCGGATTAACGGGTGGCCCCGGGCCCAAAGGGGATGGTGGGATCCCAGGACAGCCAGGGCTGAGGGGCCCCTCGGGCATCCCAGGATTGCAAGGACCCGCGGGTCCCATGGGGCCTCAAGGGTTACCAGGGCTGAAAGGGGAGCCCGGGCTCCCTGGCGTTCCTGGCGAGGGGAAGACTGGCGAGCCCGGAATGGCCGGACCCATCGGGCCGCCCGGAATGCCGGGAACGCCGGGGCTGAATGGGCCACCAGGCCCGCCGGGGCCGCCTGGGCCACCGGGAGCGCCGGGGGTGCTGGACGAGACGGGCATCGCGGGGCTGCACCTGCCGGACGGCGGCGTGGAGGGCGCCGTGCTGGGCAACGGCAAGCCGGGCAAGCCGCAGTACGGCCGGGGGGAGCTCGCCGCCCGCATCGCGCCCGCCTTCACCGCCATCCTCACCTCCCCCTTCCCGGCCTCCGGCATGCCCGTCAAGTTTGACCGGACCTTGTACAACGGGCACAACGGCTACAACCCGGTCACCGGGATCTTCACCTGCCCCGTATCCGGAATCTACTACTTCGCCTACCACGTGCACGTCAAAGGGACCAACGTCTGGGTGGCCCTGTACAAAAACAACGTGCCGGCCACCTACACCTACGACGAGTACAAAAAGGGGTACCTGGACCAGGCCTCGGGCAGTGCCGTGCTTGAACTCAAGGAGAACGACCAGGTGTGGGTACAAATGCCCTCGGACCAGGCCAACGGGCTGTACTCCACGGAATACATCCACTCCTCCTTCTCCGGGTTCCTGCTCTGCCCCACATAACGCCTGTTGGGCACGTTTCCTTTTCACCCACTTTAGCCATAAACTTCTTTTTTTTTTTTTTTGATAAAAAAGTGTTTTAAAATTAATACAAAAAAGAAAAGTCACTGGGAAGAACGTGCAAGCCGCTGCCGTGGGACCTTGCTTCACGCTGTTTGATCCAAGAGTCACAAGGGTAATCGGGAAGGAGACATCTACCCACCTTTCTTTTTTGGGGGGAGGGAGAAGGGAGGGAGGGAAGCAACTTCCTCAGCAAAGCATATTTGGAATAAATTTTACCCCAGTGACTGGACATCAAACACAGAAACATGCTTGGGATGGCAAGGATCTCGCTCTGTGATCCAGAGAGGGTCGGCTGGAAGACCAGACCCTCCTGGACTGTATCAAGTGCCCTCGTTTCCCATTTGGAATGCTGGATAAATAAATCCAGCTGTGTCACGGCTGGTGTGTTTGGTAACCTATGCAGGGTCCCAGCACTTACACAAACCCATACAACAGCAGGGATCCATGCTGGATTGAGAAATTTCCTTCCCAACCATCAGATGCCCGAGACCCAGGCTTGCTGATGCCTGTTTTTCCAGACTGTGCTTTGGGGCAGTCTCTCCGATTCACGCCGGATTCAGTGTGGTTGGATTTATAATCCTAAAAAGTGGAACACTTTGCATAAGCACCTTCTAAGAAGTAAATATTATTTTGAACCCTCCCCCCCAGCACCTTTAGGAATTAAAACATCCAGGCACTGGTACCTGGGAGGATGGCACGACCTGTTCCAAAGGCGGTGAGGGAAGCTGGGACCCCTGGATGAACAACGATCCGCTCTCTCCATTCACTTGCTGGGAAGTTCAAGGGCTGGTCCTGTCCCGTCTGTCTCTGCAGCCCAAAGACTTGCTTGGCCTCAGGAGCATCTCTGCCCACACAAGGATGGCACTGTGAGCCCGGCTCACGGTACTGCCAGCTGCTGTGACACAAGGAAGTGCCACTGATGGACAACTTGCTTTTCCTGTTTATTTTGGGATGTGGGAACTTTTGCATTGGTGTCCCCCCTTGCTCTGGGGATCTCAGAATTAAGAAAAAAATGGGTTCTAACTGCCCATGCAGTGATTTTACCATGGTGCTATGATCCACTTCACAATGTTACAAGTGTAGTGCAATATGTACCTTTGACAGGGCACCAACCCCAGTGCCACTCTGAGACTTTGGTTAAAAAAAATCAGCATCTCTCTGTTGTTACCACTTTGTCTCCCTAATACTGAAGTGTTACCGACCTGAGCATGAGCTGCAGGGTTCTGGGCCAGGTGGCACCGCAATGCCCACCTGCCTGCTCTGTCCCTTGAAACAGGGAATAAGGGAATCCGTGGTTCTGCAGGTTTCTCACAGTAGAACAGTCACTGCCACTCACAGGCCAGGGATTCTGCTCATCCCAGGCCAGGAACACGCTGCTGAAGTCAATCCATGTGCATCCCACTGCATGTCCCTCTGCAAAGGCACATCCTTGAGAAACACCAACAATTTGGTCACCAGCTGAGCATCTCTGACCTTTGCATTTTCCTATAGCCTGTTCGATGGTCAAAGGAACACAGCAAGACTGGGACTGAGCTTGTTCTCCAAATGGACTCTAGAAGATATTTAAACAACTTTTCCTATTTCTGTTTTGTTTGTTTGTTTTTCTCCTCAAGCCTGTCCTGTGTTTCTGCCTCTTGCCATCCAGGGCTTCCTTTTAAAAACACACCTATTCCTGAAATTTAAAAAAACAAGAAGGAAATTGGCAGTTGGACAGGCAGTGCTCCAGCCACTGCCTGTTGGGGCTGTGTCCCCTCCTGGGATTTTCTCTCCTTAAAGTTGCAAGTTTCATGCAAAGATGAAACTTCTCAAGCTGAAAGGTGTCTGATCCCACTGGACATTTTTAACTCCTGAGGGCGGGACAGGTTCAGGACCATTTGGGTTGTGACTGTAACAGGTTATTTCCCAGCAGGAACAGCAGCATTTCCCACCAGGAACAGGACCCGTACACAGAGAGCCCCTAAAACTGAAAGTGGAAGCTCAGATGTTTTTTCCAAGCCCAGGTTTGGGAGTGGAGGGTGCTGGCAGGGGATCTATCTCCTTCCCTGTGGAGAACTCAGCTGGTCTGGCCCCACACAACCTGTGCAGGGCCAGGAGCTGCCACACCTGGTGGGAGCCTCACCCTGCTCCTCAAAGCGACTTATTTATACTGTGCCTACCCTACATCCCACCTCTTGTTGTTCTGTTCTGTTTCACTCCAAACTTCTCGTTCGAGCTGGCAAAAAGCAACGACCAAACTCCTCCCTGTAACCACCCCCAGACTAACTCCTTCGTGCTGTAGATATTGTTTTGCAATTCCACCTTCCCTTCATGTGCAGAGCAAACCCATAATCACTCCTCGCAGCTATTTAACCTCTTACATTTACACACTAGTGGAAAGCAAAGATATTACACGCACATAGTTAGGCTAAAAAAACGATGCACAGGATGAGGGAGGCTGTTCACTCTCCAGAAGGATTTCTTTCTGGAATACTGAGTACATATTCGCCAGCAGAAAGGATTATTTTCTGTCGTGTGTGTGAGCGCGTGGGATTTTGGTTTCAATCACAAGAATAAAAAAGGTTGGGTTGGATGAAGTGTCTATTTTTAATGCTGAAAACTGCATTACAATGTGCATTTTTATATACAAATTCTTACTATTTTTTTTTAAAATTTGCCTCTAGTATCTTCATTTCTAACCTAGTATATAGAGGTTTTTAGTTTTGTAAATACTTACTACATGCACTGTCCTAGTAAAAGTTGGTTTAAAATGCACTCTTTGTGACCCAAAACTGGCCTGCTCTTCACAACTAAAACTGCAGTACTTGATTGTATTGACAAAACATCAATAAAACTTATTGTATAAAGGTGGGCTCAGCTGTGCTTTGTCCTGGGACTTGCTCAGCCTCACACAGTTCTCTTATACTCTCCTTCCTCAAATCTCCTCACTCGTTCCCAGCGCATTCCCCCGTTGATATCCTTATGCAAGAAGTTACTTCTTGTGATTAAGGAAAAGATTCCTGTCTCCAGAAGTTCAGTTCTAAAAAAGGATGAAACCCAGACCCTTCCAGCCTGGCAGTTATTAATTTGAGGGATGTAGGATGAAGCACTGGGGATTCCCTTTCCCTTCTGTGTGGGTTTTTTTTCCCATGATTTTTTATTCTACAGCCGACCTCCATCTTGAGTGATTCAGAAACACCTGGGCCTGGTGAATCATCTGTAGCAAAGCACTTTCTGAGGCTCAGAGTACAAAAAATAAAGAGAAGAAAATGTGTTTCCCACCTGGCAAAGATATTCCTTGTAACAGGTGAAACGCTCCCAGGGAAGCCTGGCTGCCAAGCAGGCACCTTCAAAAGTCATTCCAAGGAACAAGCTATCCTCGTGCTGCCAGTCACAGGGCTCCCAGCACATTCCTTGGTCTCTGCTGGATTCCACACGCTGCATTCCAGCACCTGAAGTCCTCTGCAGCCTGAGAAGGAAAGCGCCTCTCCAGTGACCCTCCCTGCAATGCCCCGTGTCAACTCACCCTGCTACCAAGAGCCACTCCTGGTACCCTTGGCATTAGGGAAACACAACTTCATGACTCGAATCAAAACACAGGAGCAGTGGCTAACTAACAAAGATAACAGCGGGATTTTATTTCTTTCCAAGAAGTCAGAACTAAAGGTTTCAGCACATGTTTAAATTTTGGCCTGAAATGAGCTCTAGTCTTTAAACAGGAGCTCTTCGTTCTCTGTGAGTTCCAAACATCTAAAATTATAAAGCTGCTTTAAAAGAAAAATATCTTCTTTTAATTCCATGAATCTGGTCGCCTCTCTGGCAGAATAATGTAGAAAACCTGGCATTTTACAGCTCAGATCTGCAGCACAATACAGAAATACACAACGGACCAAAATTCCACATGTTCCCAGGACAAGAATCCATTTATACAAGGAAAACCCATTAAAGCATCACACAAAAGACTGGCACTTGAAGGAAGCAGGCTACAGGGAAAACTGGAAGGACCTGTGGCAGCCAGATTCCCACATGTGCATGCAGCCTGACAGCCACCACGTGCCAACATCACCGGGGAGCACAACGGGCACTTCCCGGTGTCACAAGAAATACTGGAGAAATAACAGAGTCACACTGTCACATTCAAAGTCATAAATGCTTCCACATGATGACTTTTTGTTTTCAGTTATTAAAAAAGCTTCCAACCCTTTTCTAGACGTGCCATTCCCAAGCTGTTTCTCCCTTTTTGACCAGCTCCACCAGGAAAAGGTTTTGAATGTGAAATTCTGGAATACAGCTGGGCTAGAATGTTCCTGGCCACCAGCACCAGCTGCTTCTAAACATTCTCCCCCCAGTTAACCCACCTTCCCCTCTAATTTTGGGTAATTCTTACCCAGTACAGAGGACTAGAACTGTGAGAAGTAACTCCTGCATCCTTCTCAAGTCACTTTTATCACTGACCACAGGAGAACCAGGAATTCCTTGTAACACCAGGTTTCACAACTATCTCCACCCCCATATTTGGTCTCCCCGGGAGCTGGACTCCCATGATCCTGGTGGGTCCCTTCCAACTCAGAGGAATCTCACTTGGTGCTCTGGGGATACACAGGACATTAAAAATGTGGGATGCACGAATGAGGAGCACAGGAGCAGCCAGAGAGGCTGCAGCAGTGTGACAGCAGCTGGGCAAGGGAACACAAAGTGCAGCAGGTGACGGTGCCTGCTGGATCCCAGGGCAAAGGACACAGGAGGAGCAGCAATCAGGGACACCCTCTCCCAGCAGGGACTGTCTGCAGGACCAAAGGTCTCTCACAGTGCCTCCAGTGATGCAAAGAAATCCCTTCTTTCTCTGGCACTTCTCATTCTGCCTTTGGGGAAACAAATCTCCCTGGGAGGTCTGTGCTCTGGCATCCTCACTCAGCACAGGGGATGACCCAGGCCACCAGGCCTCTGCTGAGTCCTGTGACATCCCCTAGCTGGCCAGCTGAGAGTGACCTGCTGCTGCGCGAGGGGTGTGGAGCCTCCCAAAGCCACTGTATGGGCCACTGACCACCACAACACAGGCCACGGACACAGGAGCAGAGCAAAACAGGGAAAAAGTCTGTAGATTTAGACACCCACCAGTAACTGCAATGACAAATGGCACAATGGTGGACAAAGCAAGCAATCCCATGGAAAACAAGATGCTCCTGTACACTCAGAAGAGCTGCACCCACTGTCCAAGGTGCCATGTGCAGCCATTTCCCAGCTGATCCATGACTGCAGGGGATGTCCCCTCCCTTCCAAGGCAGCTCGTGCTCCCAGCTGACAGCAGCAGGCACCTTTCCCAGGTGAGGCTTGCTGGTGTCGCCGATGGCACGGATCCACCGCTGGATCTGACCACAAAAGCAGAGGCGACCATCCCTTTGCCTTCAGGAAACCCCTGGAGCTCCCCTGGAGCTCAGAGCCGCTGGCAGTAGAGTTCATACAAGCTCTTGGCCATCCTCTGGGTCTCCTGGAAAGCCTCACAGCTCTGCTCCCAGCTGGGGGGCACCTGCTCCTCGCCATAGTAGGCGCCGGCGATGGCCCCCGCCATGGTGGCAATGGTGTCCGTGTCCCCCCCCAGGGAGATGCAGTAGATGATGGTTCTCTGCAGGGCATTGTAGTGCTCAGGAATGTCGGGATCAGTGTCCATGCAGCGCAGGAAGGAGTAAATGGCAGTGGGGACAGAGCGCAGAGCAGCGATGCCATTGCCTGGAACACACCCGGCCATCACCCTCAGGGCTTCCTTCCCTCTTCCCTTCCAACTGCTACTTCCTGCTGCCACTGACTTTCCATACCAATATCATGGATTTTATCAGGAAAAGGTGCAAAGGTTTGTGCCTCAGAAATGCCCTCATTTTCCCAGGATCACTCGCATCCCAGAGAGCAACTCCCAGTTACACCAGTGTAGTCTGGCCATACACATCTACCTGTCCCCATTCAACATGACAACCCACTGGCCATTAAGAGATCTTCGAATATTAAAATGTATAATGCAAGGTAAGTTTTCCTTAGCAAGACACGACACAGAGAATCAGTGGGTAGAGACTCGCAATTCCTGACAGGTGAGCACAGGCAGCTTTTCCAGCACATTCTGTGCCCAGCAGGCAGCACAAAGAGAAATCTGGGGGAAGACACACCTACTAGGCTTGCTGAGTTAGTCCTGCTTCCAGCTCTTCCCTAATGCTAATAGTAAGAAAGGTACTCACCTAACTCAAACAACACATCTGCTTTGGGAACGCTGCTGAGCTCCAAAAACTCCTTGATTTTCTTTAGACGCCTGGAAAACGGTAAATCCTCAAATCCCAGCCTGCAAGCAGAGAGGGAAGGGGGGAGAACATGAAGAGCCAGAACAGGCCACCACAGCAGAGCTGGCGCTTCCTCACAGCTACTCACGCCCGGGCGTCGCTGAGAGACTTGTCATCCGCCTCCACGTGCTCCATGTGGCTGATGAGCTGCTCCAGGAAGGTTTCCCTGCTGAGCCCTCCCTGCAGCGCCAGGTGCACGGCCAGGGCCTGCAGGATGGCCCCGTTGTAGCCCAGGGAGTTGGCGTGGGTCAGCTCCGCGCTCAGCTTCGCGAACTGCCAAGGAAAGCCTGGCGTCAGCACAGCGACCCGGGGGCTCCCCCGGCACCAGGGACACCCCGGGGAGCCCAGAACGGTCCAGCACCTTCTTGACATCCTGGGTGTCAGCGTAGACGAGGGGGATGCCGGCCACCCTCATGGCCCCGCCGTTCCCGTAGGAGCCCTTCCCGTTGAACTGGGCCCTCGCGGGCTCGAACACGTCGCTGCACTTGGGGCTCAGCAGCTTCTTGAAGACGTTGACCACGGCCATCCCATAACCCCTGTTGGGTTCCTTCTTGTACTCCTCAGCAAACCTGGCGTGGGCAGGGCAGGGCAAACACACGGGGGGGTTGGTCTGTTACTGGTGTTTGTGACTGGGTGAGCCCTCTCGCTAAACTGAATTAATAACATACATGTGAATCAGTGACACTCAGGGGTTCAGTTCTGCAAGGAAACAATTCCTGAAAACCAGTGTGAAAGGAGGAAAGGGTGTATAAACATCACCTTCCACAAGCCACTTGTTTCCCTCTCAGCTTTGCCTCGAAATAGAAGCAAACTGGAAACATTTCCGTGGGTCACAACCACAAAGAAAGTCTTTTGTTCAAGTTCAATGGAAGAGTTTTCTAAACAAAGAAACGCTCTCCCTTAAGTGGAACCAAATGCTCCCAGGGATGGGGATTCCAGAGGGAAATGGATCATAAACAAAGCCAAGCTGAGCTCACTCCCATTCCCTCACTAAATTAAGGGCAGTACTAACATAAATAGCAACAAATAAACATGAAATTAAGTGTTTCTGAACTCTCCAGGCATTCTGTTCCCCAAAGGTGAACACACACAGGGGTGACATGTCCAGGCAGACTGACCCCACAGTGCAGCCGATGCCGCTGCAGGTCCAGGGCAGGGCCAAGCACACACCAAATTACAGGATTAATCACCACTTCCCTGGTTTTTTCCCCTCCACAAATTACCAGTGACTCCACAGACAGCCACAGTGATGGTTTCACCTTCAGGAGCTCCGTCCTCACCTCTTGGCCATGTCAACCTCGTCGAACTCCCCCTTGGCCAGCAGAGACTGCACCACCGACCTGCTCATGGCCGTGTCGTCTGTGTAGGGCAGCGACTCTGCGACAGGAGGGACACGGTGACACCCCCAGCCAGGGACAAACCGCTCCTGCCCTCTGCCAGCACCCCCCTGAGCCCCAAGCCTGACTGGCACAGGTTGCCCAGAGCAGCTGTGGCTGCCCCATCCCTGGAAGTGTCCAAGGCCAGGTTGGAGCAACCTGGGCTAGTGGAAGGTGTCCCTGCCCGTGGCAGGGGGTGGAATGAGATGAGCTTTGAGGTCCTTTCCAACCAAAACCATTCCTGGCACAGCCAGGTTAGCTGTATCCACAGTTAAAACCAGACAGAATGTACTTCATGGTTAACAGGATCCAGGAGAGGGTGTTTGATATCCAGAAGCACAGGAGAGTCAGGTCAACACAGAACCAGAATATCCCAGACTGGGGGATTCTATGGAGAGAGGAGGGGGACAGCACCCGAAAACCCAATCCTGAGGGTGCTGAGGGGACACACACCCCCTAAACCCCAAATGGTGGGGGTGCCGAGGAGGGAGGGGACACACGCACCCCAAAACCCCATCCTGGGGGGTACCGGGGTCCAACCCGAATCCCCCGGGGTGCCGAACTGGGTGCGTGAAGGGGCGGGACAAGCCGATCTTCCCCTCACCCACCTCCTCGCGCGCTCCCCGCCGCCTCTCCCCCTTCCTCCTCAGGCGGCGCCGGTTCCAGCCCTCTGAGGAAACTCAGCAGCTCCGGCAGCTTCACGACGCTTCTGCCTTCGAAAACAGCTCCCAGGCAATCCCCCAACAACGCCCCGGCCAAACAGCCCCGGAAACGAGAGGGGCCAGGCCGGGGACGAGCCGGGAGCCGCCCGGCGCCTGAGGCCGGACCGGCGGCCGCCATCTTGTCCCGAGCAGCGTCTTCTTCCACCGCGACGCTAGGGGGCAGTGTCCGCGGAAGCGCCTTCCGGCGCTTCCGCGGACACTGCCCCCTAGCGTCGCGGAGGACCGAGGCGCCGACAGCAAAACCCGCCATAAAAAATTCCCTCCTGGAATCCACATGGATTTAATCCCCCTCGGATGACAACTGGGGACAGGCTGCTTTTTTGTTTTATTGTTTATAAATCTCCTCGGAGCGCGGGAGGCTGTAAACATCATCCAAGGGGCAGAGATTTTATAAAAGAAAACCAGGGAGGTGGGGGGTGTGGCGGGGGAGAATTCCATTCTCCTAACGAGGCGCAGATGTCGCTTGCTTCCCCCAGCCCCCCACCCCAACCTCCTGGCTCTATGGAATCGTGTCACCACCGGGAGTTTTTGCGCGATTCCCAAGCTAAGCCAGCTCCAGCTGACTGTTCCTCGGGAGGTTCCTGGTCCGGTTGACGGCGTCAACCTCTGGATCAAATTTCTCCACGGGGATCACGAGTTTCCTCCGGGTGTCCATGCACTTGTTGTCCAGCTGCAGGGAGTTGGTTTTGTAGCCAATGTCGGTCTGGATGCGGTGAAGTTGTCTGTAAAGAGCGTCCAAGGCATTCCTGGGAACGAGGGGAAGGGAGTTGGGATTAAGCACTGAACAGGCTCCCCAGGGATGTGGTTACACCCCCAAACCTGCCAGAGCTCAAGGAGTGTTTGGACAACGCTCTCAGGGACAGGGTGGGATTTTGGGGTGTCTGTGCAGAGCCACGAGTTGGACTCGATGATTCTTGGGGGGTCCCTTCCAACTCAGGATATTCCATGATTCTAAATTGGACAGGAAACATCCAACTTCCCATCTTTTGGCAGCATTTGGCCCTGTGCAAAGAGCGAACTCATGAGATGTTCCTGAGTGTGAGACACTCCTTGTTTGGGGCAGGGAATAGGGAGCCCACACCCTGGCAGCTGCCAGCCCACAGCAGCATTTCTCTTGCTTCCTCCTCACCCTCCTTTTTGCCCCTTCTGGAACCGTCTGTGCCATGGGAGTCCTGCTCCCCTCCCACCGCACCGACCCCTCGTGCTGCACCCCGTGCCCACCAAGCCCACCCCGTCCCTGGCAGGGAGTGGGACACTCACTGTGACTCTGTCCTCTTCTGCTGGAGCGCTCGGATCGCCGCCTCCAGATCCTGCACCTCCCCTGTCAGCCCGAACTGCGCCTGCAGGGGGGAGGAAGGGCAGCGCTCAGTGGGGACCAGGGGCGGCTTGACGAAGGCCACACTTCTCCCATTCCCCCTCCACCCCAGCTGTGACACTGTTTCCTTGCTTTGCTCCATCACTGGAGGATCCAGTGCTCAGCCCCTACAAAACTCATCCAGGTTTTCCAGAGCCCCTGTCCCGCACAGGGGCTGTGCCAGGGCAGGTACCTGGTCCCGGCAGAGCTCCACATGGGGCCGGTACGTGCGGGTCTCCAGGCGGGTGTGAGCCACTTTGAGATCCAGCGTTCTCTTCCGGAGATCTTCCTCCAGCTGCCGGATCTCCTCCTCCATCTCAGCAATTTCCTCCAAGGTCTGAAGAGATGAAGACGTGTGTCATGAGGGACAGCCTAGGAGAGAGACTGGGATACAGTCCCCATGGCTCCAGGGATTTCACTGTGCTGGGGATGGATTTCTGAGAACTGAACCCTCTGCTTCCACAAGGACCAGGATGGTGCTGCTGGGGGGTGAGACCAGGGGCGAAATAAAAAGGCCCCAGAACAGCACCTGTGCGAGCTGCCAGGATTATACATGTGCCACTGAACAGCAAACATGTGGAAAACATGCTCAGGCCAAGCTGCTTTCCATGTAACCAACAACCAAACCTTTGGGATTCCCAGACAGGTTGTGGTGGATGACCAAAGAAACAACACTTACATTCTTCTCCTGCCATCTCAGTTCACTAAGGGCTCCTTCCATGTCTCTAATCCTCTTCCTCAGGGCAAACTCCGTAGCTATCCGCTGAGCCTCCAGCTCATTGTTTGTCTGAGGAGGGAACAGGCTCCAGTCACACGTGGCTACAAGGTGTCTGTGCCCCCCAGCTGTGGCTGGGAGGCTGGGGCAAACCCAGGAGCAAAACCAGCTGGGTTTGGTCAGAGCCAAAGGCGTGCAGGTCACGCTCTCCTGGTAGCCAGAAGGCAAGGATCAGAGGACAGGTACGTGCCTTCCATCTTGCTGACACTGCTGCAAGCTCCACAGCACAGCCAAGCTCCTCTCTTACACCAGGAGGGCAGCTGCTCCCAGACAGACCCAGAGACATGCCTGCCACTCTTCCACACTGGATCCAGAGCAGCACCGTGGATCCACAGCCGAGGGGGCATTACCTGGGCAATGGTGAGCATGATGGCTCCTCGGAGATCGATCGAGGCCTTCATTTCTGCATCAGCACGGTCCTTGTTGCACTGGCTGTTCAGTTCCCACTCACGAAGTGCAGTTGTTCTGTCAACAAATCAGTTAAGAAAATAAACTGAGTGTTTGCAAGACAGCTCAAAGGAACCACCTGCTGCAGGCCAGGATGGCTTTGTGCAGCACAAAACGATTCCAGAAATCTGGAGGTCACATCCTGCTTCATCTCCTCAGAGACTGAACCCCACTGAACTCAACAGCTGCTCCACCAGGGACACATCCAAGCCATGCAAGGGAATGCCAAAGTGAAAATGTGCAGCAGCTCCCCCATGAGCTGTGCCAGACGTGACACCACACCGCTGAGTGTCACCTACAGCCAGGCAAGAGGCCTGGCAGCTGGCCTGGGTTTGTGGTGACAAATTAGCTAGCTCTCAAAAGTCTGTGGCTTCACCATTCCACAGCAAATCCCAGAGCCAAATCCTGTTCTATGCTCTCTCCAAAACTGTATCCATCAACACAGAAGGAAAAACCATCTCAGGGCTCTTCCAGGCACCAGCCTGGATTTGGCCACACAGGGGCAGGTTCTTTCCTTACCCGTCTGGGATCCGCGTTGGGTTGACCTTGAAGGAGATGTTGCCGGAGGTGACGTTGAAGGACAAGCACTGCCGATCCAGTTCCAGTGCCTCCACCTTGTGCCGGTGGTCACAGTTCAGCTGCTGCCGAGTTTCCTTCAGGAGGCTGCGGAGAGCCGGGCTGGAGTCAGTGGGAGCAGGCCAAGAGGAGTGGCAGCTCACGATTCCCAAAGCTTCATCACCATGCCAGTCATCTCTGAAATGAGGGATGACCTCCCACTCCCACCGGGAACTGGGCCCCCCCGCCCCAGCACTGCCTGCCTGGCTGCCCCACGCTCTGCGCTGGCATCGCTCTGGAAAATGGAGCTGCAAAGGATTCCCAGGGAGGATTAGAGCCTGGGAGCTTTAACACCTCCCAGCTGCTGATTCCTGAACCAAGGCAGGTGGCACAAGAGATCTGTCTGGGCCAAAATTTCCCAAGGGTGCTTGTGAAGTCTTCCTTGACACACTTGCCCTTGCCAATTCCGAAACCTTGACAATAACCATCCAAGGCTCCTGTGTGGTTCCCTGCCTGCCCATCTCAGCGTGGCATTAGAGGCACGTTAAATATCTGGGGACAAGCAAGGAGGGCAGAGCTTGGCCAAAATCTGTCATTCCTCACCAGAGCTGTTTGAAGGCTTCGTCCACTCGCTGCTGCAGCTCCTTCTTGGTCTTCTCGATCACCTTCACCTCCCTGTGCAGTTCCTCCTCCACAGGGTCCCTCACCACGTCGATGTCACGGCGGCTCTCGCGGAACGTCAGGCACTCGATGGCAACATCCAAACACAAATTCTTTGCCTGGAGAGCATCTTCTGCTGCCTCCTTCACCTGGAAGAAGAGGTCAGCCAGGTGTGTGGGGGAGGAAGAAAGGAAGGGGAACCCACCAGTACACCTGCCACTGCCACTGGGAATCACACCTTGCTGGGGACAAACAACTCCAGGAGCAGCAGGTTTAGAACTCACAGAATCAGAGATGTCTCACTGCTATTCTCTAGTTAAAACCAAATATTTTTGAGGGATGGTGTTAACATATTTCTCATTTTCCTTCAGATCTCTAAAAAAAGCCCGAACAACAAAAAAACCACCCAGAAATCCAAACAGGAGCATGCAGTGCATGGCTCCATAACATGGCTTGGCTCAGCCAAGAACACACAGTGGTTTGTCTTCCAGGAAGTCATTCCATCAGCTATAGATCCCAGTATAAAATATACATAAATATATATATATATTTATAAATATATCTGGCGAGAAGGCCTCCTTGAAATCCAGATGGGCTTGCCCATTGCACAAGACAAGCCTCAATTATTTCACATCCCATGTTGAGAGTGTAAGTTGATTTCCAGCCATCTGTTTTCCCAACATACTTTGGTTAAGGCATCGATTTCCAAGTCTATGTCTGAGAGGCATTTGGCCAGGACCTCTCTCCATCTGTCCACGCTGGTAATACGATCCTTCAGGCGGGTTCGGGTGTCACACTCATCCCATCTCGCCTGGAATTAGAGAGAAATGCCATTACTCTTTTCAAAATTGCATTTATGAATCTTGCTGAAGCCTCTCCTTGCTTTTGGGACTGACTGACCCAACACAGGAGCACAACACGTTGCCATTAGGTCTAACAGCCATTTACACAAATGGAGAGCACAGAGAACAACACAAGTTGCAACAGACATAAGAATCACACAGGAGGATTTCCTGACAGTACAGACACATTACTGCAGGCAGATTTACAGCAGCCCCTCTGCCAGAAGGCGCACCTGGTTGCCGGTGTCATTGCGGAGAGCCCGTGCTTCCTGCCGGATGTGGTGGGAAGTAGAACGCTGGTGTTCGGCATCCGCCGAGATGCGGTGGGCGTTGTTCTGCCAGTCCGGCAGGGTGAACCGCTGGCCCGGCTTTACGCTCAGCGAGGCCATCTCGCTCAGCAGGTGACTGCAAGGAAGTGGAAGATTTATCTGTTTATTCATGGAAGTACACCTGAAAAGGAGCTGCAGCCACAAACTGCAGAGCTCTTCAAAAGCAGCAGCAAACGGTGACCTGGCACCTGGCCTAGCACAGACACGTGTCCTCACGATGGGGAGGTGATCGGTGCCATTCCTCTGCCCCGGCTCAGAGGGAAAGCCCTGTGCACCGGTCCCTCCCTGGGGAATGGAGCTGTTTGCAGGGACAAGGAGCTGCTCACAGCACCAGTTCCCACACCGTGTTCACTGAGCTTGGACAAAATGGCTGATGATGATGTGACTGATCCTGCCGCGCTACAGCTGCAGGCTGAGCCCAGGGCTGTGATCCCGGGGCACTCCAAGGCTTTGCAGGAACAGCAGAGTTTGCAGCCATCTCCTTTGTTCCCCAGCACATCCCGCACAGCGGGCAGGAACTGCAGAGCCCTCTCCACAGACCCAGGGAGGGTCAGGTGCAGTTCTGGGGCAGGATACCCCCTGTCTGCCGCAGCCCCTTCGGGCACGGCCACCGACACCACAGGCTGACTGGGAAGCGCAGACCGGGCGTTCCCGAAGGGAAGGCAGCCCGGAGGAAGGGCACAAAGGGCCGCGGGGCACAGGGGTGGAGGTGGCTGTGAGGGCACTCGGCACCTCCGAGCCTCCCCCTCGGGGCCGACCCTGCTCCGCTCCCCACCGCAGGACCGGTCCCGACCCCTTCTCTCCCCTCACAGCCCGGGCCGGTCCCGGCGCCCTCTCTGCCCCCTCAGAGTCGGTCCCGGCTCCGCTCGCTCCCCCCTCAGGGCCGGTCCCGGCCGTGCTGCCCTCACAGCCCGGGTCCCTGTTCCCGCTGTGCCCCCTCACCGTTCCCGGCTCTCCCCTCACCGGTCCCGGCTCTCCCCGGCTCTCCCCTCACCG
>JAYRBT010000064.1:3228437-3260891 GCA_036023395.1 Myiotriccus ornatus
CTCACCGGTCCCGGCTCTCCCCTCACCGTCCCGGCTCTCCCCTCACCGGTCCCGGCTCTCCCCGGCTCTCCCCTCACCGTCCCGGCTCTCCCCTCACCGTCCCGGCTCTCCCCGGCTCGCGCGGGGCCGTTGCCGGGCGCTCCCCGGGCCGCGGCGGGTGCGGCACCGGCTGCAGGGCGGGTGTCGGGGACAGGGACACTGCAAACCGCAGCCAAGGGGCACCCAAGGCAGCTAATGAAAGTGACACGAACTTTAAAAGATCCCGACAAAATGAGCCGTAGAGCCGGAGGGAGTGCCCAGACCCAGAGCCCCTTCCCCATCCCCACAGCGGCCATCCCTTCCCAGGACTCCTGCCCCTGGTCATAGGATTTAAACCACAAGCCGAGCACCTTCGAGCCCCTGTTTGGGGGTTTTTGTTTTTTTTTTTAAACTAAACGGCATTAAAATAAAATCAAACAGAAAAGACCAGAAGTAAGTGGTTTTCTGGCATGGGTGTGCCTGGAGCTCCCCGAAGATCCCACCACCCAGCCCCACACCTCCACCTCCATCTGCTCCTGGCTTTGGGAATAAATTAAAATGATGCAATTAGAAATAAAATAAAGTATCACATATGCATTTCCAAAAAAAATTTATTTTTCATATGAATACGGTTTGTTTACAATACACTCAAGTTGATGGTATCTATAGCCAGCAGAGATCGATGACTGCTGTGTCCTATACACAGTCGTACAGAGGTTACAGATGCCTACGAGAGGGAAGGAACAGTGAAAGAAGTCGACATTTTACTGTGCTGGAAAGAAAGCAACTCTTGCAACAGGTAGAAAATTTTGGCAAGAACAATTTGTCCGGAAAGGGAGAAGGGGCAGAGGACACGGCTTCTGCTTAGCGAGTACATCTCAAACACCGACACGTTCCCTCCCACCCCGCACGGCTGCAGCCCACGCCCGCGGTACAAAGAGGCACACATGGTCAAGATGGTTAAGTAAAAATAAAGGCTATTTTACCAGTTTGTTTGCCACCCATCTACAATCTATTTGTGCAACGTCTCAAGTCACAGCTCTGCTTTCCTCTTGAAAACAATTCCCTTTTGCTTCGAAAGCCCCCAGGACCTTCACAGTGGGAACACATTCACGCTCCTGCCAAAGTAAGGGGACACCAAAACAGCAGAGCACATGGGAGGGGATCGATCCACCAGGCTGGTTTATTAGAATTTAGAATCCCAAACAGCACGATTTCTTTCTTCTTTTTTTTTTTCTTAACAGTTTAAACATGTGATCTTAAATATGCAGGATTTCTATGCACAACATTGCTTCCAGCAGTCTCCAAAACTAACCCAGCTCACTGGCCAACGATGTGCACACACGATGCCACCTGAGCCACCTCCTCCTGAAGATCCTTTTAAGATTGGCTCATACCAAATGCTACTGATTACTGTGAAAGCTTTAAAGGACAACGTTCTTGTGCATGATCAGACACCTCCAGCCAGGTAAACAGCCCAGTTTTTCCCCAACAAGCACCATTTATCCATCATGAGGCTACCTGGGGGAGCTGAACTACTCGCACCAAGGGAAGGGACAAGAACAACAGACAGGAGGGTCTGTACCCTGTGAGCCCAAAGTGTCACCGCATCCATGGAATGCTGATCCGCACACCAGTGCCTGTAAACCCAACATTTCCGACCCAAAACTCGCTCTGCCAGCTCCACTGCTGTGCTGCAGCTCCCTTTTCACACCTGCCTGCAAACAGACACCGAACGCAACGAGCTACAAGCAGGTTTTGCTACAGGAAAACAACATGAAGTTGTCTCAAGATTCAACACTGAAAACTGCAAAAATCAGAAGGTTTCGCTGCAAAACAGAAGTCAAGTCAAAGAAAACTAAACACTACAGCCACAGGAAGAGTGATGTACAAAACTGAGTACCCAGGAGAAACCATTCTTCACTGCAAAGTTGCTTCCTCTCACCGAGTTTTGTCGGTGTTTAATCGTGCTCCCTACCCGAGGAGCACTACTCAAGTTTCCACTTTGCTGGCACTCCATCAGGTTCCAAAACTTCCAAAAGTCCTTCAAATTCTCCACTGCTCCGGTGGGCATCACCGCTATTAGGTCTGAGTGGACACTAACGAGCAAAACATGGATTCTTCTATAAAAGAAACTAGTTTTGAAGATATTTATGAGATTTGCAAGTGTAAGCATAATGAAACTTTATTAGTAACTATTTTAAAAGCTAATTTTTGCACACCTGTACGTAAGTGGGTTGTGGATCTATGATTTATTGGCCAGCATAGCCCTAAACACAACACAGCCGTGTGTTTGTGTTGCTAGATAGTGTTACAGTGTTAATTTTTCAACTGCCAAATGTGTTTGAAATACCTGTATACCTCCCAGCAATGAAAAAAGCCCCTTCATTTAAATAAACTTGCCCTCTGACTGTCTGTTTTACAAGAAATAGATTACTGAAAAAGAAAGCAGCATGTCAAACATCGTGGGATCGACCCCAAGGGTCTTTGCCTCGGCAGAGCTGCGATGGGAGGGAAGAGCACAGGCTCCAAACAGAACCGGTTCCACTGAAGAGGCAAACGTGCAAGAGGTGCACAGGCTTGTGTCAAGCAGTTACCACTGTCACGACATAGTTCACCCTCAGAACACCCAGTAACTCACTCTCATAAGGTGACGAGAACCATCACAAACATCTTCTGGATGAGAAACGAGGCAGAGTCTTTTCCTCCAGGTCAGAGAGGGAACTTGCTCCAGAGCCAGCTGGTACTGGAGCTCCTGGCTGGACAACTCACCAATATCTCAAAACTGCATCAAATAGGACCTGTTGGAAAAACTCTTCCATTTTGGTCTGAAAATCCACTTTTTGTAGCAGCTTTAAGCCCAAACTGACATCTAAGGACACAGGTATCTAATTCTGCACAGCACACTGTCTACAACAGGTACCTGGTGTCAGAGGATGAGGGGTTGTTCCTCCCCTCACACCACTTTGTCTCTCTTTCCACACCCAAGTGACCACACTATTCTGTTCCCTGACACCACCACCCCCCGCTGTTGGCAAACTGCTTCCTGAGGAATTATCTGTGATGTTTAACCCTCACCTCCACATTCCCACTGAACCAGAGCTCTGCACGGCTCCCCGACATTCACTGGACAACACTCCCCACGTCCCTGAGAGGGGAGAAGCAATGGAGTGTATGGAAAGCTGCAGGAGCACAGTAAAGAGTGAGGACATCACTGGACAGGCAACATTCAAATAAAGGCAGAATTACTGATTCTCATAAGATAAACACATCAAGGTTAAATTTTATCTTAAAAAATTGCAAGTCTACCAGGAATTAGGTTTATTTGATGACATTGTTATTCAGAAATCACTTATTTTAAAAGCTTCTCCTCTCTGGGTAGTTCTAATTCGTAAATAATTCAGGGCTCACTTTGATTAAATAATTCAAACACAAAACCAACTCCATTCTGACCAAGTACTTCTAGCTTTAAAAACAGTTCCAGAAAAACACTAACCATCCTACCAATGCAAACACAGGTTCTTCCAGCTCTGTTCCTGGTCAGAAAAAGGCACATGCTTGCTCTCAGTGAGTTCAAGTCCAACACAAACAGCTCAGGACCACCAGGCTCAGGGCTGACGTCCCCATCAATGCCCCTGAAGGGCTCGAGCTGATCCCAGCTCACCCGACACCCACCCACCTCCTACCCAGTCCTTTATTCCCACAGGCTTTGGTCACCATCACACCCCCACCCTCACACCCAGAGCTACAGCATCCTCAACATGGCTAATTCCACACAGGCAGGGGAGGGAGAGTGACCCCGGTCAGGGAATGGGGAGGTGAGCAAGAGCTGAGGAGGAGCAGAGCAACTGTACTGCTACAGCAAAATTACCTCTGCACCTGCCTGCTGCTGTTCCCGGGAGCCAGACACACCTCAGGGCAACCAGGACTCTATCAGGGCTTCTGTGTCCGATGGAGGGATCAGATATTGCTCAGAAGCAACTGGAACCTGCACCTGGTTTGATCAAGGTTTGGATAAACCAGTTTGATTTCAGGGTGCAGCGTTCCAGGCACTGCCACCTGCTCAGAGCACAGTCCTGGAGGAGAACAGGCACTGCTAAAACACTCAGGAAAATGCTTTTCTCCTCATGTGATCACAGAATCAGAAAAATTTGGGTTGGAAAGGACCTTTTCCAGTTCCAACCCAGGGACACCTTCCACCAGCCCAGGTTGCTCCAAGCCCCGTCCAGCCTGGCCTTGGACACTTTCAGGGATGGGGCAGCCACAGCTTCTCTGGGCAACCTGTGCCAGGGCCTGCCCACCCTCATGATAAAAAGCATCTTAGATATAATCAGAACTGACCCTCCTTCAGTTTAAAACCATCAACTCCTTTCCTATGGCAACAGGCCCTGCTGAAAGTTCATCCCCATCGTTATCAAAGGCCCCTTCAAGTACTGAAGGAAAACATCAGCTGTCAAGTTTTGCTTTTTTTCTTTACTACAGGAAGCAAAGAAGGCTCTGCTGCCTCTTCATCAGCTTCAACATTCCATTTAGGTTCTCCCACCTGATGATTTTTAGAGCAGTTTGAATAACTTCTACTGGGCTCTACTACTTTGAGTCTGTTCTTGCTGCCTCTTTCCAACACCTTTCTTCCCCTTGCAGAGCTGCCCCAGCAGCTGCAGAGCTCAATGTCCCACAGGTTCTCCATCTCCCTGACAAGGCCCTCCCTGGCCACCCACAGCTGCTCCTTGGGGTGTTTTGATTTGCTGTTTAGTTGTTTGTTTGTTTGTTTGTTTTAATTTGAAGTATTTTAGTAGTGTCTCTTTCTAGTGGTTTATTAGCTCCTATTTAATTTGGATAGTTTACATCATCATACACCTTCAAATGGCTGAAACAGAAACATTTCTGCTGGCATTAAACCTTGTGTGCGGCAGCTCATTGACACCAAGGCAAGAGATTTATGTCCAACAGAAACCTGCTCTGTCACATGCAAGTTCATTTCTTTTGATAGAAAGAAAAGGCAGCAACTTCTTTCTAAATTTCAACAGCTCCGGTATTAGGTAACTGTAGAGAGAAACAAACCGGTTCACAGGCGAGGGAGGAGATGGAGAATATTGCTGCAAACAAGCTGATGGTGCAAGATTTTTGGCCCTTTTTAGTCTAAAAGATAAGACCAGCTACTACTAAAAAGGACAGGAGACACAGTTTTGGCTCAGAACTTAAACTGAAAAATGCTTTCTAAACCCTACTCTAGCAACACTAAGAAATTGGGAATATAAAACAATTGAACATCATGGCAAGCTTAAATACCAACACAGTGGCATTGGGCACTGTAGTAAGACAAGAAAGTCGGTAACAAACTACAAGAGACATTAGGTCATGTCTCAAAGTTGAATCAGAAATTACAGAGCAAAAAGAGTCAACTTGTGTCTGGGGAGCGGAGCAGGGGCTGCCCCGCACGGTCACCGGGCAGCGTCCCCTCCACAAGGAGGTGTGAGCACTCAGCAAGGGCACTGCCCCACGCTGGCTCTCTGGACCCTACACATTCCACTGATGATGTCCAGAAGCTCTGCTTGCTCCCAGAAAATGTCTGGAACTGTACACATTCCTGCAAAGATACCACTTGGAATTACTCAGCGAGTTCTGCGCTTAAGCTCCTGATATTCAAACCTACCCTGACTGATGTCAAGTTACTCCACATCTTAAATGCCCAACATTATAAACAGTAATAAAATGCACAAAATCATTTTAGTTTTAAAGAAACAAGGTACCAATGAAGCCTCTGTCTATGGCTCCTCTCAAACATGACTGGTTAAGCTGAATTTGGAGAAGAAAACCAAAACATTCAGAAACTTCTCCCGCCTAAAAATAAAGTTTTAAAAGCAACACACAGAGCAGACACACAGACCTATGAGCTGCACACTGACCACCAATAAATATACAGAAATATCACAAGAAAGGATGAGGCTCATCATAAAAGAAAAGTCCCATAACTGCTACTCAGACCAAAGGAAAAAGGGAAGTGTGTGTTTTTTGCAGGCATGTGCAAGCACATTACAGTGTCATCAAAGCACAACTTTGCTATTATTATTACTTTATGCAGCATTACAAGGTTACTGAGGTGCAGTGTTTAATAGTCTAGTCTACAGCTTTTCCTGACTGGAGGAACGCTCACCAAACTCACCAGGAACCCACCCCCTCCATGGCATCACCCACCCCCCAACCCACTCCTCTCCAGAGCACCCAACTCCCACCTGGGAATCAGAAGGACCCACTGATCCATGACATCCCTCCTGGACACACACAACCCATATGAGGACCCACCATCTCCTAAGCTATCATTAAGGCATCCTCCTAAGATACCTTTCAGTTTGTCTTGATCTTTGGGATGGCTCTACCCCTAAGAGATGACATCCTCCAGTAGCTATGGATTCCTTTGGACACTAACCGTGACCCCAGAGCTTCTCCCACACCCCAAACCCCCAACCCCCTCAATATGAAAAGGCAAATCACACTGACCAAACCCAGCCCAACCCCAGCCTACCAGCTGAATTTGGTGATCGTTCCTCAATGCCTCTCCCTCCAAAGGAAAACACCTTCCTGGTTATTCTTGGTCCTGACTCAGAGAAGCTGATGCTTGAAAGTACCTAAAAGGTACCATCAAACACTTGGCATTTTTCAATAATTTATCTTAAATTTGCAGCCACGTACAACTGGAAAATAAAAATCTACAGCACCATCTTCTAAAAAGGCACTTTCTGAGGACTGTCTTGCTTAAAAAGAAAAAAAAAAAAGTCACTCCAAGTTTGAAACAGTGGAACTGCTTTGTTTGAAAAGGACCCTACAGTAACGACCCGTGGCAGGTGCGGGGGTACCTCAGACAGGATTTGAAAGGCCAGGGCATGTGGGATGGAAAGATGGATGGAGTCTCCCCAACACCCTCCTTTCTGCCAAACTGATGCTTTGATATTCTCCCTCGCAAGCCTCTCCCTTACAGTTCCTTCCCCTCCACGTGCACCTTTGCCTACTCAGGGACAACAGTTTGGGTTTTAGTGTCACACAGATCAGGACTGTTGAGACTCTGCTCGGGAGGTAAAATGTAGGATCCTGTATCCATCTCGCTCACACCTCAACTGCAGAAAGTACAAAATCTTCTACCGGCAAAAAGCATCGACGAGCTCAAACTCCAACCACGATATTGTACAAAAACCAGGAGTGAATTGGCTAAGTGAAGTTTGATTTCAACACGTGCCAAAATAAAAATGATATTCTGACACCCAGCATCAACCTAAAGTACCATCTTTGGGTAGAAAAAGACAGGAATCTTTCCCTTTGATTTTTTCCATGGATCCAACCAACCTGCCAGCAGCAGCCACAAAACCCCACGGCACTGGAAGGGACAGAGCATCAGCCTGGCCTGAACAGAGACCACGATGGCCATTGAGAAACAACCACCTCTGAAAACTGAATTTACAGGTCCAATGTACATAATAATCTGAGCTTCTGATTTCTTGGTTATAAAAGTGCTTTGAGAAAGGTTCTAAACCCTCAGTTCAAAAAACAGGGAAAATATCAGAACAGGACAAGATATGAAGAAAGTGTAGAAAAACAAAAGGCCTCAAGCTCAAGCTTGGAATTTCACCAGAGTGAATTTTAAGACTAGTAGAAAACCAGTATTTGTAGCTGGGATTTGTACAGCAGATGACTATCTGGTATTTCATGCTGAGCATTTTTTAGGACAAGAATTCATACGTGAATGAGTGAAAATCATTTAGGACCAAGAGCATCTTGAAATACTTTGACTGACAACTTCCAGAAACCCATTAACTCCTGAAAACCATTTCCGTGGCCAAACAAGCTTCCAGAAGGATGCTGGAATGAACCCTATAAAAATAACTTTTGGACACGTGTAACCAGATGACACATTGAACAGTGACACAGCGATCCTGAGTCAAATGGCCACGGCTGAAACCCCTACCGAGGAGAAAAGGCGACTTAGGGAGTCACTCCTCCTGTCTGCAGATGTCACAAGTTTAATGCCTCGACCACAAAACGTTCCAGGATTCCCTCCAACTCCGGATCTACCAGCGGCCAGATGGCAGGTTTCGGCACAGCTGGCACCAGGTGAGGAGGGGCACTGACAGCAGCCCAGGATCCATCCCCAGGTGAGGAGGGGCACTGACAGCAGCCCAGGATCCATCCCCAGGTGAGGAGGGGCACTGACAGCAGCCCAGGATCCATCCCCACAGCCAGCACCGTTCCAGAATACCCTACAGCCACTCCTGGCCCAGCCCTGGGGCTGCTCCCACCACGGGAGCACTTAGTGGCACTTGTTAAGTACAAGTGAGGTCTCAGTGTCTGAGGAGGCGGGAACTGCTTTTCCCGACAGGCATAAACCCGGTGTCTGCAAAGCAAGAAGAACCATCAGCCTGTGCCCACGCCCCTCTCTGGACTATCCACAGCCAGGAGAGGGGGGATCTGCTGTGCCACTCAAAATTTCCTCAAACGGCACATAAAATTTGAGATTTTTTTTTTTTTCTTTTTTAAAGGAGAGCAGGTACAAAAATAAAAGAAATCCATATACTCTGAAAATATACTGGAAACTGCCACCACAGATGAGGTACCATTTATCCCGACCCCCCACCCCCAAACTGCAAACATCAAAATATATATGTTTTTAAACAAAAGAAGAATATCTGGCTATTTAATCTCAGTTAAAATGACAGCACCCTTTGTTACACTTGATATTTCACACCATTAATTCTCTTTTGAAAAAAACCAAGATATCTAACTAACCTTGATTCCTTGCTTTTCTCCTCATTCCTTAGTGCAGTAATTGTCCATATCCATTTAAATAAATATAGCAGCTACAGCATCATAAATGTGTGGCCCTCACAACGTCAGTAACTTGATATCGTAGTACAAAGAAGTATCGGCACTTGACGTAGATATTTGCAAAACCGAGAAGAGAGATTAAAACTTCCAAATACTCTTCACATGAAAACCAGGTACAATGTTACCTTGACAACTGAAGTCACTTTGCCAGTGAAGGTTCTTTAGTTTTTGGTGAAAGTAGCGAGCAAAAAAGCTTCTCAAATCCGAGTTGCCGAGCGTGGGTGGCATGAGAAGCATCCAGCAGCTTTGAAAGGAGAGTCAAAAGGCTTTGTAAAAAGGAATTTTCACCTAAATGCCAGAACTCCACAAGAACTCCTTGTAAAACAGAGAATTTTTTTTTAAAAAAATTACCTTAAAACAAATTTCTGTAAAAAGCCTAAGCTGAACCTTTTACAAACGGCACTGGTAGAGAGCTTTAGGAGAAAACTGTCAGGTCACAGACTGGGAAAAACATCTGAGAGACTTACTGAGAAACCACCTTGCTCAAAGGACTCTGTCCCACCACCTCCCTGCACCAGGCTTGTCTGGAGGTGCTGAGAGGGAACAGCCCTGGCTCCAGGGGTTCCTGATCCCCTGGGAGCTGCTGAACTCCCCCAGCCACCCCACACCTCCTCTCTGAGCACCCCCAGCCACTGCCCACCCTCATGACTGTTTTCAGTGCAATTTTAACGTTGCCAAGTTAGTCTGTTTCCGTTATTTTCCTCGATTTTGGGAGACAAAATAAGCATCTACACTAACTGTTAGTAAAGCTCTTGCAGACAGTTGTGAGCAGCACTACGGACATTTCCATACAATATACAAATGCACAAAATACAGTACTTGGTTATTCTGGCAGAAAAAAGGGAGGTTCATGCCTGGTGAAGCAAAACGGGCTCAGATTTTAGGCTCAAAATACAGTATATTGGCAAACAGTGGATTTGGTAAGAGGAGAGAAGCTACTTAGACCAACCCACTGGTTTTCATGTGAGAGCAGGTGGAGGTCAGGAGGGCTGGGATCACAGCAATGCCCATACAAACATCTGCAGTAAATATACTATGAACCAGTGCAAATAAAAACAGTCAAAAATGCAGTTCACGAGTTTACAAAGTGCAAAACTCCCCAGTCCCCTCTCTGAATAAACGCTTGTCTCTGACATCTTAAACATTGGTTTTAAAGTGGAATGAAAGTCCCATCGGTTTGTTTCACATTTCAGTGATTTAACATGTTAGAACTATCCCAGCCCTCTTTATTTGCAAAGTGAAATGAAGTTACCAATAACTTAATTTTAAAAGGAAAGTCATTATCAAAGAGGAAAAAAGCCTAAAAACTTTTATTAATTCCAGACATTTTACTGATGTCAAATAGGTTTAACTAAGCATGTAAAAACTGAGATCTTAATACAAAACCCTTTCCATTTAATTCAAATATGCTCCACATTTCAAAGCCAAAAATAAGGCCAATTCCTTTGTTAAATCAAAAGACTGCAGCGACAAGTAAAGCTTGCAGAAGTCTAGAAGCATTTTTGTAATTTTTTTTTTTTTTTGATTTAAAAAAGGAAAATTCAAGATTCCTTCTGACTATAAAACTTTCCTTTCAAAATTAAGGCTTTTACTTTGTCCTTTTAAAATCCTGGAGGTGTCCATTCTCCCACGGTCCGTGGTACAGACACTGCTTCAGTACAGCTCAATGGACACAGTTTTTTCTTTAGAACGCTTATTGCACTAAAAGATAGCAAAACAAGTTGTCAGTTTCTTTTTTAAAAATAAACGTGGTTACATTTCTAAAAAATAAAAGTTGATGTTGACCATATGTTCTGTAATAATTAAATTAAAGCATTATTATTACTCTAATAAATATAAAAGAAACAAAAGGAAGCTAAACTTCAAACACACATACATATGAATCACATTAAGGTGTGAGAGGCAGCAAGTAAACTAGCAGGTTTCTTTTTTTTTTTCCCTAAAAGACCTTAGCTCTAAAGTTTCAGTTCTGGTGGTTACTGTGTCATCCCAGAAAACCTGGGACATTGGATCTCACGTGAAGCTTCAACAGATTGGACTTGCCAGATAGGAAAAAATTGAAACTTTTGGACTAGGTGAAACAGCAGCTTTAGTAAATTCCCCAGGGAGCAAGAAGAGTTGGGTCACTACTGCCTGCACATGAACCACGAGCTTCTTGGATTGCTTTTGAAAGGGAACTCTTGGAGCTGAGAACTCCAAAGCTGTGAGAAAAGACACAAAGGCAGCCGTTGGCTAAATTAGGTTCAAATCATTGGATTAGTGTGCAAAACTTCTTCCCCCCTCTCTATTTCCTAGCTAGTGCTGCACATTCCAAAGCACTCGGATATGTTCACATTCGAATGCTCGATGGCAATACTGGGAGGATTCCTCAATGCACGGGGGTTAAAATCTTAATTATTTGCTTTTTTTTGCACACTTTCCTCCCTCCAAACAATCACTGTGATTGTTCCTAAAAGGTGGTTTGCTTTTTGTTTTAAAATCCACAATAGATTTTAGTTTATTATTACTTTTTTTTTTTTTTTGCAACAATAGTTGTGCTGCCAAGCAACTTGAGGTAAAGGCAGAAGAGGGTTAAACTACGAGAAATAATAATTAAAAAAAAAAATAAAGGACGGCGTGCTTCCCACGGGAGCCCGCCCCAAAAAAGCAGTTGGCTGGTTTCATATTGCATAATAGTGCTGTGTTCCTGGATGAAGTAAACAATCTTCCTCGTGTCAATTTAAGGGTGAGCCTCTCGCCCCTGCACAGCGTCAGCTCCAGCACGATGGGAGGCACAGCCCCTAAACCAACCCCCTGGGAACATACATTGTATGTGGCTTAAGTTCTCAGTTCTCCTCTCGGTGAGTGTCTCCCGGGTCGTTGACTTAAGCGAAGTACATCGTGCGTAAGGTGTCTTGGTGAATCTGTACAGCCTTCGCCAGGGCCTGGGGGTCGCGCCCGTTGCTCTGTCCTGACACGTGGCTCCCTTCAGCACTGCAGGGAACGAGGGAGAGACAGGCAGGGCTGTAAATTGCATTAATTCGGATCAAAAAGCTGCTTTCGCATCTCTTCCGACAGAATCACGGGATCACCGAGGCTGGAAAAGGCCTCCAAGATCAGAGTCCAACTGTGCCCCATCCCCACCTCGTCCCCCAGCCCAGAGCACTGAGTGCCACGGCCAGGCCTGCCTTGGACACCTCCAGGGGTGGGCACTCCAAACCTCCCTGGGCAGCCCCTGCCAATGTCTGACAGCCTTTCCATGGAAAAATTCCTCCTGATGTCCCACCTGCTCCTCCCCTGGCACAGCTGGAGCTGTTCCCTCTTCTCCTGTCCCTTGAGCCAGACCCCCGCCAGCTCCCCCCTCCTGTCAGGGGGTTGCAGAGCCAGAAGGTCCCCCCTGAGTCTCCTTTTCTCCAGGCTGAGCCCCCCCAGCTGCTCCTCATATGACTCTCCAGACCCTTCACCAACGTTCAGCAGAGCAACACAGCACCAGGAAGAGACCTGAAAAATCAACTCTTCTATTCAGCCAGCAACCTTTAGGCTTTTCACAAATCCCTTCACCGTGGCTGCTCAGCTTGTTCATCTAAAAATAAGCCTGTTATAAATATATTGATGGCTTGAAGGTTATAAAATATTTCTGACGTACAGAGTTAGATAAGTGGAAGCACTTAACATTTGGTTCATTCATGGCAACTCTGATCCTAAAGCAGAAAACTAAACACGTCTCCTGATTCCCTCAGACCACGTCAAAGTCATAACAAAACACTTCAGTGAATTAAACTTGATTCTTTTAGTCTGAGTGTTATTCTACAGAATCCACCAACCCACCCTGGTCTGATGCAGAGCACCAGCTGTCAGCAGTGACGATCTTAAGACTGGTCCCAGAGGTCACAAGAACTAAACACAGACCCAGGTGGGTTTTTGTTGGTTTTTTTTTTACCGCAGTCAGGTGGCTTTAGGCCTGACAGTGGAACAAAGGTCAGTGGGGACACAAACCTGAGCAAACAGTCACTTACCTGTCGTGTTCCTTGTCCACGAGGTGGTACCTGGCCCGGAATGCCACCAGGTGAGCGTAGTAGGCCGGGGCTGGGATGGACACGGAGCGGGTGCAGCGCACGTAGGTGTGGCACAGCTGGTACGTGAGGAGCTGCAGCTCATCCGCCGTGAAACAGTTGTCATCCCACAGGACGTGGTAGTGGGAGGGCCGGCTGGTACCCTGTGAGAGGGGGACATCCATTCACTCGCCTGGTTTCCATACAAACAAGTCACATTAAGTTCAGAAAGGGTCGGACTGCCCAGTCTGAACTCCTGCGGAACAGCAGCCGAAGAACACTCAGCCTCACGTCAGCCCTAAATGCAGTTACAGATGAGTAAGTAACATTTACATGATTATACTGCTCTGACTATTCTTGCTTGGATAAAACCCCACCTGCCTTCTACATAACCTTCAGTGATCTGCACCTGCTCCCAACACGACCAAACCATGATCACACCACTTCTTACCTACCTTCAGTCCAACTCTTTCTCACCAAGACACATTTCCCAGAGAAATAACTGCTGCTTTTACTTCTTTCTGATTCCTGAGCATTCTAATTTCAAGCATGAACTCTAGAAACTACAGTTAAATCTTACACTGCACCTGAATCAGGTCAAGAGTTGTGCTTTAGCCAGGCAACAGGTCTCTCTTTTTAAAACATGTATCTAAAGTATAAATTTATTTGAGATCTTTTTGTGGCTTGCTGTATGAAAATATAAATTGAGCCCAAATTACATCTGGTGTTTCTGCATCAATTTATATTGATACAATTTTTTTTTCCAAATAGCCAAAAACCAGCTTGTCCAGATCTACGGACAGACAAAAAACCATAGCAATGACTCATACCTGGAAAAAAAATCATGGCCATCCAACCTAAACAAAACTCATTATAATGTGGTCACATTTACATGATAAAAATTAAAGAGTTAATTTTTTTCTCATTTTAAGCAATATCCTGATACAAGAAGCAAGTTTAATTTTCAGGAATAAAAGAGGTACAAAAAAAAAAAAAGACCTCTTAAAAATAAACTTTAGAAAGCATCACTTACCACGAGTGCAAGTTGAAAGGTGCAGAAGACACCACCACCACTTAAGCATATAACACTTAGTCCCAAAATGATGTGGAATCATATAAAACTGAGCTAAAATGACATTTCCCTCCTAAGTAACTGTTTGCAAACAGGTGTTGCAAAAAGGAGAAAAAGAACACATTCTAAATTCACATTTACTTACAAAGAAGCAACTGTACCTGTATTCCAGCATGGCTACAGAGGTAAAAATCGAACTCGTAGGGGTGTGTAATGTCTGTATCCACAGTAGTCCCCGCTGGAATATTGCCACTCCGTCCGACCTAGGGAACAGGTTTGTTAAGTGCAGCCTCAGCTGTTCATACAGCTCAGCTCTAAAGGAAAATACAAGTTTCTATTCACCACTGGCAAGGGTTTGGCACATGAAGTGCCTCAGGAATGTGCCACTACGGCAGCCTCGGAGGTTTGACGAGGACACTGGATGGCTCTCCAGCACCTCAACACTGCACCTACAGCACTTCAGAGCTTTCCACCCCACACTCAAGAGCTGCACAGACATTTGTACTTAGAACTGTCAGCTTGGATTGACTGACTCAGAAAAAAGGCTCCACCATTTTGCACTTTCTTCTGTTCCAGTTGCTGGGGATTGGTCCTGGTGACTCACATGAACATCAGCTCCAGTGGGGGTGTGTGGAGTTTAACCTGCTTAGGTCAACGATTTTTCAATTTGGGGCCACATTTTATCAGTCCAACACTTCCCTGAGTGCACAGCCAACCAGATGGACAGAGAAGCCCACGCTATATTTCCTCCAGCAGCATAAGAGCTGGACACGAAGCTTTCCCACAAGGCTCCTGGGAGAGGGCAGTGATTACCCTTTCTGTTCTGTCAGCACAGAACAACCGCGTATGGTGTCGCTTCTGCACCACGATGTAGGTTATCCCAGGCTGGTAATCCTTCTCCAAACTGATGCAGGCTTCTCTAATGGCCAGCAGCTCATAATACAAAACCTGCACGAACAGAAGAGTTCAGGTTTTCCTTCCATTGCATTCTACACACACCACCTAATAAAGGGGCTGTAGTTAACACCAAGTGCAACTTTGCTTTAGTAAGCTTAGGAAGCACCTCGAAATACGTGGTTTCCCAAGTTCTAGGACTTCCCCCTCCCAGACAGGAAAGAAGCAGCAACTCTTCTTACCCAACGTGATTAAGAAATTCTCGACCTCAAAGTCTCAATTACTTTGTGCTACCTTGGTGTAAATGTAAGCAACAGCACAAAATGAGACCTGGAGTTACTCTGGAGTAACAAAACCCTCCAAGAAACCCCCAGCTGAACCAACCTGTCGGAACTGTCCCTCAGACACCCCGTCCCTGTAGAAGATGATACGGGTGGGCTTGAACCGTGTTGACTTGTAGAACTGGATGAGCAGCTCCCTGACCATGGAGGCCAGGTCCTGGATGATCTCCTGCCGGGGCCGCTGCACCCTCACCGTGGCACAGTACCGGCTGGGATGGGCGTCCATGCTGCCTACAACCTGCGGGGACAGGCGGGAGCGAAGCCTTCAAGATCCAACCCGTCCAAAAGCATTAACAGCAAAAACACCGAGAGCAGCCATTTTCAAGTAAAAGATGCTTATGTGAAGCAAGAGTAATGTTTCATACTGGAAACCTGGAGTAGGTACAGGTTTAACACCTCCTGAGAAGAGGTAACAAGAATTGTCCCCAAGCACCCTGAAATGCCTTCCCCTCTGTCCCACACCTCATTCATGCACATTCTTATGATCCAGACAGACTTTTTCCCGTGAAGTTTTCTCACTTTTTACATAGCCAAACACCTCAGTTTCCCTCAGTCACTTTAAACATGGACACAGTTTCCATAACTGCAACCAATGGCAACTAAAATACCAAGGGGACAAACCAGAAGAGGACTGACCAAGCCTCCAACCATCACCTTCATCTCCTGGACTGTACCAATACAAAATGTAAGAAGAATCAGAAATATTTCTGCCAAACCAGGCCTTTAATTACATTTTTTTCCTTTAAAAACACAAAGACGTTATTAGTTAACATCACCAAGCTGCATTATTTCCTTGAGAACATTTCTGCAGAAATATATTATTTAACAATGCTATCTTACCTTAAATGAAAAATTAAAGAGCTAAGAAACCGGACTGAAGTATCAAACACTGTTTTTTCCTTTTAAAGACATGACTTTTAATATCATTGGGAATGTGTACAAAGAACTGGCATAGGTATTTGACACAGACATAGTCCATGAGTTGCGTTTAGTATTCTAACATTTACCCAAGATGAAAAAACACGTTAATGTAATAAAACTCACAGCAGCGATGGAGGGCTTCTTTCCATCTCCAGCTGGAGGGTGAGTGACATCAGCTCCCAAAAAGATCACTGGCTGCTGGAACACAGAAGGTCTTCAAAAAGAAAAAAGTGCTAAGTCACACTCGTAGCTGAGCAGCTGCCACAAGGTTGTCACTCACAGGGGGGTTGTTTCTCTCTCAGCATTATCAGGTACCGGGGCCAAGGCTCAACAAGGGGGTCTCTGTGCACAGAAGGTGAACCTGGAACCCACCCCAGCAGAGTCCAACACACACTGGGAACACACTGCCAGAACTGGGGCGGGATTCTGGTGGGGAACAGCCACAGAGCTGTTCCAGGGGGGATTCTGGTGGGGAACAGCCACAGAGTTACACCTCAGTGGTACATCAGCTGCTTCCAGAGCCTGCTCTGCTGCAGGCGATCACGGCAGTGCCTGGAGATCACCCAAACCCCACTGTGGCACAGTATCAGCCCTGCAGCTGGGAGCAGTGGCACACACATTACTCTGGCTTGCAGGACTTGAGCAGCAGGGTGGTCTCCCAGGGCCTTTAAAATACTCTCCCACACACCACTGCCTCACATCTCAACTTCGATACTGATCACACTCGGCTTAAGACCGAACTCACAGGCCAACAACCACTCAGAACCTGTGCTGGAAGGAATTAATTCTACCTCTAATATTGCTCACTATTACCAGAAGAATGTTTCAACTTAAAAACTTGGCCACATTTAAATTTTGGGTGCTAAGTAGCAAAAGTAACCTCGTCTGTTAAGAGAAAGCCCAAGTCAGCCTCCAGAGTCTTACCGTTGATGAGGTACAAGGATGTTGTTGATTCCTCCTAGTTTAACGTTGATCTTCAGGCACAGATTTGAGAGGGTCTGTGGAGATGTTTTAATGACGTTCTTGACCTGAACACACTGTGTGGCCATTCCCAACAAGGTATCTCCCACACGCTTCACCTCCGCTGAGAAGCAAATACGAGGAGACAACCTGAGTCCATTTGAGGTTATTGCTGCATTTTGATCTTAGATCTAAGTCACAATAATTTCAGTGCACATACTCTGCAGTAACTTTCGACTTATCTGCGTGCTCAGACCTGCTTCCAATTTATCTTCAGACACAAAACACTGGTTTCTAAAGCCTGAAGAATGGTCCTGCACGATATTCTAACATACGCTGGGCAGCACGTTTCTCCCAACGCTACCTGACCAAACAGGTACAGACAGGGCTGTGCCCTTACCATACACCGGCGTCTTCCCGGGCAGGATGACAATGATGAGCTGAAGGCCCGAGTAGGTGTTCTTGAGGTGTCGGAACATGGGCTCCACACTGTCTGCACCCTGGGCGTACTTGCAGAAGCAGGGCTGGCCCTGGATGGGCATCCCGGCGTCCTTGGAGATCTTGCGCAGCTGGTCTGTGAAACCCCTGAAGGGGAGCACGGTTTTGGATTTTTGCAGTAGCAGCAGCACACAATAACCAAAGCACAAGGAGACCAAAGAACTGTGGTAGTCAAAAGATAACGATTCCAAATAGGTTTTTAAAACAACATTCAGTATGTGGAGGCTGTGAAACACCACAGGCCAGAATGGGGGGAAAACCCCAAAACATTTAGACATTTCAAGTATTTCATTCAAGATACCAGAAGGGACAGGACCAACACCCCACAGGGCTCCCAGGGAGTGTTTTGACTATAGCTTCCAGCAAGGAAGCAAACCAGCCTGGACTCTGTCTGTAACACCTCAGATGATTAACCCAGGTAATCCCATACTTGTGTTTCACTTCATTAAGAGAACAGTCTAAAGCCTGAACCACAACATGCCTTACTTCAGTATTTCTTCTCTGCATTGTCTCTGTGTTGCAAAGCAAGCTATAGCCCACATCTTGATCTCCACACCCGTGTGGAACTGCTTCCCTCTCATGTCCCACACTCCATGGCTTGGGGTTGCCACAGTTCGATTCTGGGGAAACAGAAGCAACAGACACTCAAGTGGTTGAAAAAGAAGCTGCCTGTGCTATCTGCACTTTCAGGATAACAAAAAAGAATTTATCACTCAAACTCTGATCCCTGTTTAGTCAAGGTGCACAGGAAATCCCTCCTCAAACTGGAAACCAAAGGAAAAGCCAAAGCCTCACCCGTCCCCCGTACTGCAGCATCGGGGCTGGGAGCACACGCCCCGTCACATGGGCCATCTCATCCCGGACCTTGAACTGGAACTCTTGGACAAATGGATCTGCATCATAATTTGCACTTCTCACCTAGAAGAAGAGATTCTCCGTGTTACAGAAGTATCTGACTGTAATTCAAATAACAAACAGCAGACTAGCAGGAAGTGTTCTACAACAATTTCACTGGAAAAGGCTCGGATTTAACTGCTCAACACAATCTCCAGTAAAAACAATTACTACCATGAGTTATCTTGGATGACGTGTTTTTTTGTTCCCACTTGTTACTGAAGTGCTCATGTGTAGTTTGCCTATTCAAAAGCACTTTGTTTCCTCCCAGTAAACAAAACACCTACTTGGAATTAACTGTAGAGATGATAATGCAAGAGCCTGTCCTACAGACTCATGCTGTTGTTGAGGGCTATTTGAAACAAATCCTACGAATAAAGTAGTGACAATCTGCTAAGTTAAAGGACAGGAAGGAATGAAAAGCCTAGGTTGGTATATAAGAAGTTTTGTATTGATGTGATCTAGCCCAGTGTCACCCCGAGCTGGGCTCAGGGAACTCACCAATCTGCTGATTTCCTCCTGCCTGTCTGGGGCAGACCTGGCTGTGGCTTTTATCATGGTCGAGGTCTGATTGTCCGTGAGCTTCTTGATGCACCTCTGGCCAGCCACGATGTTACACACCTGAATGGGAGAGCCAGAGGCATTAATTCACAACAGGAGCACTCAGACCCCACCACACCACACACACAATACCATGCTGTCACTACAAACCACAACCCCAACGTGTCTAAGCAACTGCATGTTCTTTCCTGTAGTTCTAAACCTTAAAGCACTTTAAGATACAGACAGTCTTCAGTGAAATTACAGTAAATCTGCAAACAAGCTCTTACTGCAAAGAGCACCGATTCTTAACTTTTTGCAAAGTGACAGACCCTACCCAAACCCTTCTGATTTATCAGAGTAAGGCCCTTACTTCTAAAGGCAGGTAGGTGTGTTTTTGTTCTTGTCCCACTTGCAGACAAGGGAGGTGAGGGTATTTAAGCTGGAGGTTGTATTTCTCTCTGAAATACTGTGCTACTGTCCTCTCCACAGTCTGGCCGTTTTCCAGCTGTAAAGGAAAGCTGAAAAGACAGACATTTTAGTAAAATCTCAGTCGCCAAGTACCATCATCTCCAAAATTAACGAACCACGAGGTCCCGTTACACACTCGGTGCGAAGGTATCACACACTTCCCGCTCTGACAAAAGGCCTCTTACGTTTGATGACTTGCAGGTCGTCTCGTTACGTTACAGACACGGTACTTCCTTCTCATCGTCCCACAGTGAGTCACTTCTACCTTCAGACCTGCAGGAAAGCATCAAAACCTGGCGTCATAACTACCCAGGAATGTGCACGGGAGACACAAGGTTTCAAATGATAGAACACAACAGCTTTGGGGGCAGCATCAAATAGCACAAACATAAGGAATTACTATTCTCTAAACATTTTAGCTTTTATTATAATTTGAGTTCTGACTAATCCTGATTACTACCCTCAAAAACAAGTTATGATGTATAACACTTAACATCCAGTGTCTTCTGAATCTCCTATGGCCTTTCATTTAACAGGCACTCACTGAACTCAGAGGCCTGTTTTCACCATATCCTCTTGTTCTCATTCTCAGTCTTGTACAACTCTCTTCAAACTACCAGTTCCAGTGTAATTGAAATTAAAAGGGCAAACTCAAATTTCTACTTTATTGTCTTCCCCTCATCCCCCAGCTTTATGGCCACATTCAGCCTGGAGCTTTCTTTAATTTCACTGCCCAGGTTTAACTGTAGATTTTGAGCATCTCATCTCAAAGCGCTCAGCCTGCAGAGCAGAGCCTCTCCAGACTGCTCTCTACCCATGATACGACAGTGGCAGCTCCCAAACCAGGTCCCCATGTACCAGACAGCAGACTGTGTTTGGTTTACTGAGGACACAGACATCCCAAAGAATCACCAACTGTACTTCTTTGCTCCCTGACAACACTAATTGCATCAATATAACATCGGTATTACTCAGAGGACGGTACAGTCAAAAATAAACCACCGCTGCCCTGACAGAGCATTAAGAGAAAACAAAGAAAAGCAACCACGGGGCACTGTGACCACAGAAAGGGCTGTGAACACAGATATCTGGAACCCATCTCTGCTCTGCCATTCCTCTGCTGTGACACTACCAAGGCACTGCCCTCCCACAGTGCTGCTCACACACTGCCAGGGCTTTAATGCAGGGCTTGTTTTGCTCTGTGTGGTCACACCCCGGCTGCATTTCCCAGATCCTACAGCAGCACAGACAAGTCTCAGAGCAAAGGGAGTATTTCAATATTTTCTGACTGTGGTAACAGAGTTTCTGAGGCACCTGAGATCAAGCAGAGGCAGCTCCTCACTCTCCAGTTACCCATCCTCCAGAACAAAGACAGAGAAATGTAAAAGGTCTGATCTTGTATCAAGTGTTTAAGAGCTGAGCTCCTTCAAGGCTCCTCTCTCTGCAAGTTAACTGGAATGAAGGATATGGGAAAATGCAAGCCCAAGTAGCATATATGGAGTGAAACCACTCAAACCAGCAGCTTATGCAATTCCTTTGGAATGGAATTTGGCCTTCAGCTGCAAGTGGTACTTGTTTTTCCACAAGGCCATCAGTTATTAGAAGCCACTGCAAGAGCATTCTTTCAAAGAATCAATGCCAGCCTTGAAATCAACGTTCACTTTGCCACAGGATCTGAACAGCAGGAGCCCACACACAATGCCAGGTGGCCTCAGGGACCCTGGCTTAGGAGGGGTTGGCACCAGCCACTTACCTCTGCCCAGGCAATGAACAACATGCTCTCTCTTTCCCTCTAAGCCACTGGGAATGTTTTTCAGCTTTCATTTCCGCAGAGCTGCATTGTTTCATTCAGGATTAGAACTGCAAACATGGATACTGCAATTCCCTTGGCAGTTCCAGGCCCTTCTGATGCATGCTAGCCAGGCTTCCAGTTAAAACAAATCCCTCAGGATTACTTTGATTGTGTTACCTGGGACTAAACAGACCCATTCCTACTCACCCTTTATCTCTTTGGTGAATTTTACTCGATGAGAATCAGTCAGAGGTCTTGGTTGTTCATCAATATTATGAATGTCAAGGACTTCACACATGAACTGAATTACGGGTTGTGCTTTGTAGAAGGCAGTGGCAGAAACTACAGAGAGCAAAATATTAAGTGTAAAAATAAAACCCCAAGCCCAGTCAGAGCATTGTGAAGCAGGACATAAATGAAGAGGCTTCTTAGAATTCCACGTAAACCTCAAGAAAAATGCTTGTTTAAAAACAAGTCAGCAAACCCTGCCACAGTGAAGTATCCAAACGCCAGTGGAGGGCCCAGGGTGACACATCAGTCTCCAGCACAGTCATCCTGCTACTACTTTGCATTTCAGGGGTTTGAAGGGTTTTCCCCCAGAGAACATTTATTTCTAGAGAGCTGCAATGCCCCAGAGAGACATTCCCCTTCACCTCTGTATAGATCTGCAGACACAGGATTAATATCTCTCTACTGCACTTTTTAATATTAAAAGCTAACATTATTCAACATGCAATGTAATTCTGTCAATTATACAATCTACTCAATTACTGAACCAATATTTGGTAGAGCCATGAGCACTACTTTGACTACACACAAATTGTGTTGGTATAGTGGAGAGTGCAATCCTTGATCCACTCCAGTCTCTGACCCTTGGACTTGCAAATTTTCAGTGTGAAAGCTCAGTATCTCTGATATTTTATTCTGCTCCAAGACACGAAACACAACCTGACTGTCTAACCTAGAGCAAGACAGACTGTTTACCTTGGGTTTATAGAGCATTTCAGACAGTGAGAACTGAATGTGAATCAGAGGAAACTTCAGGCAGCACCTGCACCTCCACCACTGGCATTTTTCAATGGGGGTTTAACAACTAAACAGACTCGAGTGCTCATGGAAGGCAGGAGTCTCACAGAGGCACCCGTTGCTCTCAGATCCATTCATCTGGGACTCAATACAGTGTGCAGAGCAGATCTGCTTTTGCATAAGAAAGCCCAGCCCAATCAGCCCTATTCACAGAAGTGTTTGGGATATGTTTTACAGAGTTTTCTTGGAAATACTGAGCACTACTGGCCATGTGCAGCTGCACAGAGACAACTTGCCCCTGTCACTGGGGATGGACCAATACAGAAATTCAGCAGGAAAACAAGCCATGTGCAATTCCTTCCCGTGCAGGAATATTGGGTTTTATACGGCAGTTAAATTTCTGCTCAAACACTGACATGATGACAAATCCAGAGAAAAAAAGACTAGGATTTCTAGGCAGCTGTTCCCATATAGGTCTGGTCAGAACCTCAGCCCTGAATCTCAACTTACCATCGATGTTGAGCATCATCTTCCACATGGCAGGTCGGACTGACTGATGGAATCCAAACCAGACCTCCCTGCCCCCTCCCAGGGGGTGGTCATAGCCTTCTGGAGCTGAGAAGAAGGAGCGGCCCACAGGGGTGTACCTGGTGGGACAGGTGGCCACACGTTTTTGCTCTTGCCTTCCAAATGTAAAATTTATGCAAACAAGATTATAACACACAGCACTATTATTTTTTGGAATTTTGTGCACCAGGAATCTGTGCCAAGAAGCAAGTTTAAACAATACACCCTGAGTGCTTCTGTTCCCACTGCAGTGCTTTCAAATTTAGACAAAACACGGACTATTTTTAGAAATGCACAACCATTTTCAGTTTTTACAACAAATCAAGAACTAAATGAACTTACCCTTCCTGATCTTCTACTTCAAGAAGGTGAAGTCTCCATCACAGCAGTCTGTACAACAGCCCTGTCTATACTGCCCTGCCCCTCCAATACCATTTAGCCCGTTTCACTAAGGAACTTTTGAATTCAGGATACACTGACAGAAGCCAAAGCTAGGGGGGAAAAAAAGAGCTAGAGGAACTACTGCTTCTCTGCCTGGCAGCAAACAGCTGCTCCTGAACCTCCACACCTCCTCAGTTTTGTAATCACAGGCATTAATACAGAGGTTAACATGTACATGTTTCCTTCAGCTGCAGGGAAGCTGAGGAACACTGGCTTCCATCAACCCACAGGCCCTTTTTTTAACAGCCAGTTACACCCAGTGAAACCCATCAGGGCCTAAAGCCAGCAAACTTCAAAAGTAACTCTCACTGACCAAATCAAGCAAAATTAACTCTTCTAAATGTCAGGGTTCTGAGATGAAAATAGCTAAGAGACTTTGTTAGGATGGGTATCTAATCCCAGCCATGTATTTCAGCCCTGAGAAGCTCACTCTGGTGATGGGTGTCAGTGGATTAAAGAGACTCCTGCCTTTCCACAGTCACTGCCATCAAGTGCAGACACTTGGCTCAAGCTGAGCAGACCCAGGACAGCAGAGCTCCAGCACATGGAACCTCTCAGCTTCGCAATTAAGGCCTATTGTAAATGCCTCCTGTTCCCTGATCACTTCACACACACATCACCTGCTCTGCCTACAGAAACACGCTTGTACACAATTGTACCAATCTCCCATTCAGCTCACCAGCTGTGCTGCATAAGGGGAATGAGCAGCTTTCCTTTTCACCTGTGAAGAAACAGGGATGAAGGTGTCCCAGTGGGGATACTTCAGGTAAAGACAGACTGCAGGAAGACAGTGAACCTACTTCATGGAGGGGAGGTGTCGTAGCACCACATCGACAGCATGAACAGGGTTAGTGCTGATAGGTTTGTCTAGTTCCAGAGGCTCAGGCAAGGTTCTTCCTGTCAAAACTTCATGCAGCAAGTGCCAGCTCACCCGAGAAACAAACTTTATTGACACTTTGAAGGGACGGTCTTTTCCACCTTCTCCTGGTAGTGTCACATCCAAATCCACCTGGGCAGGGGAGGAAAGAAAGAAATAAACCCAGCTGTTTAACCTGGAGTCTGGTAGCCTTGAGTTTCCACTCCTTCCCAAAACTGAGCCACAGACTCAAACTCAGACACTGAGGACACAGCACATTTGATAAAATACATTATCAAATGCACAGAGTAAAGAGAACTGGGCCCTGACCAAAGAGAAGAGAATCATGTAACTTGTTGTCACCTCAAATCAGAAACTCTTCATTCCAGAAAAAAACATGGTTTGATTCTTTTAATTCATTGTAAGAGCATGTACTGCAGTCTGCAAAACTGAGTGTTTAACAGATTTTGCTGTACGAAGTGGCCACTAAATCCTAGGGGAGGTTCTGAATGCAACTATTACCAGCACATTAACACACACTGGAACTTGCAGGAAACACAGCAGAAGGACTCAGTTTCAGTACAGATAGTGTAAGACACTTCCAGTCTTTTTGAACTCAGCAATATTAGAAGTTGTTTCTTTTTCCTTCCCACGAAGCTGCCACCAGGATAACGTTTCCCCAGTTATCTTACCCCAGTAGTGGCCACAGGAAGTGGATTGGCTGTATAGAGGCTTCTTTTCCCATCATAAACTGGTCTACGGTCCCCAAATATTGTCACTTTAAAATGCTGCACCATGGAGTCCACCACGTCCCTGGAAAGGGGGATATTTACACTGAAGATGTTTCCAAAGAAGGATCTGGATCCCACCCCCTCCATGTTTTGCTGAAGTAGTTTCAATAAACAACACTCGGTGAATTATAAACACCCACTGGAATTCCAAAAGGTGCTTCACATACTTCAACTAAAATAATAAATAAACACTAAATAATAAAATCCCAATCGATGCAAATGCTCAAATATTGGGAAATATTGAAACTGAAATAATTTCAGAAACTCCTAGAATTTACTGAGGCTTTTGTGTCACCTTTATTAGGGAAAACGAGGACACAGTTACCTTGGGAGAAACCCACGAGATGGTATTGTGATAAAAACCAGTGCAAACTCCCAACTGGAAGCTCTGCCAGCTCACTGTACAGTCGGCAGTAATGTTCACCTGCTCCTCTGTTAACAAGAGTTTTGAATTCTGCCCACGCTGGTTATAAACACGTGGTACCCGAACAAAAAGGTCTTGGCTTTAAGTCCTTAATAGCCAGAGTTTTTACCACAAAATTAAGTAAAAGCCTGATCAAATTTGCACACAGTTCATCTCCCTTGCTTTGTTATAAGTTGATGGCAATAAAGATTAACCTGATATAAGCACTGAAATTAGACTTGAAAAGACACCATAAAATTTTTATACAAAAAAGGCTTCTTGACGCAAGTGGTAAATAGAACCAGAGAGACTTTTGCAACACCTCTGACTGAAACCTGCCCTCAGGATCTGAATTCTTTGGGGAGCCTTTGTGTTTCTGTGGCACAGCCACCATATCTCACTTGATACACAATTCCCTTATTCTACAGAAGGGAAACACTTTCCTTAAGCACCTGCAAACCAAAATTCCTGCACAGCAGCAGCTTCCAGGCACCATTTCCTGGCCAGGCAATATTAACCCAAAGTACTTCAGGAAGGGGATAAACATTGACTTCCTCTTCCAGCTAAATGAGCAGCAGCACTTTCACCTCCCAGTTGGGAAAGGAATTCTCCCTTTCACAGTTCCTGATGTCACTAAACATTCCCCCTGGCACAATTATCAAGACAAACTTCATCTTCTCACCTGTTCACCCTCCGAGGACACTTATCTGGTTTGATGTCCACCTCATAGAGGTAGACATCAATCTTTGGGATTTCAACTTGGAAGCAGTTGGCCAGCAGTTTAATGGGCTTGCCCATGGTGCCATAGCCGGGACGCCTGGGCACCATGAGCAGGGGCTGTGCCCCCACGGGTCCTGCGGAAGGAAAAACCCACAGATTAGGAGAGAAGCACAACAGACAATGCCCTGAGCCAGCTCCCAGGACAGCCAGGCTGGCAGCACAGCCAGCACCCGGGAAATTGGGAAATCAGCTGCCTCCAACAGCCTGCTACCCGTGAAATTCCAAACAAACATTTGCCCATTTTTAATTCTGAAGCCTCCACCCACTTCTAGGCTGTTCTCTTACTGATGAGCTTCAGCTTCCGTGGTTAGCGTGAATAAAATCAGGAGATTTTGGTTAGGAGATTTCCTAAACGAAAATCAACCAAGCAAACCCAAAAACAAAACAACAAAAACACCCTGTAAAAATATCAGAGGAAGTTTTACCAGTCTGTCCTGAACACCCTGGTAATAACAAAGTGGCTGCAGAGTACAAAAATGCATTAGTAGTTCTGGACTGATGCACATGGTTTGTGACAAACTCTTCATTTCAGTGCCATTATCAGCTTGGTCTCGGAAGACAGATTATTCTTGAACTTTGCTGGCTGAAAATGGATGAAGAGTAAGACCATTACCTCCTGTCTAACTGCCCCCACAAAGCCAATTTGCCTGAAGAGTAAAGACTCAGATTAAGACACAGGATTGTAAAACTCTTGATTACTCACAGACTAGAGAACACTCAGAGCTGCTCAGAGAAACATCCAAATCTGCAATGAGATGGGTATTTTGAAAGTCAGCTAAAACACCTGCCCAGTAATCTGTTCCATTCTCATCTATTTAATTTACTTTGCACCATTTAGATGAGAATCCTGCACTCCAGATCTGCATTATTCACGCCTTACAAACCAAACACAGTAGTAAACATAGTCCATTTCCAAGAACTGTATTTCCACTTAAAAATACCTCTTTCCAGTCAAGAAGCAACAACAAACCCAAAATGCTTTGTAGCCTGAATTATAAGAAGTTGCTCGTGGTACAAGTGCCCTGATTTACAGAGCACTCGAGTGAGTAAAGTTCTCCCCTCTCCTCCCACTCGGTGACGCAGTCGATTCCAGCCCACTCGTTTCATTGCAGAGTTAAAATGTCAAGTGCTGGGAAAAATGTTTTTTTATTTGTCTTCTGATTAATCGCCATAATTCCTGGAAAAAGAACCTGCACTGTCTTGAAGGAAATGGTGCCCTGAGAACAGGTGAACACCAGAGCCAAGCTCCCCTGTAACATTTGTCTGGCTCTACCCAGAAACCTCCCGAAAAATTCTGAGTGAGGCTGGCGTGGAGCCACGAGATAAAACAAAACAGAAACCAAGAAGCATCATTTAAAACCCGCTCACAGACTCTGCTTATGCAAAACTTGTTCCAAGCATCTGCTCTCTTCAACTTTCCCTTCATTTTAATACTCTCACACGAGCACAAGCAGCTCTACAATTCACTCCAGCTACACTGCAGAATATAATAAGCATATGCAAAAAGCAGTTACTACTAAACATTTGAGTGGCATAAAGGACTCAATAGCTCATTTTAATATTCCAAAGACATACACACCATAGTTTGTTTATATTTAGTTCCTATCTGTGGGAAAGACTAACAAAACTGCTGAAATAAAGATAAAAAGGTTATTTCAGTCAGGTCTCCCCTGTGTACCCCTTGCCCAGCTCAGCCTGGAAGGAGTTAAAACCCAGATTTTGGCAATCAGGGATTAAATGACCAATAAATGAATAAGAAGTGCAGGTCTGCACAACGCTCAGGCATAATTTTTAAAAATTCAGCTATTTTGCTGTCATTGAACAAATGTTCCCTAGGACAAATTAACTTAAAAAACCCGAGTATGCTGTAAGTCAATCCTGCCATTACTGCCCACTCAGAAGATCCTGCTTTCCAGAGACACTGAATTGCCAGATTGTGTGTTGTGAAAGTCTGTGTCACTGGCTTCAAAGCTGTGACTCAAAGCCCAGTAAAACACAAATAAGCAGCGACGCTCTGGGGACGGTGCTGCTGCCCAGCTCCCGGTGACTCACCCCACCTCATGCCTGAGTCCTGTGTCAAGCTCATGGAAATAAACACACACACCAAAAATACTCCACGTAGCTTCAATCTGCTCGGGATGAGCGAGTGGCAGACTCCTTCCCCCGAATCATTTAACCACTGCGAAAACAAAGTGGGCAAAGCCTCAAAAACCTCTGTCAGAGCAGCAGCACTGCAGGGCCTCCTCCTGCTGTTCCTCGGTGCTTCCAGGCAGCAGCTCTGCCCTGCTCAGCTGCCCACAAATTTTGGAGCAGGAACTTCTGTGTGTTGAAGAAACCATTATACTCTGCCATTACACAATCAGGAACGTCCATATCATGCAATCACAGACTGGTTTGGGCTGGAAGGGACCTTAAGGATCATCCAGTCCCATCCCCTGCCACGGACACCTTCCACTAGCCCAGGTTGCTCCAAGCCCCGTCCAAGCTGGCCTTGAACACTTCCAGGGATCCGGGGGCAGCCACAGCTTCTCTGGGCAACCTGTGCCAGGGCCTCCCCACTCTCACAGGGAAGGATTTCTTCCTGACAACCAACCTAAACCTCCTCTCTGTCAGTGGGAAACCATTTCCCTTGTCCTGGCACTCCAGGCCCTTGTAAACAGTCTCTCTCCATCTTTCTTGTCTGCTCCCTTAAGGTAAACACCGAAGATGTTCCTAAAAACCCAAGGAAAACCCTTTAACCGAAGCCACGCCAGAGCAGAGTCCAATTCATAAAACCAGCTCAGGAAAGTCCCCAGCACTAAAAGTCAACTGATTTATAACAGAAAGCAATGAACACACAAGGAGGAACTAAAACTGGTGCCTGGGACAGATTCTTGGAAAGCGTTTGTGCAGCCAGGGAGCACGTCTCGGGACAGTCTGGGCTGGAAGGGACCTCAAAGCTCGCCCAGTTCAGCCCCCTGGGGAAGCCCCTCCAAAGGTTTCGAGGAGTTCCGAACGTGGATCTTTCCCTCCGCGGGATTATCGATGTTCTGATCAGGCTCACACACGGCCCAGGCGGGCGGGGGTTCCTCCGGCAGCACCCGGAGCACGCCTGGCCCGCGTCCAAACACCGCCCGCATCCACCTCGGCAACCAGAGGAGCCCTGCTCGGAGTAAAGCCTGAGCACAGCGAGCAGCGCTCACAAACCTGCAGCTGCTTCCAGCACACCACGGACCACTGAAGCTTCTGGCAGGCGCGACAGTTTTACAGCACGAAGCAGAATCCTGAGCCCTGGCAGGATGCTCGTAGGAAACGCAGATTTCCTTACGTGATCCTTTCCTCACAGAAAGGCCTTCCAGCAGAAAATTATCCTTTCTCCTACCGTGGCTTCAGCATCACAAAAAGCGAACTGTATTATCAGAGATAACTTAGTAGTTTTATTTTTGTTTATACAACCCGTCTAAATTTCTAACCGAACGGGTGATGGAACAGCCCAAAAGACACCATCGAGGCCTGAGCAGGTAAAATACAATTTAAACTCAGGCTCAGGACCATGAGGCAGATTTGTGGAACAGATCCCGGCCTCAGGCTGGAGCTGCACCCGGGAGAGCTCCCCACGGAGGGGAAAAATAAAAGATTCCCTTGCAGAGGGCCCCTGGCCTCTGCCTGGACTCAGAGGCCCAGCCTGTGGAGCTCTAAGAAAACCCTAACATTACCAAAAAATAACCTAATTCTAGATTAAAAAAAAATACAGAGGGAAGATCAGATTCAAACGTTGGTTTCAGTAACTGAGCTCCTCCTGCCAGAAATCAAGAACTGCCTCATTTCTGTCGCTGGGCCTCGCTGGGTGGCATTACATTATTCATGAGTAATGCAATCCACGTTTCCTAAACATTCCTCCTTGCAATTTAGGGTTTGGGGTTTTTCTCAAGGTTTCAGGTATTAAGTCATGTTAAAACTCATCAAAAGCCAACATTTTGATGCCGTGCTCAGCGACTGCCAACTGCACAAGCAAACACTGGTGTGGTAACTCGTTCTGGCCTAATGGAGTTGCAGAAAACACACTGAAGTGTTTTGGGAGAATTTACAAGACAGTAAATGCTTCTGAGCCATTAAAAAAATCTAAATACTAAGAGCTTGAAGCTTGAAACAGCAGCTTATATGCACACAGTGAAGTTAATACCCAGCTGCTCTGGGAGAAGAGAACATGCCAGCCCATACAAACCCTGCAAGACTTTTCCCTGGAAGGTATTTCCACAGACCAAAATCAGGAAGGTAAAAATTAGCTCAAGAAATACTCTTGACACCTTCCCGCCCGAGGAAGCAAAGCTCTGAGGATGAAACAATTTGTAAAGTTGACACTGTGAGTCAAACAGCTTCCACAGCAAGTCCAGAGGAAATCTGCCATTGTATCTCACAGCACAGAGTAACTTTGGAAGGCACCTATGAATCACCCCCTTCCCTCTTCTACCCCACCCACAAAAATGGGACTTTTAATGGGCCTCCCAGATCACTACTCTGAACTCAGAAAGAGAAAATCAACTTCTCAGGATTTTCTGTGCCTAAGTTCGTACAGAAAAGCAAATGGAATATTAATAATGCCTGCTAAAAAAATAGAGCAAAAACTCCAAACAACAATTTAACACTTGTAACTGTTAGCTTTGAAGGAACAATGCATGACATGGAAATAAAGACACACACAGCACTGATCCAACTCGGTTACACCAGGGAGCATCCCCAGCTGGTTGAATCTCTCTGCCTTTTGCAAGTTTACTTCCCATTCTCCTGGTGGAAGTGCAATGTGGGTCACTGGATTCAAGTACCAAGAGCTCCTTTTCCTTCACTGTGCCTTCTCCCAGCGAACATTTTACTCCCATTCCTCAGTTATTTGACTTCACCACAACCTGCACCTTGAGCAGCCACCTTCACACCCTGCTCCTGCTTTAAGCCATGTTCCAATTCCGTATTTCCTAGATTTCACAGGCTGAGCCTCTCACACAAACAGGACATCACCTACAGCACTGATTCACCTGAGATGCACCTGCACACGCTTCCACACTTCACTCCAGGGACACTCACACCCCCATCTTTGCTCCCTTCTGCTTATTCTATCCCATGTTTTCCCTTCAGACACAAAAAAGGAACCACGTCTCAGTGTCCTCCTTTTGATGACAGAGCTTTAACCCTCCTTTGTTCTGCCAAGGATGCTTTGTGTCCTGCTGTTCCAACACCCCAAAACCTCACACCTGACACTTCCCTCATCACACAGCAGAGGTGGAAGAGTCACCCATTGTGCTGGACACTGGCTGAGCCCACCAGGAACACTCAGATTTGCTAAAATCCAACATCTTGCAGCCCAACAACAGGTAAAGTCATTCCAAAGGGAAACTAAAGAGTTTACGGGCTGCTCTTGCAAATCTGTTTATCGGGAGACAACTACCATTGCACCAGGTTATAATTACAGTTAACAGAGGGTATGAGTGTATCATCTGAATTCCACCAGACTGCTAAAATCCTGCATCTTCCTGAAATATTTTCTCCTCATTAAGCCAGGCAACAGCTGAGATGGGGAGTTTTTCCAGCCAAATCCATCCTTGTCCTTAAATCTCCAAGTAAGTCACAAAAGGATCTACACATGGTGAAAAGGTGAAAAGGCACGTCTTGGGTTGGCACCTTCAGTCTCTTATCTTCACTACCTGCAGCACCTCTTGATGTGACACAGAACTCCGGGTGGCTTTGGATGTTCCCATTGCCCTCCAGGTTCACCAGGGAACTGCTGATTAAACACTGCCCACACCTGAACTGTTCTGCCAACCCTGGAGATAAATTCTTTCAACAAAACTAAAGCAGAAATTCCCCCTCCGACACTCAAAACCCACTTAAAACACAAAGCTTATAAATACCAAGCACGTGCTTCCCCGGCAGAGGGATCAAACGGCCAAAATGTGAAGATCCTCACAGAATGGTTTGGGCTGGAAGGGACCTTGAAGCCCATCCAGTGCCACCCCGTGCCACGGGCAGGGACACCTTCCACCAGCCCAGGGTGCTCCAAGCCCCGTCCAGCCTGGCCTCGGGCACTCCCAGGGATGGGGCAGCCACGGCTTCCCTGGGCAACAACCCCCTCGGCGACCGTGGAGCAGCACACCCCGAGGTGGCTCGGGGCGGGTTACGCAAGGCGGGCGCTCCGCTTATGAAATACCGACCGTCCCCCGGCCCCGCGGGGACCCGCTCCGGGGGACCCGCTCCGGGGGACCCGCTCCGCCCGCCCCGGGGGGACCCGCTCCGGGGGACCCGCTCCGCCCGCC
>JAYRBT010000064.1:3261789-3286990 GCA_036023395.1 Myiotriccus ornatus
CTGCCGGGCGGTTCGCGGGGCGTTTCCCGGTGCCGGGGTGTCCCCGGTGCCGCTGCCGGCGGTGCCGGGGTGTCCCCGGTGCCGGGGTGCCCCCGGTGCCGCTGCCGGGATGTCCCCGGTGCCGCTGCCGGCGCTGCCGGGGTGCCCCCGGTGCCGCTGCCGGCGCTGCCGGCCCTGGCGCGGCGGCGGAAGTGGCGTGGCCGCCCCGCAGCCCCGGCTCCCCGCGCGGCCGCTCCCGCCCCGCTCCCGCCGGAAATCCCGCCCGCGCTTCCCCTTCCCCCGCGCGCGCCCCGGCCCTTTTCCGGCGGAAGCGGAAGCGGGAGGGGCGCGGTTGCCATGGGAACGGGGCGGTGGGGCCCGGGCGGACCCCGCGGGCCGTGCCGGGGGGGACGGGGCTCGGGACACCCCCCGGCACCGCCCGCGGAACGCGGCGCGTCCCGCACGCCGGGCCGGGCCGGGACACGCCGACGCCGCCCTGGAGCTGCGGGACCTGGGACACACGGACCCCCCCCGAGGGGGTCGCGCACTGAGCAGGCTCCCCGGGGCGGCGGGCACGGCCCCAAGGCCGACAGAGATCAGGGAGTGTTTGGACAAGGCTCTGAGGGACGGGGTGGGATTGCTGGGGTGTCTGTGCAGGGCCAGGGGTTGGACTCGTGACCCTTGGGGGTCCCTTCCAGCTCAGGGTGTTCTGTGATTCAGATGTGCCAGGCTCAGTGCTGGGTTAGGCAATGGCACCTTTCTCATTTCCTCTGCCCCCAAAAGATCATTTTTTCGTAAGGGCAGTGAATTGAGGTTTGTTCAAGTGGGTTTGAACCTCCTACCTGTGAAGGAAAGTCACCTTTCCTGATGGTGAGAGGCGCTCATCCCCAGGGAAACAGATGAAGAACTGGAACTTTGGGCCAGCAGGAATTTGAGATTCAAAATCCACATTTCAGGATCATTATTAAGAATGACCATCTTGGAGACTCTCAGCTAAAAATGAAGTCTGTAAAAGCCTAAGTGAGCCCCACCGTAAGGTTTCTAAACCCATGCAAATGAAAGGTAAATTAGTAGAGAATTTCCTTAACTGAAATCCGGAGCAGGAAGGGGGAATATGATCACCGAGATGAAGCAGATATGGGGGAGGGAGGGATCCCTGTACACACACATCCCTCAGGGCAGCACGTCTGGTCCCGCAGCTGTAACCAGAACCGGGGCCAGGGCTCAAATGCCAATCTAACACCCGAAACCAGTTTTCCGACCCGTTTTCCAGGACTCCAGACCCAGCTGCACGAGGCACGATTTGCTGTTAAACCTCTCACAGAAACAGCCCCCTTAAAACTGCAGGAGGTTTCTGTTGTGTAGTAGAACTCATTTCAAAGAGGTGATACAAAGCTGCCGATGAGTGCAGGACTTGTGCTGCTGCCCAGCTCAGGACAGAACGTTCTGGTGCTGCAGGTCAGGTAATTACCTAACGAGTGCCTGCCTGCCATTAGCGAGCACTTCCTTAAAATTCCTTGGCATTATTCAGAAACCCAGTTACAGCTCAGTTGTTAAATCATTCATCGGGAAAGGTCTGTCCTTGCACCTTCGTGAGGTAAAACACGGGCAAAAAACTCAGAGGATGGAAACAACCTCCAGTTCTGGACCCTAAAAGTCAACCATAAGCTGTTGGCACCGGAGAGGACTAGGATGTTTGCAAGAATTCTGAAGCTGGGAAATGTAAAACCTGATGGGAAATGTAAAACAGGATGGGAAATGTAAAACATGAGGCAGTACAGAAACCCAGAGGATCAAGTTTAACCTCAATCCAAGAGGAGTCTGAAGTCTGTCCTTAAAGCACCTCGGAGCCAGCAGCCCCCAAAGCACTCAGTGAGGCTGCAGGAGCAGATTTTGATGTCCACTTCTGACAGAACCCAGGAGCCCCAGTTCAGTCAGTTCTCAGATGACATTTTAATAAAAAGTAGAACTGGCTACTGTATTCCCAGAAGTTTTAAGCACGTATTTGTTCACTGAAGTGTTTCTCTCGTTAAATGCAGATCTGGACAGTGAGGGGTGCTGGATCCTCTGCAGTATCTGATGCAATTCAGCTCCAGCCAGCGTTTCCCTGTTTGTCCCCAGCCTTTCCCGAGGGAACGGGATGCGCATGTCCCTTCCCCACACGATGTGACTCAGGAGTGTCACCCCGACATATTCACATTGCTTTTATTTAGGTCTTCTGCCAACAGTTACAGGGTAACAGACACTTGGGACTGCAAAGTCGAAGTTGCAAGCAAAAATCAGGACCAAGGCAAAAAAAAATAAAATCCACAAAGGCAATTAAATCAAATCCAATATAAATACAATGTTCTGGAGCTCTTTAATCATACTGCTTTCTTTAATAAAGAGGTGGTTATGATCTTACAGTATTTTCTTTTGGCCTAATCCAAGGATTTTGTTACTCTTTACCAGTCTTAATTCCACACATACAAAAAAAAAAAAAATTGATATTCAACCTTTAAAATATAAGCCATATTTTCTTAATAAAATAAGTTTTGTGCTGCTGCTTGTTTAGTAAGTACTGTACATCAACTGTTCACGGCTATTTAACAAATGGACCATACAGAGTTCAAGCTAGAGCAAAAAAAACCCACGAGAAAAGTTAACAACCCAAAGGGAGCATCCTGTAAACACCCTATGTACAGTCCCACACTTGCTCGTAGAAAGGAGGTACGAAAGGGGCTGGAAATCGAACACAAAAGCACTGGAGTCCTGGAAATTTTCTTTCACAACTATTGAAGTGCAAATCACTCAGGCAAGATATGAATTTCACTTGTTTATTGCTCTCCTGCTGTCTGGCTTCCCTTCCTGAAACAATCACATTCTTTTATTTCACACTGATTTTCCAAGAAGAAAACCTCCTGCGAGGCAACGCTGGCTGACACTGAGACATCGGCTCGGACACGTGCGATCCCAGAACAGCCCGACCGCCCTGGAGCTGCGGGGAGAGGGCAGAGCAGCCCTCCCGCCCCGTTCTGTCCAGTATGAGATAAGGGGAACAACAGCGTTCAACAGGTAAATGGAAGCTACTCCTCTTCCCACAGAACTGCATGCACCCGGTGACGCTTCCAGTCGCAGACGAACTCGTGCGCACGGAGAAGGCAGAGGCTCGGAGCCGCTCGGGATGTCCGTGTGGGGCTTGGGGCTAACTACAATCCTGGCACGTACCTGGGGAACACCTATCGGCTACGGCAGCAAAACGCACCTCAACATGCAGCTACTTGATTGCACCTCGGACAAGAGAAGGGGGAAACGCCGGTGCCGGAGCGCGGAGAGGGCACGGTGCATAGTCTGGTGTAGAAAACATGCGGGTCACTCCAACCTCTCTAAAGTTCTTCAAAGTGGAAACTGGGTTTAAAGGGCACAGCAGCTACTGAGTTTGGCTTTTTTTACTTATCCAAAACCATGAAAACCCAACGCAGAGGGTGAAATAAGGGCAGAACACGATCTGCAAGTCAACAGCTGAGAGTTTCAGAAGCTGTGAAGCTTTTGTGTAGTTAAAATTGCTGTTAAAAGTAGGTGCTACATCAGCAAGTCTTCATTCATAGTTTTCTATGAACAGCCACCTTACAAATGAGTGCAAATCTTAAAGGTCCATTTTACATTTCAAGTCTCAAGGTTAAAAAAAATTGTTACAGAGCAACAAGCTGTTTCTGTAAATACCCACACTATCTCTTTTCAAACGGTTAAAAATGGCACGTGCTATGCCACAGCTACTAAAAGACATTTCTTAGTTCTAGACCCAACTAAAACACTAAAATAAAAACAAGGAACCAAAATCCCTTTGCCCCTCGCTGCAGAGCAGCAGCCAGGCGCGTTCTGGTGTAATGCTGGTGAACAAACTGATTTGCAGAGAGAACCTTGACCTTGACCCCGATTTTATTCTTAATGAGAAGCTTTCTAACACCAGGTGAGCGGGAACAGCCCCTCTGAGATCGCTTTGCTTTCAATGAACACAAGCCAGAGTTCGGAGGATGAGATGGAGGTGCTGATTGGTGTCACTATGCAGGCACTTGTGTAGAGGAATGTAGGCTTCTCATGTTGACACTTAGTGTTGATGCGTTCCCTACGCTCTAAAAGCCTTCCTAAGAATTCCCTACCTACTGACCACGGATAGTTCCTGGTCTCCTCCTCGTCACCTTGAGGATATACAGCAGTGGAGGTTGACACAAGGTGCAAAGGAGAATATGAACCAAACACTGTGGTCTTGAGGAAAAACAGGACCGTGCTAAACGTAGGATCTTCACCAAATGTGACATCAGTGGGCTCAGCACTTAGTTTGCATAGCATAGTGATGTCTTCACTGTTCACAAACACGTTGCCCCAAAAGAAAACGGGAAGAGTGAATTCCCCGGTTAGGACAGCTCAATAGGCCAACATGACCGGTGTGGTTTTCGTGAAGGCAAGGCGAGTTTCCACGTCAGAGAGTACAAACCAAAGAGGTGCGGATGTGCTCCTGTCCGCGCGGGCCTGGGACACGCGCCGGGCAGGAAAATGAGACCAGAGCTCTTCCCGCAGAGCGTGCGCCTCATCTGTCCCTTGAAGGAAGCACTGGGAACACTTTCATGTCAAAAAGCCCAGATAATGTGCCCGGATGATATTGGTACTGAGCTGCCCCCACGGCCCCGCCGCTGTGCGTGCGGTCGCTGCGCAGCAAAGCAGGCCTGAAAAGCAGTGACCAGGTTCCTGTGGGGAAAAAAGCTTTTTTCCTGCTACAAACACAAATCAGGAGCTTCCCCCACGACAACAACAAGGATTTCATCACTCTAAGGAACGATCTGGTGTGCTTTCAGAATCAAAACCCTGGGCATGAGAGCAGTGATACCATGACATGAAGAGCAGCAAAACTGAGCAGCAGAGAGAGCGAGCCGGGAGGTGCTGGAGGTGGGGGATGTGGTACGTCGGAAAGCAGCCAGCCCAGGCAGACACATGCTGAGTGCACACGGACCACGGGCACTGCGGAGCACCCGGCACGGAACGGGCTGCAGTCGGCAACGCTCATCGGACAGGAAACGCTGGGAAGCTCTGGCGTGAGCACACAGCCTCAGGAAGTGCGGGGATGTAAACTCTGAGAATGTTAATGACTTGTGGATTTTGGCAACAGACTCAGTATCATATAAAAATAATGTTTAGTAAAAAAATCCCGGTGTCCGTCGTAAAAATTCAGGGGGGAAGAAAAAAAAAAAGAAAGAAAAAATGGATAGCGCTTTCTGTCCTCATGGGATGGAGGTGCCCCCATTTGTCAGAAACAGTTTTAAATAACAAGTAGTACACTGGAAACAAAAATGGGTCAGCAGCCATTAAACGTGTCCTGTATGAAAGTGCACATCTTTCAATGGGGTTTAACCACCGTGAGGTCATGATCTGACACAAACTGCAACTGAGGACCATAGAAATTAACTCCTTCCGATGGAAATATGGACCATCAAGACAAGATTACTAGTTTCCTTACAAGATTAAAAACATTGAAATTTTGCAGCATCGTAGTAAGGCACTCACCCATGGAATAGTCTGTGACTGTTGCTTCGAGCGGCAGCAGCTGACTAGCTTGTAACACGAGGAAGACAGTTTTCAGTTCTGAGCTAAGTGCTAGGGTGCCTTACATTATCCGGGGGAAAATTACTCGGGAGGGGGGGAGATGTTAGTGTTAGAATTCTCCTACAAACTAGTTGTTTGTTTTTTTTCTCCCCTTAACCCATTAAAGCATCTCATAATCTAAAATATTAGTTTTATAAATCTAGTCTTCTGTTTTAAGGCTCTAAAAATCCCCTCCCCCCAACCCCCACAAAAAATACCTACCAGCGCCTGGTGGGCAACGGAGGACCAAAGCCGCCAGTTCACAGTCAGGAGTCTCTAGTATTGCATCTTAAAAATGAAAACCTGTTCCGCCTCCCGGGAGTTTTATCCCTTCCCTTGAATGCCTCCATGTGTTTGGTCAGGTCAAAATTTTGCAAAGCCAGAAAAAATTAAAAAAATAATAATCATCATCATCATCAGTCTCTTCCAATCCGACACAGGTGTTGGATCGTTCTGTCCCGTGGTGCTGGTCTCCTGCCTCGAGTCGACGCTGCCTGCCCTGCAGTGATTTCTCATTGGAAAAAAAAAACAAGGTGTCCCAATGCTTCCTTTTTTGTATGGCTCCTACAAATCTGAAAGCTTTCTTGAGTGAGGTAACAAAAGTTAGGCTTTCAAGCAAAGTACATGGTACGTAAAGTGTCCTGATGAACCTGCACAGCCTTCGCCAAGGCCTGGGGGTCTCTGCCGTTGCTCTGTCCAGATATATGGCTGCCCTCGCCACTGAAAGTCAAGGAAATCACTGCATAATTATTTCATGTTTTCCCCCCAGGAACACCAAGAAACTCCCCTGGAGATGGGAGTCAGCTGAGTGCTGGCAGCACAGGAAGGCACCTCACTGCAGTGCATGTTGATGCTGCATGTGCCGGTGCCTGTGCCTGTGCCTGGGCTGCAGAGATTCCAGCACCTCCAGGCAGCTGGGAATGCTCAGACAGCCCAGAGATGCTCCTGCTGGCTGGGATGAGCTCAGGATGGGATTTAACCCTCTGCTACCCCCTGCTCCCCTGTGCTGGGAGAGGATGCAGCTATGTGCAGGTCTCCCCCCCAGAAAGGCTGTGCTGCAGCACCACTCAGACACAGACACTTTCATGCCCCCTGTCCCCTGCCCATCCCTGGCTGTGCCCTCCCAGGGCCACAGGCTGAGCCCCTCACCTGTCGTGCTCCTTGTCCACGAGGTGGTACCTGGCCCGGAATGCCACCAGCCGGGCGTAGTAGGCCGGGGCTGGGATGGACACGGAGCGGGTGCAGCGCACGTAGGTGTGGCACAGCTGGTACGTGAGGATCTGCAGCTCATCCGCCGTGAACCGGTTGTCATCCCAGAGCACGTAGTAGTGGGAGGGCCGGCTCGTGCCCTGGGAAGGAGGGGGGGCAGTGTGAGAAGTGCTGCCAGCACCCGGACATGGGCAGCCACAGGCAGCTGCCTTGCATCCTCATCATCCCCACCCTGATCCAAATGATCTGTCAGACAGCCTGGGCAGGAGAGAGGCCAGTGCTCCCCTGATGTCAGAGCCCTTCATGATGAGGCAGGAAAGCCCTTGGCACCGAGGTGCAAAGCAGCACTAATGCCACTGCCTGGTGCCCGTTCCCTGTGTGCTGCTGCTCCTGGAGCGGCACAGCCCATGGGATCCCCACCGACCCCGGCCAGCTCCTGCTGTCCACACAGGGGAAGGGAGGCCAAGCAGCCTCCCTTGTGGAAGCAGCTGCAGATTGAGAGCAGTTTTTCCAGGCCGGTTTCTGACTAATCTTGGCCGCCTGCAGCCAGGCAGCTGCAGAGCAGGCAGCGACGGCTGGCCCAGCTCTGCCGCCCACGGCCAGACAGCAGGTCCCTGCTGACAACCGGGCGCCTGGCGAGCCCAGCACGCTCAGACACCAGCTGACAAGCTGCTGAATTGGCTGCTCTGAAGGAGGAAAATCTCTCAGGAGAGATCCTTGGCTCCGGGAGAGAAACCGAGTACGTGCCACACAATGCAGCAGCAGTGCAGACCCGGCACCTGCTCGCCAAAGCACCGCAGCGGCAGCTCGGCTCCAACTGCCCTCATCTCTGTGCCAGGGGGAGGCTGAACAGGGCTGGGACGGATGCACGAGAGCACAATCTGCCACACTGGCCAAAAAGCCCAGCAGCACCACAACAGCCATCACTGCAGAGCGGTACCTGAATGCCTGCATGACTGCACAGGTAGAAGTCGAACTCAAAGGGGTGGGTGATGTTCGTATCCACTGTTGTTCCTGCTGGGATGTTCCCGCTCTTCCCAATCTACAGGGAATAGAAAGAGAGATCCAAGTGCTGGGTTATTTCCAGGTGCCCAGAGCACCATCCCTGACACAGCTGCCCCAGTGCAGGGTCCCCATGTCAGTGTGAGAGCAGCATGCAGAGCCACTCCCCAAGTGTTGGTTCCAGGGGGACAGAGGCAGCTCCTCCTGCTCTGCTCACTGTGTAAACAGGCCTGCTGGCATTTTCTGCAGGCAGCAACACCAGGCGTGACATGGAGACAGAGCCAACAGCAGGGTGAGGGTTGGGCATTGGCCCATCCTACTGCAGAGATGAGGCTTAGGTGAGCAAAGCTCCAGGGTTCTCTGCAGAGCATGTGCTCGAGTCTGTGCCACAAGATACTGGGGCTTTTACATCCTGATCAGAACAGTTCTCAGTTCCCAGGATTAAATCTTGCTGCTCTAACCAGAGCAGAGTCTGCTTAGACTCGATCTAACCACTAAATTCAGATGACATCTAGGAAAAGCGACAGCCTCAGTGTTGCTGCAGAGCACACACAAACAAGCTGTGAGCAAGGGGTTATTCAGTCTGTCACGTCAGCAGCTCCAGCTATCACCAAAACAACAGATGTTTTCAAGCTGACAGAGGTTATTTCAAGAGTCACCAGGATCATCAGCACCCAGTAACTCATAATAACAGCAAACAGCTGGCTGGGGTTCTAGAGGCAGCCTAATCCACGTGGCTGTGGTAGTCCAGTGAGCAGCACGTTTCATTCAGAACAAGCTCACCCTGCCAGTGATGAGATTCCCCCTTGGCAAAGCCAGGGCTGGCTCTTCCATCAGACAGGGATGAATCAGCTGCCTCCCACCCCATGGTGCTCACCCTCTCGTTCTTGTCTGCACAGAAGAGACGGGTGTGATGCCTCTTCTGGACGACGATGTAGGTGATACCAGGCTGGTAATCTTTTTCCAGTTTGATGCAAGCGTCACGGATTGCCAGGAGCTCATAGTGAAGGATCTGGAGAGACAAGGGCATGCAGACTGTGGGGATACACCGGCACCCAGCTGTCCCTGGCACGCGTGGGGAGCCCTGTGGGAGTTGGTGCATCCCTGCTGCCCGACGGGGATCTGAGGGGTCCTCACCTGTGGGAGCTGCCCCTCGGGAACACCATCGCGGTAGAAGATGATCCTGGTGGGTTTGAAGCGGGTGGATTTGTAGAACTGGATGAGGAGCTCCCTCACCATGTAGGACAGGTCCTCGATGATTTCCTGGCGCGGGCGCTGCACGCGCACTGTGGCACAGTACCGGCTGGGGTGGGCGTCCATGCTGCCCACCACCTGCAGCGACAGGCCAGGCCCGAGCGTTACACCGGGAAGGACGGAGGGGATGGGAGCATTCCCAGCCTCCACCTGCTTCCCCCATGCACAGCTGGCCATGGGCAGAGCACCTGAGCTCACACATCAGATGGGACAACAAATACTGTACAGACAACCAGCACCCAAAAGGGACATCCCTGGTCGTGGCCACATCCCGGTGTCACAGTCTACCATGCCCTTTGCAACATTTATGGGAATTTTCAGTGAGACAACTTGGGCTGGTGCCATGGAGTGACGTGGCTGTGGGGGCTGCTGCTGCTCTGCCCACTGGTGAAGGGAACAGGGCTGCCCCAGACAGCCACGGGCTGCCCGAGGACACGGGGAGTCAAGTCACCACACGGCAGCCACCAAGCAGGGAGTTTCCATCACAGTGGGTGCAGTGCAGGGGACACCTCAGAGACGTCAGAGCAAGAGGCCAAGAGCAGCCAGGCTCGGCTGTGACACAGGGCCAGGGGTGCAGTGTGAATCAGGTGCTGGCCCACCCTTGGGGACGTGCCCGGCTGCCTCGCTCACCACGCTCTGCCGCAACTTTGTCATGTGCCCCACGTCCCCCTGAGCAAGGGGCAAGTACCAAATACCCCCCCCCATCCCAGTAGCATGAACCTGCTGCCCTTCCCCAGCGCTTTCACTTTTGCTTCACAAACAGCTCTGGGGTCGGGGTGCTGCACTAGAACCAAGGTGCACAACAGAAATAGTTCCTCCACCCATGGGACCCCCCTTGTCTAATCAACAACACACCAAGGACAAGGTCAAGTCCCTCTGAAGGCTCTACCCTTTTCCTCCCCTGCACCTTCAAAAATGCTTTCATAAAAACTAAGAAAAAAGCCCCAGTGGTCCTGCACAAACCACAGAAGATGTTTTCAGAGGGGAAGTGTCGCCGCCAGGAAGCAGACTGTTCTGTCCCACCCACACCTACAGCAAACAGCCCAAAGCCTTTCCCAACCCCTTCTAATTAAGAAAAAACACTCCTCCAAAGATGCATTTGCATGCCAAGGAAAACCTGAGCTGTGAGTCTTGGAAAGTTAAGAACTTAATAGGAAAATGCTGACGTGCTTAATTAAAACAGACTCTGAGAGAATCTGACACTCTCCTGTGCTCCAGCGAGCAGCGCCTCCCAGCCTGAGAGAGGGCATGAGCTGCCTGCAGTGCCGCTGGCACTGAGCTGCACTTCGCTCCTGGATGCTCATTATTCATTTGAGGAGAAGGCAGGTCCTCCTTCCCAAAAGGCTCAGAAGCCCAGTCACCCCAGTTTCCCCCATCTCCAAAATCCCAGCTCTCCCACTGGGGAAGGTCCCTCCTGGGCTGCAGCTGGACCAGGATGCTCCGGGATGAGTTGGTGCAGCTCTGAGCTCCCCACACATCATGAGCCCCATCTGGTGGCAGCTGCCAGCTCTCCCCGGGTCTCCCCAAAATTGCAGCTCCTCTGCTGAGAGGCAGAAGAGGATCAGGGAACCACCTCCCCAGGAATGGGATGGAACACCCGACAGAGCACAGGGTCACCCCAACAACTGTCACCATGGGGACAGCAGTAACACAGCCCCCTCAAGGACAATAGTTCCATTCTAGCTCCTGGGCTTTGGGGCACTTACAGCTGTTATGGAGGGTTTCTTCCCATCTCCTGCCGGTGGGTGAGTGACATCAGCCCCAAGGAAGATCACAGGCTGCTGAAAGACGGCAGAGCTGGTGGGAGAGCAGAGAAAGCCACGGTCAGCCTTTGGGGCCATCTCAGGGTGATGCAGGTCCCCTTGTAAAGCCAGGCAGGCAGCACCACCAGGGACTTGGAAACAACCCCAAAACTGTGAGAGGCAGTGGCAGTACAAACCGCTGGTGAGGCACAAGGATGTTGTTGATCCCGCCAAGCTTGACGTTGATCTTGAGGCAGAGGTTGGAAAGGGTCTGCGGAGAGGTTTTCACTACGTTCTTGACCTGGACACACTGTGTGGCCATTCCCAGGAGAGTGTCCCCAACACGCTTCACCTCGGCTGCGGGCAGAGGAAGCAGGTGAACACATGGGCAACCAGCACCACACTGCTTCCAGCAGCACCCTCAGGAATGCAGAGAGAGAGCACCGTGGGAGCCAACCCTGCTGAGCCAGAGCAAAACCCTTCTCCTCTCTCTACTCGCCCCAGACGCACCATACACCGGCGTCTTCCCGGGCAGGATGACAATGATGAGCTGAAGCCCTGAATAGGTGTTCTTGAGGTGTCGGAACATGGGCTCCACACTGTCTGCACCCTGGGCGTACTTGCAGAAGCAGGGCTGGCCCTGGATGGGCATCCCGGCGTCCTTGGAGATCTTGCGCAGCTGGTCTGTGAAGTTCCTGTGCCGGGAGGAGAAGCCGTGAGCCCCGAGCCCTCCCGATGGCAGCTGTGCCATCCTGGCACTGAGCACTCGGCTGAGGGCTGCCTGTGGGACAGAGCACCCCAGCACCCTGTCATGGCTCTACAGCACCCACCAAGTGCATGGGACCAGCGTGTGTTAGAGCTCACCTGCCCCCTCTCTGTGCCCTCTTACCCACGTACTGACACTTCCTGACACGACAGAGACCTTCTGTGTTGGGAAGCTGGAGAAGCAGGGAACGGAGCTGCTGCCTGGGACAGCTGATTTCCAGGTGATTGCAGAGCTATTACCAGCCTGACAAAATGCTCAGCCAGACTCTGGATTTTTGGATTGCCAAGGATGGATTTGATGCAGTAAGAGCGGAGGACAGGGTTCTCAGCTCTGCCCCAAAAAGGGCATGGGACGAGCGTGGTGTCACTCCCACCTACACCCAGGTACTGCAGACATCGACACTCTGAGCTGTTCCAAAACTCAAACTGATCATGCCAAACACCCAGAAGAGCCACAAAAGGTGTTTGCCTTAATGCATCCACTCTCAGTCAGGAGAAACAAAGGTCCCATCAGAATCCAACACCAAAGTGACCATTTCCCTAAATCAAATAAACTGCCACTGCTCTACATCACTTCACTACAGAAGCAGTTTCTCTAAGCTATCAAAGCTTTTCAGAAAGCCCAGAACTGCTCCACAATAACCCATGGGAACTTAGGATGCTTCCTACATGAAGTATGTTATTTCAGATAGATTATCGAGGAAACTTTAAATCAAATATCACTCACAACCCGTTCTCTCTGAGGAGATTCAGCTAGAAGAGTTCAAATACAGCTTTAGCGCTGACAGCATCAGCTCACGATACTGCAGCTCCCTGATGCAAAGAGCAGACCTGACTGGCAGCTCACAGGTGCTCACTCCAACCTGGCAGCTTTGGGATGGCTCAGGGACTGTTTGTAGCCAGGACAAACAGCCAGGCCCTCTGGATAAACCAACAGCGACAGGAACTGAACACCCCAGATCAGACTGGTACCATGAGCAGTGGAGCTCTGTGCAGCTCCAGCACCGGTGACGCTGGATGTGCAGCCCCAGGCTGGGAGCAGCAGGGTGGCCACAACGGGAGCCACGGCCCCCCCAGCTCCCCCAACCCACACAGGCTGCCCCTCTCCTTACTTCAGCACCTCCTCTCGACACTGCTTCTGCGGGGCAAAGCAGGCAATGGCCCAGACTTTGATCTCAATGCCGTTGTAGAACTGCTTCCCTCGCATGTCCCACACGCCCTGGTTGGGAGTTGCAATGGCCCGGTTCTGCAAGGCAAACAGAGGGTCAGAGCACTGCAGCCTGCCCAGCCCCGCAGCCCCAGAGCCCCGCACGGGCCAGGCTGTGCTCCCTGTCACAGCCTCAGCTCCTCAGCAGTGATGGGGAACTCACCCGACCTGCCCTACCCTGAGCATCCCTCTCCCCTTCACCTCTTGATTTTGTCACCAATGACTCTTGGCTACAACTTCCAGACCAGTTGTATTGCAAAAAACCCAAAAGACACAAACCCAAGGTACCCTGATAAAAAATTCCAGCTCTAACCTACAAATGTGAAGGTAAGACAAATTTTGTTGAGAAGCAGCGTTTTCAGGGGTGACAGCATCTCCCTCACAATGCAGCTGAGCCCAGGCAGGGCAGCCTTGCTTACCCGGCCTCCATACTGCAGGATGGGCGCCGGCAGGACCCGCCCCGTCACCTCCGTCATGTCATCCTTCACCTTGATCCCAAACTCCTGAATGTACGGATCCAGGTTGTAGCTGGCGTTCTTCATCTGCAGAGGGAAGGCAGGGCCATGGGAGGGAGTGAGACCAACTGCTGCATCCCAGGCAGTTGCATCTGGCTGGCAACTGTGGGCACTTGTGGGAACTCCTCTGTCAGGGGAGGGCAAGTGGGTTAACACAAAGGCCCAGACCCCATCCTCCAAACTGACCCACGGGGACCTGATTCTGGAACACACTGACCAATGCAACTGAGAGCCAAGCCTGCTCCTGAGATTTAGGGCTTCAACAGGAGGGTTCAGACTGGAGAGACTTATCAAGAGTCCCAGAAGGAATATCAAATGTCTCTGGCTTTGAAAGCCCAGAGACAGCCGTTTGGGGAACAACAGCCCCATTAACCAGCGGCCAGGCACAGACAGAGTTCCTGTACTGCAGCCCCACCATGCACATCCCCACGTACACTCACAGCCAGGGGCATTTCTCTAATTTGTTTCCCTATTTTTAGTTCCAGCTCCCTTTGGGTCAGGTTCCATCAGCACGAGGACCTCAATTTGCCATACATGCATTTCTACGGTCACTTTGAGCTGGGCTCGCCTGTGCCAGCGTCCACTACATGCAGGCACCTCTGACTGCAGATTCACTGGGAAGAGGGGGATAAACCCACTCCATTAACCCCACCAGCACCTTCTGAACAGGTCACAGCTCTTCAGTGCAGAGCAGCTGAGGAGCAGGACCACAGCAAGGTCCATCACGGACACGGTGCCATGACCTGCCCTCAGAGCCGCAGCCCCAACACGTCCCCCAGGGACTCGTGCCACGTACCAGGCGGCTGATTTCCTCCTGCCTGTCTGGAGCAGACCTGGCTGTTGCTTTTATCATGGTTGATGTTTGATTGTCTGTGAGCTTCTTGATGCACCTCTGCCCAGCCACGATGTTACACACCTGCACAGGAGGGGACAGCACGTGTTGGGGACAGGTGAGACACGGGGGACCACGGCTGGCACAGCACTCGGGCCCTGCAGCCAGCCCCAAACCAGAGGTGCCAACACTCACCTCCAAGGGCAGGTACGTGTGTTTCTGCTCCTGGCCAACCTGGAGACAGGGCAGGTGGGGGTATTTGAGCTGCAGGTTGTATTTCTGCTTAAAGTACTGAGCCACTGTGCACTCCACAGTCTGACCGCTCTCCAGCTGCAGAGGGAACCTGGCAGAGGGATGCACCTACTCAGAACAGACACTTCCAGGCCTCAGGCACTATGTACTGCGCCTGGGAAGGGGGAGCTGCCAGGCTTCCACCCTGAGCTGCCATACAATAAAATAAAAAGCATAAGTGTATTTCCAGAAATGGAGTCAGGAATACTCTGACCTCAGTGTGGGACTGAGGTCCCTAAATAAAGCTCTCCTACACTAATCCAGCTAATCAGGGCAAATGTTTATTGCAGGACGTGCCACACATGCCACAGTCAGGTATGGAAATACAGCATGCTGGCACTTGGGAGGGCCTGTGTGCCCAGTGCCCTCTCCATAAGCTGAGCTCCAGAGACAGGCTGACCGGCCTCTCCTAGTATGGGGCACTAGCCCCGGGGTGGGCAGAGTGTGGGGGGCAGGAGGGAACATTTCCCTTCAAAAATACAGCAAAAATAAATCAAACTTCCTGGCTGCAGGGCTGAGGGGCTCCACAACACCCACAGCCAGAGCGTGATACCCCGTCTCACCCAGCACCAGCTGCTCCCAGCTCCATAAAGAGCTCCATGAAAATGCAGAATTGACTTGATATTCTTTATGGAGCCAAAATTAGACAGGAGAGCCAGGCTGAACACCCCGGCGAGGCACCACATTCCTCCTGCGTTTGCCAAGCTCTGGGGCTGTGACCCAGGGATGCTGGAGCACAGGGGACGCCGAGGGGTGCCGAGGCCCAGCCTGCTCCCAGGCACATGCAAATAATTCCAAGGCAGACACTCGCGTTATCCCCTGACAAAGCCTCTGCTCTGGCAGTGGCTATTTTAAGAAAGAAGAAAACCAAACTCGGAGGTAAAAACTAGGACAATTCCTGGCACGTCAGCTCCCGCCCGCCGCCGCACTGCGCCTGCCAGACACAGCATCCTCTGTGCTCCCACCTCCCTGTATCCCGCTCCGCGCGTGGCACGGGGCTCCAGAGCCTCCCACATGTCTCCTTTTGCCATCAAAAGCTGGAGTTTCCTGTCCAGCTCTCCCTAACGACACCAGCAGCTGTTAACAAGGAGAACAGCGCGGATTTTTCCAAGGGCACTGCCCACCCGCCTTACGTCTGGTGGCTGGCCGGACGCCGGGTAACGTTACACACGCGGTATTTCCTCTTCATCTGCCCACAGTGGGTCACCTCCACCTTCAGACCTGAAGGGACACAGGGAGACACAGCACAGTCATGGTGAAGGCAGGAACAATTCCCCTTTGCTCAATTCCCCTTAGGCACTGCCAACACCTTCCTTAGCTAATCCCTCACTTGCAGACACCCCAAACAAGAGCAAAAGGGAGGCAATGGTGTCCCACGAGACATTTAAAATGTGCAACCCTTGTACCCCCACCTCTCTACAGCGGCTGGGGGGGACACAGGCCATAGCAGCTCTCAGGGGACAGGTCCCAGTGTTCCCCAGGGGCTCTACCTTTGATCTCCTTGGTGAAACGCACTCTCTGCGAGTCCGTCAGGGGCTTGGGCTGCTCGTCGATGTTACGGATGTCCAGCACCTCACACATGAACTCGATGACAGGCTGGGCCTTGTAGAAGGCAGTGGCTGACACTGTGGAACAGACACCATGATGTGTCTCTGCCTCCCACCAGCCTCCCCAAACACACCCGGCCCCACCGCTGCAGCTCCCCAGCATGAGAAATAACGTCACCATCGATGTTGAGCATCATCTTCCACATGGCAGGCCGGACTGACTGGTGGAAGCCGAACCAGACCTCCCTGCCCCCTCCCAGGGGGTGGTAGTAGCCTTCGGGCGGGGAGAAGAAGGAGCGGCCGACAGGAGTGTACCTGTGAACGGGGGCAAACCACGTCACTCAGTGCACACAGCCCTGTGGCGTCACCCCCAGCCCCCCGAGCCAATGCTCGCCCCACCGGCTGCACCACCCACTTTATTTCTTTTCCAGGAGCACCCAGAGACGCGGCAGGCATGGCTACCTCCTCCCAGCAAGCGTCAAGAGCCACAAGAGCCTGACAAAGGCAGTGGTCCCCTTCCCTCCCTGGCACAGCCTCGTCGCCCCTCGGCACAGGTACCTCATGGAAGCCAGGTGCCTCATGGCAACATCCAGCGCCTGGACAGACTCCAGCGGGACGGGGATCTGCCCGCTGACCAGGGCCTCGTGCAGCATGCGCCAGCTCACGATGGCCATCCATTTGATGGAGACCTTAAATATCCTGTCCTTGCCTTCCCCAGGGATTGTCACCTCAAAGTCAACCTGGGTGCAGGAAGGAAAGGAAAATGACCGTGGCATCCCCTCAGGGACAAGGTGGGGTTGTGTCTGCTGGTCCTTCCCTGCCAGGAGGGAGGTTACACTGCCCACACGGGGCTCGCCACCCCTCTTACCCGCTCGTTCCCAATGGGCAAGGCCGTGACAGTGTAGATGTTCTTCTTCCCATCATAGACTGGTTTTCGGTCACCGAAGATCTGCGGTTTGAAGTGCTGCACCATGTACTCCACGACTTCCCTACACAGGCAAGAAAGAGGAGCAGGGAAGGGAGAGGTTTGTTTTGCCAGTTTCTTTACATCCTGACACCTTCTATGACCTGTCCCCCCAAGTAGGAAAGCCCCTGGACAAATGGCCATGTGCTCTGCCCCACATCTTGGTACACAGGCTTTGGCAGAAGGAATGTACGTGGCACAGGGGAAGGCGCAGCCGCCGGAGCTGCCGCAGACCCGCAGCGTGTGCTGGGAGGGAGCGACTCGCTGCCCAAGGCATGTGCAGCATCTGCTCGCTGGCCTTCAGGTCACAGAGCTCCCCGGGCTGCGGGGGCAGGAGGGGACAGGCAGCAAACTGCACATCAAAAAGAAAAAACAAAGGAAAGTAAAGTACACGATGGCCTGAGGTCCGGGCTCGCTATTTTTAAATCAGGGATTGCTGCCAAAATAACACAGCTGCTCTGGAGCAGCAGGGACCGTGCTGAGGCTCTGGACCACTGAGGCTGCCCGGGAGGAACCAACGCTGCTGCACAGACATGGCTGGGGGGGTCCAGCCACCCATGGGTGCCGGGCAGCACCGTGACCCTGCCACTGCTGTGACCCAGCCACAAGGCAACCCTGACGGCTTCCATTGCAAAGACAGAGACAGGCACTTATGGAGCCTCCACAAGGATCTGGAAGCAGGGAACAAGTGCCAAAACCTCTAATACTTGCCTTACCTGTTGACTCTGCGGGGACATTTGTCGGGCTTGATATCCACTTCATAATGATACACATCGATCTTGGGAATGTCCACTTCAAAGTAGTTGGCCAAGAGCTTGATGGGCTTCCCGACGGTTCCTATCCCAGGCCGACGCGGCGCCTGAAACACCTGCTGCAAGGGGGGCAGGTACGCGCCTGCAGCTGCGGGAGAGAGCACGGGTCAGGAGGGCTGGGAGCAACCCAGTGCCCAGACAGACAGACCACGCACAGTCACAGCGCCCTCCAAGCACCTCATCCCACGCCAGAAGGTCCCCCACTACCCCTGCTCCTGGCAGGAGATGCCAGTGGAAGAATTCAAAGCAGCACAGGAAGCAGCTTCCCTGGGCACTGTCTGGGGAGCACCAGCACTAGCCAAGCCATTGCAGGGCGGTGCTACAGCAGCCCCACCACATTCCTCAGCACCGGCTCTGGCACTGCCTCCTCTAATGGGAAAGCAGCACCGGCTCCACCAGCATGGAGTTGCACGTCTACCCCTCTCCAAGAGGATGCAATTCCCTGGATACTCTGTCAGCAGGGACCTACAGACACGTGCGTTTCCCCTCCATCCTCCAGCAAATTCCGACTTGCTGCCGGATGGAGATGCCAAAGAAACAGGAAACACATTATTGCATCTGTGCTACAGAACTGTTGAACTGCTGGGTTTTGAAATAAAAAACAAACCCAAACCAATCCTAAATCCCCACTTCAAGTAGTGTGGGGACTCATAAAGAGGGAGACACCACCAGTTTTTCCACAATTCCCATTACACAGACTCACTAATGAGGCTCTGGAGATGTGGGATAGTACCAGTGCATGGCCACAGGACTGAGTGGTGTTTCTAAGCCAACAGCACCCTCAGACTCAAAGGTATTTAAAACACTGCCAAAAGAATTATGCCACTGCTCTCTGAGGCGAGCCCTGTCCTCCCTGCCCTATTCCCACTTCGCCATCTCCACCCATCCCAGTTTGCACCTTCTATGTGTTCCTCAAGCCCCGTGAGGTCTGGGCCAGCTGGGCCGGTGTGGGGAGCACGTGTGGGGGTATTCACAGCACTCCATCTGCACAGCCAACTGTCCCCGCCAGCCCCAAACAGCGTCCCAGCTCCACTTCAGCCTCCTGAACACATGGCGCTTTTAGCACCCCTTTCTCCCATCCACTTTCCTTTTAAACACAAATTTCAATTCCAGACTAAAAATACAGGAGTAGAAAAACAGAAGAGCAGCAAACTAAGCTTCAAATTTGTTTTTCACTTTTGTAACCAACCTCTGCAAGACTTTTCCTGCTGATGAAATGCCAGACACCAAGGGGATGGGACAACTCTTGTGAGCATCCAGAGGCTGAACTGCAGAAGTTAATGCTCCAAAGCCAACCTCTGCTCCTGCTTCTGCCCTGCAGCAGGAGCTTGAAAATCTGCCATGAGCCCTGAGCCTGGGGCTAACCTAGCCCCAGCACCTCCCTGGGCAAGGCAGCATGGGACCTGGAGAAAGGTGGGGATCTCTGCGGGCGCTGCAGGGCTTGGACCCTGAGGGTACCCGCAGCTGGCCTGGGACAGGGTGACTGCCAGACCCCCCAGACAAACAGCTGCACTCTGCTCCGGGGGCAGCTCGTTTTAAGGAACTGACTTTCAGATGAGTTGCTCCCGATGTAAGTCATGTCTCCACATGACTAACATTTCTTGGCAGTGGCCAGCTCCCTGCCTGCGAGCTGATGCATTTTTAAATCATGGTTCACAATCAAAGAGGTATTTGCCAGCGCTGCGGGAGCCTCCGGTCCCTGAGTTTGAGTGAGGAACCACACAGCCCATCTGTGCAAGACCTGCCAGGCCACAGCAGCTCCCTGCTGCCTTCCCTGCAGTCACATCACAGCCAGCACCTGCAGCCTCTCCTCCTCTGGATCATCTCATCCCCAAGATGATCCCGACAGCCGTGTGTGAACAGGACAGCATCTCCATGTGCCCAGATCTCCATGTGACCAGCATCTCCATGTGCCCATGGCATCCCCATGCATGCAAGGGATGCAGGGTGGCCACAGCTCGGAAAGAGGAGCTGAAGCTGGTTTGGCACTGGCAGGAGCTGCAGAGAGGCGACCCAATGGCCCTGCACCAACCTTACACCCTCAGCTCTGCTCCAGTCACCCCAAAAATACGGCTTTGCCATACAAACCCTCTCACCACAGGATCCCTAGATGCTTCATGAACATAACACCCTCTAATCAGGCCCGTGAATCGCAGGTGAAGGAAGGAGCCAGCCTCCAGCAACGCAGAAGTTGGTTCAGGAGTTTGATAGGACCCAGGAGATACAGCAAACACAGGGTAAGATAAATGGTCAGCGTGGCTGGAGAGACCAGTGCCCAGTGGCACAGAGATGCTCTGCAAAGAGAAGGTCAGGACCACAACCAGCATTGAGGATGGGCAAGTTCACCCCTGGCCTGACTCAGAGGGTTTTATTTTTGACCTCAACAGACATTCCTTGAATGTGACAAGTGGAAGCAGCAGCCACAGCACCTCCAGGATGCCAGCCGAGCTCTCACCCAGCCTTGGCTGCTCCAGCCCAGGTGAGGGGGACCCTAAAGCCCTTTGGTGAACATACAGGTTGGGTTCATCCCTTCACACACCACATTCCTACCCCAGGGTGCTCAGGGTCCCTCCATGATTTGCCTCAGTGCAAATCCTCCTGAAAACTGCCCTGCCTGGCTTGGAGGATGCTGTGCCAGGGAATCCCGTGGCATCCTTGGGTACCTCGTGTCCACAGCGCTGGCTGCAGCTCGGAGCAGAAAAGAAGCAAGAAGAAGCCTTGTTGAAAAGTGACCCAAAGTGCATGAAAACAGGGGGGCTCCTGTACGTGGGGGAGCTCCTGCATACCTCGACTCTCCATGGCAAAGCTGCACAGGCTCCCACTTTGTCATGTAAATGTGGTCGCCGGGGCCGGGGGCTGCAGGGTGAGTGTTGTTCCTGCAGCACAATGCGGCCAGTGAGCGGGATGAAATCCGCTGCCATTAGGAATTCCGCGGCCCGAGAGGAACCACAGACTTTCGCACACAAAGCCGTGCCCTGGGGACGTGCCGGCGGCGGGAGCATCGCCGGGTACCGCGGGCAGAGACGGCGGCGAGGGCAGCGCTGCGAGGTGAAAGCAAGTTTGGGGTAATTAGCGCTGGAAAATGCTTTGTTTCTGTTATTTATTGTAACAGCTGGGGAACACGACCCATTGCCCAACAGCTGCCTGCGCCGGGCGAAGCCGCCGGTGGGATGGCATGAAATTACCATGTCATTGAAATCCTCTCCAGCGCCGCATTCAGCCGAGGGGCCGCGGGAACGGCGCCCAGACAAAAGGGAATTTTATTGCGGCGGCGGCGGGTCCGCGGCGGCCCCCTCCCCGCACACCCACCGCCAAAATACAGCCGGGAACCAGAGAGCAGCAAACGGGGCCCGGCACCACAAACACCGCCAGACATGTGGCGTGGCCCAACCTCACCCCGAGCCATCTCCCACCTTAAACCACCCCAGAAGCTAAACCCGGGAATTAAAACCCCTATCGGGGGGCAAAGCAAGGGGCAGCACCAGCAGAAAAGGCCGCTGCTGGTGGGGTGAGCAATTGGCAATACAAATCTCCAGGCTCAACACCTTCAAAACCGCCGGCTCTAAGCAGTGCCCGATGCCATCCTATGGATCCCTAACTTCAAAAAGCCCCATCTCAGCTCTGCCAACCCAGACATCACTGCCTGCTCCTTCCCGAGTCCCCTGAGCACCCCAGGATCACGCAGCTGTGGGTGCTTTTGAGTTCAACACCAAACCGAGTTCCAGCAGGTGATGCCCACGCAGGGCAGAGGCTCCAGCTGCAGCATCAAACCCGTGTGTGCACCAGAGCCCAGATCCTGAGGGCAAGGCCAAGCTGTCCAAGCACTGCTCTGGCCTCATGTCCAGGTGACTGCACCCAAAATATGAGCCAACACAGACTTTCCTCTATTTTACCGTGGTACTGACTTCTGAAAGCAGCCGAGTTCTTTGTAGCCTCAAAGCAAGTGCTGCAAAGGGCATCGTTGTGCCAAATCAACCCGCAGCTTCCCAGCTGGAAATCATGGGTGACAAACCCCAAAGTGCAAGTTATAAACCTGCCTGGCCAAGGTGGGTGTCCCTGCAGCCCTGCACCCTGGCAAGCGCAGTGCCACAGCCCGGGCCAGGTCAGAGCAAAGCTGTGGATGGTGTGACAGAGCACAAGGAGCAGAGCAAGAGCACCACCAGCTCCATGATGCAGGGGCTGCACTCTGGCTGCGCTGGCTCCAAAGAGCAGTGGGGTGATGCTAGAGGTGTGGTGACGCCAGTGGTGCGGTGATGCCAGCGGTGTGGACACATCTTGACCCTCAGTGCCACGAACCAACACATGACGGTCCTGGGTGTCCAGCAGCCCCACAACCCTCTTTTCCACCCCTTTCATGAGCTGTGAGAAGCCAACACAGCAAGTGCCACCACCCCTGCTGAGCACACTGGGCGGCAGATCCAGGCTGTGTGACCCCAGTCCACGAGCCCAGGGTGCCCCCTAACAGCGCCTGGACCAGGCAGGGACTGACATCCCCTGCCAGCCCTGCGGGGTCTCCCACCGCTCCCACACTGGCCAGGCAGCAGCCAGGGACACACAGAGCCAGGAGCCGCAGACAAAGGCGGCCCCCAGTGCCGGAGGGACAGGACAAAGGCGGCGCCGGCTCCTCTCCGCGTCGCACCGCGACCCCGCAGAGCCGCTGGATCCCAGCGCCGAGGCTGAACCCACCCGCAGCCCCCGCAGATCACCCTGCCCAAGGAGCAGCTCCTCTGCCTGATTTGCCTTCCTCTTCGTGTCTGCCATCTTAATAACTTGTCTGTGTTCTGTTCTTCCCGGGGTTTAGGGACAAGCTGCAGAGTGTTTAGAGATAAACCATACGTGCTGTGTCTCCAGGCAAGGTGCTTCTCTCAGCTTTGTTTCTCGGCCTAATCCGTTCCCAGAGCCAGGCACAAGCGATTTCGTGTTTCCTGAAGATAAAGAGCCCCAACAGACGGAGCAGCTTTGGGGTTTTTGCAGGGTTCAGCACAGGAAGACAACGGTTGAGATTAACAGCCTTTAGGAAGTTTCCGAGGGATAAAGAAAACTAAAAGTTGGGGGAAAATAAGTGCAGTTTTTAAAACCATCATTTCTGTGTGCCTCCCTGAGCGGTGCCTGGGGGTTCCAGGTTTCCCTTTCCAGGCATCTCCACGTTGGGCACATCCAGGCACACGCCAGTTTCTGCTTTATTGCCCTGACAGGCCACAGCACTGTCAGAGCTCGCATGTGAGGCTCAGCCCATACCCGGGGGCTGTCGCAGGCAAAGGGGTGCCACGGCACAGCAGGATCCACAGCGGCTGCGGTGACACGGGGTTCATGTGCCCCCTGCACGCAGAGTGACACAGGTGGGAGCAGGTATCCTTCATCCAGACTTGGGTATGGAAAGGAAAGCTCCCAAGGGCGCAGCATCAGAGCCCTGCTCCCAGTGCAGCCCCTCCCATGGCCACGAGGATCGAAACCCAAACCTGTCCCCCAAGTGTGACCCCATTCCATCCAGGAGATTGTTTCAAAGCAGTTTAAGAGCATCAGTTCGGGCTGGGGTAGGAGGGTGCAGGTGCCCAGCAGTGTTATCTGTGTGGCCCCGAGGCAGCAGTGCCGCTATCGCCCGAGGCACCGGCACAGCCCGCGGTGCCGCCAAATCACGGCTTCCAGAGGCCATAAATCAGACCCAAACACAAAGCGCCAGCAGCCAGAAGGTAACACAGACATAGGGAGATCTCTGTGCCAGACTTAAAGTAAATACTGTAAGAAAGGACCAAAGTTTGATTACAAACATGCAGCAGGTTTATGTCAACATCTCACCGGGCCAACGCATTACTGTGGGTGCCAAACCCACCAGCATGAGAGCGGCAGCAGGGCAGCGACCCCTGCCCCCATCGCCCCGTCCCTCAGCACAGCAGCAGCTCCCTGTCTCCATCACCTCACCTCATCCCTCCTGCCTTATTTGAGGCACCAAAATCTTCTGTAACTCAGAGCAGCACAAGCTCTCGATGCTCACACCAGGCACGAGTGAGCAGCCGCCAACGATGGCAGAGTTTTGGGGCCTGGACCAAGAGCACCATCAGTGCTGCCATGCCCAGCCGGTGTGCGAGACTGGGGTGGGGGACACAGGGGTGGCTCTGGAGCTCGGCCCTGGCGCCGCGCATGCCCCAGCACTGAGAGACGAGAGGCTTCGTGCTGTCACGGCATCGCCGGCCTCCCGCCAGCTCCAGCCTGTCCCTGCGCCCTGAAACCGGGGAAACGGGGAGCTGGGGGACTGACAGGGAGCTGGGGGATGGATGGGGAGCTGGGGGATGGATGGGAGGTTGAGGAGGAGAGATGGGGTCCTGGAGGATGGATGGAGTGCTGGGGGATAGATGGGGTGGGAGGGATGGGATGGGAGCTGGGGCAATGGACTGGCACCTAGGGGAATGCAATAGGAGCTCGGGGGATGGAATGGGAGCCAGGGGCATGGAATGGGAGCCGGGGGCATGGAAAGGGAGCTGGGGGCATGGAGTGGGAGCTGGGGGCACGGAATGTGAGTTGGGGGCAAGGAATGGGAGTTGGGGGCAAGGAATGGCAACTGGGGACATGGAATGGGAGCTGGGAGCATGGAATGTGATCTGGGGGCAAGGAATGTGAGTTGGGGGCATGGATGGGGAGCTGGGGGCATGGATGGGGAGCTGGGGGCATGGATGGGGAGCTGGGGGGATGCTGCTGCTGCTTTGTGCAGAACAGGCCCCTTGCGCCCCGGGGACCCTGCGGCCGGACGTGCCCCCCTGGGCCCGTCCTCCCCGCGGCGGGTGCTCTGCGGGCACGGACCCGTCCGCCGCCCGCCCCCGCCGCTCCCGGGGCACCCGGGGGGACGCGCCCGGCCCCGGCACAGCCCCCCCCCCGCACCGCCGCCGCTCAGACCCCGCCGGTCCCCCGGCATCGCCCCCCCCGCGGCCCCGACGGTGCCCGGCATCGCCCCCCGCCCGTCCCGATACCCCGCGATGGTCCCCGGCATCGCCCCTCGCCCCCCGCCGCGGCCCCCGCCGCACGCCCGCCCCCGGTCCCACCGGCCCCATCGCTGGCCCCCCGCCGCGCAGCGCCCCGATCCCCCGGCGGAACCTGCTCCCGAGGGTCCCGCTTCCATCCCATCCACGCGGGCGGCGCTCCGAGCCGGGGGCCGGGGCAGGGCCGTGCCGGGGCCGGGCAGGGCCGGGGCCGGTGCCGCAGCCGCCTCACGCCCCTCGCGCCGCGCGCACGCGCCGCCGCCGCCCGGCCCCGCGCGCAACAAAGGCGGCGCCCGCCGGGCCCGCCGCCATCTTGGGCAGCGGGAGGGGCGGGCGGGACACAGCGGGGAGGGGACACAGCGGGGACGGGACACACCGGGGATGGGACACAGCGGGGACGGGACACAGACACCGGGGAGGGGACACACACACCGGGGATGGGACACACACACAGCGGGGAGGGCACACACACACCGGGGAGGGGACACAGCGGGG
>JAYRBT010000064.1:3287090-3302129 GCA_036023395.1 Myiotriccus ornatus
CGGGACACACACACCGGGGACGGGACACACACACCGGGGAGGGGATACACCGGGGATGGGACAGACACAGCGGGGAGGGGACACAGCGGGAATGGGACACACACACCGGGGAGGGGACAGACCGGGGACGGGACACAGCGGGGACGGGACACAGCGGGGACGGGACACACGGGGATGGGACACACCGGGGATGGGACACACGGGGATGGGACACACCGGGGATGACCCGCCGGGTCACACCGGGGATGCCCCGCCGGGACCCCCGCGGGGCTGCGCTTTTTTTTTTTTTTGTTTGTTTGTTTTTGACCCATTTTGTGCCAGGCCGGGTCGAACGGGAGTGCCGGGAAGCAGTTCTTGTGTTCGGCAGCTTTTGGGTCACTCCTGAAGTGCTGGGCAGGGATCCCCCGTGGCCGTGCTCCGAGGGCAGAGCATCCCTTTACCATCCCTTTTCCATCCGCTTTCCACCCCTTTCCCACCACGCTTACCAGACTCGGCCTCCCCAACGAGCGCAAACCCCGACCCTGTGCCCTGGCTGTGGTAACAGAAACCCCAGGAGCCCAGGAGTGGGATCCTTGCTGGGCTGTTCCAGGGGAAGGAGGAAAAGCCGCAGGGATTCACTCAGTCAAAGTGTTCCCACCTCGTGCTGCAGCCCCTGAACGTGAGCAAGGGGCTCCAGGTTCCTGGGCGCTGAGCTGCGAGATCTTTGCGTGATGTTCGGAAGACCCCAGGATGAGCCACCTTTGGCTTCCCAGCTCCTCAGGTTTGCCTGAGGCTGAACCTCCTCAGTCCCACAGCCCCAGGCCGTGCCCTGCAAACAGAACCCACACCTGACACAGGGGGTGGGAGGTGCTGGGCATTTCAGATAATCCTGTCCCACTTTCAGTCACAGCTCCCACGCTCTGGCCTCCTCCAAAAGCTTTTCCCGTCCTTCCCACAGTATTTTTAGTACCGTGCAGATGTCTGAAGAAACAAACCCTCACCTCACATACAGAAGATGAAGCAGCAAACAGCTCTTGAATTTATTCATTGCGACTCTCCTGCATAGAATCCCCTCCCCAGGCAGGTACAGTCCATTAACACCAAAATTTCTCTGTAGTTTCCCCAATATTATAAAAACAAGCCCATCCTGAACCCCTCCCCTGGGGTCTGCAACTTCAGCCTCCTTTAGGATCCCAGGAGATGTCACCCATATTTCTGTCACTTTCTAACTCCAAACGCATCAGAAATAGAGAGATTGTGGCAATGAGTTCCACAGGTGACACGTTGTGTACAAGTTTTAATTAAAAGTTAAATAATTTAAGACATTTGTTTACAGGCAACGGTATCAGTTGCTCACTCTGTACATTGCATTTATTGGACAGCAACAAGGAAAAACAGAACATTTGGCACAAGAATGCCAATTTTTTTTTTTATTATTATTAATATTTTTGGACACATGAACACAAAATATCCCTGCAGGCTAAAAAAAAAACAACATTGCAATTGTACACGACCAGCACGGGGCTGAGACCCCCAGGACAGTTTAGAAAGTACCTCGTATTGCTAGAGACATACATCCAGTCCAAAGTTAATAAAATACCATTTGAAACATTACAAGTCTAACAATATAGAAACCAAAAAATCACATCAGGAGTCAAACTGAACAAATGCAAACATTTTACATTGAAGTTGCAGCCTCTAGACATAGAAATATGAAAATGTCAATAGCAAGGTCTAAGAAAATCTGTAAGTGATATTTAGTGCAAGATCTTTCCTCCAGTGCAAAGGGAAAGGAACTTGCAGAGGATCAGGATGGGGATGGATCCCGTGCCCTCTGGCCCTGCCTTCTGAAAACGAAAGCAGAGTCTCTCCCTCGCTATTGAGCAAGAAAACTCCTACAGCACATCCACAAAGGGGTCGGGGTCGGGGCTGTCGGGCGCTGGCTCTGAACGAGGGGCCGAGCTGAGGGTGGGCACGGACACACCTGCCCGTCCGTGCCAGCTCCGCTCCCTTCGGATGCAGCTCCAGCACCACCCTGCAGAACTCACAGCGGTGGAGATGGGCTAGCTAGGGATTGCCAGAGCTCGTTCAGAACTCAGCAGGGACAAAGCAAGCAGAACTGGGTGGAAAACAGGATTTCTGCCCCCTCCCCCCACTTTTTTTATATATATTTTTTTATATTTTTTTTTAATATGTCAACCACTCCCTCCCCCAACTCTTTGAACTTTGCTACATTTAAAATCTTTCACACCACAGAGCTAAACAGTGGCCAACAGGCTTTATTTATAAAAAAAAACCCAAACAAACAAAACCAAAAAACAAAACACCCTAAAACTACAGCTACAGAATGCACATCTTCCCATTGATTGACACATGCAGAATGAGTCACTCAGGCCCACGGGGCTCACCCAGGTCCTCAAGTCCTCCAGACTTGGGCTCAGACCTGCCTAGGGCAGCACTGCTGCGACTTGGATCCTGAACTTCAGTGCTTTCCCCCTCAAACTCCAGCCCTGTGCCCGGGCTGGGCTCACACCAGCCCTGCTCAGGTGCTGGCCCAGGGCTCCACCTGGTCTGAGGTCAAATATCCAGTCACAGGCAAACCAAGGAGAGGGTCTCCCTTCCCTCAGTCTCAACCAGGAGTGCTTGGCACTGGACAACTAATTGGTGATAAAATGAATTCATTTTTTTATGCACCCTTATTAAACCAGCTCCATTCCTAGTGCACAAGCTCAAAACAGGGATCTTGGATCCTACCACCTCCAACAGGTGCTCAGGTGCTTTTCAAGGTGCCAAAGTTCTCTGTGTGTGTTGGGTCAGTCAGAGTTCACTCTAAAAAGGGGGGTTTTTTGTCTTCTCCCTGAACGAGTACTGAGAAAAGCAGCGGTCAGTCTCCCACCCACATGTCCTGATTTTATTACACAAGTGAGGTATTTTTAAAAAAAAATTAAAAACCAAAAAAGAGTCTTTCTGGTTTTTTCAGTCTAAACCTGTCCCAGCACATGCCATGGACAGGGTTCACTTCAGTCCCATTTTCAACAGAAATTAAAAGAGGTTAAACTTAATTTATGAGACGGACTACTGGTGAGGAGGTTACAAAACTGCTTGAAGAAGTTCAGTGTACTCTGGTACAGCTGAAAACAACAGCATTTAGAAATGTAAACTTTCATTTATTTACAAGCTTAAAGACTGAAGGAAACAGCATTTTCTATTGCTGAAATTTGGGGGGGCTGGTTCCTAAGCTTTGGGACAGCAGACAACTTAGCAGCAAACCCCACAAGAGTATCAGAGACCACAGTGCAATCCTTGGGCTTCTCAAACTCCTCCTCGGTTTAGGAATAAGCTTTAATCTGCACTAACTCAGGTTTACACTAGCACTAATTCAGGTTTACACTAAGAGGAGTCTAGTCTTAAATCACTATGTTCATGGATTCCAGCAACACCCAGGGAAACCAGGCCCCTGGTCTGGATTACAGGTTGCAGCTGAAAAAAGCCAAGCAGATTAAAAACCCTAATTTCTAGGTTGGGATAGAACCAGTATTTGAGACTCACATGGGTTCAACATGCTATGAATGCAGTTGTGTGGGCAACCCAGATTCCCAGGAGAAAAACAGTTCAAAATGCTGGTACAAGTCCTCAGGTTGCCTGTCACACAATACATTTCGACTGTACACATTGGCCTTTCCTACACGGAACACCCAGTTTCCAAGCTTATAAAAAATGTTGTAGACAGGACACCAACAGTGAATATAAAACAGTTAAAAATAATTCTTAAAAAAAGCATGGAAATGCGTCTTTTCTAATTAGTTTCAGAAACTGCCAAATTGCGTGTTCAGAAAACGACACGAGAATGTTGGTCAAACTCATGCACAATCCTCAGCTAGAAAATTACACTGTTGGGGGGGCTTAAAAAACAAAGATTTATTGCCAAAGTTAAACCTTCTATGAGAAAAAAGTTTTAAAATCACTTAGATTTATCAAACCACACAGCAGCATAAAGTGGGCACTTTTGTAAAAGTTTGCAAAATACCTAAAAGCTAAATTTTTTTTTTGTTTGTTTTATCATTTTTAGAGGGGGGAAATGATGGTTCAGTACTTGTTACGATACCATGGCAGTATTATTTATAACCATTATCATTAAAATCTACTGACAGGCATCACTATTGGTTATATTACACATTCACAGAACAAGAACCACCTATTAACTCGCAGTATAGTGCAATTGCTTTGCAGCCCAAGTCTGCAGAGATTAAAAAGATAATTAGTAAAACTGACAAAAAACTGCAATACCTGTGAAAGTTATGTTTGTTAAAAGGCATTTACAGTAGTGAAGTCTAAAATCTCCATTAAAAAATCTATGGCCCCACACGACAGAAGGATTACAGCGAGCTGGATAAAACATTTTGCCGTCACATCATACTCACGAAGCAGGGCACGGAGACAGGGCAGCAGTCACCGTCAGCTCATGGGATGAGGAGAACTGAAAAACCACAGCTAGCAAAAGATTCGATAGAAACCTTTCGTGCCAAGTCCTTGAAAAATTTCAGGATGATCAGCCTTTGCGCTTTGAGGTAAAAATTCAGTCCAATGCATCAGAAAAGACAAGTCTATGGATTTCTAGTACAGAAAACAATGAAACAAATGGCTCAATTGTGTTGGTGCATCAGACGTTGCAGTGAAGAACAGATTCAGTGCGACTGTCCGGAGCTGCTGGTAGTGGGCAGTCCGAAACCCCCCGGCCCTGGCGAGAGCAGGAGGCCTCCAAACACTTCAGGACTGCGTGGGTTGTTGTCTTGCCTCATCTTCCCAGGTCCTCTCAAGCGAAATACATGGTGTGCTGGGTGTCGTGGTGGATCTGCACGGCCTTGGCCAGCGCCTGCGGATCGCGGCCGTTGCTCTGCCCCGACACGTGGCTGCCCTCGGCGCTGCGAGCAGACACACACCGTGAGCAACTGGGGCAAGCAACACAGCTCAGCTTCACTACCTGCCTACCAGGATGAATGACGGGGCCGTTCCTTACCTGTCATGATCCTTGTCCACGAGGTGGTACCTGGCCCGGAATGCCACCAGCCGGGCGTAGTAGGCGGGAGCGGGGATGGACACGGAGCGGGTGCAGCGCACGTAGGTGTGGCACAGCTGGTACGTGAGGAGCTGCAGCTCATCCGCCGTGAAACAGTTGTCATCCCACAGCACCTGGTAGTGGGAGGGCCGGCTGGTTCCCTGTGGAGAGCAGGTGAGCACTCAGCTGCACAGCAAGGGCAGCAACAGAGGTGGTACCTGCGGGCTGCACCTTCCAGCAGGCACCGAGGAGTCAGTGCCAAGCGGGTACTGCTGCACTCTGAGTCTGCCAAGCTACCAACAGAAGTGACATTCCTCGTGGGAACAACTACGAGGATTTAGTCCCACAGCCTGAGCACGGCAGAGCCGACATTACCTGAATTCCTGCATGGCTACAGAGGTAAAAGTCAAATTCAGAAGGATGTGTGATGGTGCTGTCCACAGTAGTGCCTGCTGGTACGTTGCCGCTCTTACCCACCTAGTGAGGAAAGTTTATTATTAGCCCATGTGTTTTTTGGAAGTGACCCAAAGCTACCTCCTAAGGTAGGTTCTACTGAAAGCTGCTGGAGAATTTACTGCTCAAAAAGGTGGAAAAATATTAAGGTTGTTTACATAGGAGGAATGAAAATGTTCTCTGCAAGTTCATTTTTAGAAACTTCACCAAATCCAGCTGGTGTGTCATCAGAGGAAAATAAAATCCTTGCCAGTACCATTAGAGCTGCAGAGTGGGATAAAGCCTACACGAGTAATTCAGGATCTGAAAATGCAGGTTTCTGAGATAAATTTATTTCATACCCTTGTTTGCCCTCACAGCCCAGAGATCTGGGTTTTTAAGCAAAGCTGAGTTCAAGAGCTTCCCTACAGAAGGTTCCTTAGCTGGCCTGTGGATTTGTGCCACAGGCACATATTAAATGCACCCAGACACAGAACAGGAAACAGCTAGGTCAGCTCATAGTCAGGAATCCTGGACTATAAAAACCCAGGCTGCAGCTCCAGGTACACAAATGCCATGACACAGAGCACACCTATTCCAAAAGGGGCTGGGAACAAGCTGTTCCATCTGAGCAATAAAAAAGGGAGGAACTGGTTATTTTGGTAGAGAAAGCCTATTACCAACCAGCTTTAGCGGGCAGGACAAATCTCCCCCCACTGAACCAAACAATCCCACTTCTCCTGTGCCATCACCTCCCCCTCATGGAGTGAGTACTTGCCCTTTCAGTTTTGTCAGCGCAGAACAGCCTGGTGTGATGCCTTTTCTGCACAACAATGTAGGTTATTCCTGGTCTGTAATCTTCCTCCAAACTAATGCAGGCCTTCCGGATCGCGATCAGCTCTGGCCAAGCTACCTACAAGTAGAAGATTTAAACATTAAATTATGAACTCAGGACACATAATATTAATTTTTTCCCGTGCACAAATGCCACGTCATAAGAAGCACGATCAGACAGGAAAACTGCACATTGTGCTTGCCCAGGAAAACTCAATAAAATTTCGTTTTTCCAATAATTATCTCCAATAATAATTTTCCCACATACACGTATTTTTTTTCCCAGGGCCGATCCCTTGCAATCCCCATAAACATATATTCAAAGGCAAATCCCTTTTCACAAGCAAGAAGAAACAATCAGACAATACCTGTTTCATCTGCCCTTCCGACACTCCCCCTCTGTAGTAAATGATCCTCGTGGGCTTGAATCGGGTGGATTTGTAGAACTGGATCAGCAGCTCCCGCACCATGTTGGTGAGGTCCTGGATGACCTCCTGGCTGTAGAGCAGCTCCTGGGAGGTCTCCTGGCGCGAGGTCTGCACGCGCACGGTGGCGCAGTACCGGCTGGGGTGCCCGTCCATGCTGCCCACCACGGCCGCGATCGACGGCTTCTTGCCGTCCCCGGCCGGGGGGTGGGTCACGTCTGCTCCCAGGAAGATCACTGGCTGCTGGAACACCGAGGGCCTGTTGGGGAAGATTAAGGGTTATTACTTAGAATCATGGAATCCCAGAATGGTTTGGGTTGGAAAGGACCTTAAACATCATCCCATTCCACCCTCTGCCTTGGGCAGGGACACCTTCCACTACACCAGCTTGCTCAGACCCCCGTCCAACCTGGCCTTGGACACTTCCAGGGATGGGGCAGCCACAGCTTCTCTGAGCAACCTGTGCCAGGGCCTCCCCACCCTCACAGGGAAGAATTTCTCCTATATACCTAACCTAAATTTGGTGCACTTGTTATCCCATGCAGTGCTGGATGGCTCCGACTCCCCTTGCTGCAGGGCTGACTGGGCAGACTGTGGATGCAGATGCATCCTCCTCTGCCCATTCCAGACTGTGGGCATTTCTAAAGCATGCTTTATTTTGAAAGGTATTATTTCAGCAAACAGAACAAAAGGACACTATTTTGTTTGACAATCCAGACATCAAGCAGAGCCTTCAGCTGCATCTCACCTTTGATGAGGTACCAGCACGTTGTTGATTCCTCCGAGCTTCGCGTTGATCTTCAGACACAGGTTGGACAGAGTTTGTGGTGAGGTTTTGACCACATTCTTTACCTGAACACACTGTGTTGCCATGCCTAGAAGAGTGTCTCCAACCCGCTTGACTTCAGCTGTGACAGAAAAAGAAGTCAGTGGTTCCAATTACCCCAAGAGGCAGGACCTTCATCTGCTTGCTCTTGTTTTATTTTGAAATGTTACTGTAATTCAGATCCTTGAAACTTCACTGAGAAAGCTTCAGTTTGCTCCTTGGAAATACACAATTTCTCCAGCCAGATAAACCAGCTCCAAAACACCCTTTTAAAGGGAACACATTCCCTCCTTCCTGCTGCCCACTTGCAGTACAACCCATTATCAGTCTACAGCCCCTTCCCCGTACCGTACACGGGCGTCTTCCCGGGCAGAATGACCACGATGAGCTGCAGGCCAACGTAAGTCAGCTTTAGGTGTTTGAACATGGGCTCCACACTGTCTGCACCCTGGGCGTACTTGCAGAAGCAGGGCTGGCCCTGGATGGGCATCCCGGCGTCCTTGGAGATCTTGCGCAGCTGGTCTGTGAAACTCCTGAAATAGAAATGGATTTGTCCTGGCCTTTCCACCACGGGTCACTTTGCCATCAGTTTGATCAACCAGGTTTAAGCTGCTCCTGCTATTTCACAGCAGTACAGTAATTATTTTTTAGAAATTCTATCCCCATCAGGAACTCACTAATACGACTCTAATCCTCTCTGAGAAAGTTCATCTGCTTCTGTAATTTTACAAGTCTTACAGAAACAGACATTTGAGTTGAACACCCTGAGGCAGATTCCCAAACTAGTACTGATGCTCTGGTAGATTTTTATTGCAATATTGCAACCACGATTTTTGCCAGTCAGTGGTTCACCCAAGCTCTATCTTCAGGATTCTGTAGAATAATTTGAAAGACAGGAGAAAAATTGTGGTGTAAGTTGTTTTTACTATTAGATGCATTAAAATCAACTTAGGCTGCACATCACCTTTCAGAAATACGAGAAAAATAAACCTCGAAATAGCGTCCTGAATAAATAGGAAAATACTTACTTTAGCAAGTCTTCCCTGCATTGTTTTTGAGGAGCAAAACAGGCAACAGCCCAAACTTTAATCTCAATGCCAGCATAGAACTGTTTCCCTCTCATGTCCCACACGCCTTGGTTTGGTGTGGCCACAGTCTTGTTCTAGGTAAAAACCAAAGGCAAATTAAAGTGCTGCTCTGTTTTGAGTGTAGCCCACCAGTGCTCACACAGTGGAAATTTCATGAGAAGATACATGAAACACTTCATGATTGCCAATAATCTCAGGACAAGACAGGGCAACTCACCCTGCCTCCATACTGCAGCATTGGGGCTGGCAGAACTCTGCCTGTCAGCTCTGTCATTTCGTTATGGACAACAATTCCAAACTCCTTCAGATACGGATCAGGCCCACCAACCATACTGTTACTCTTCACCTGGAGACAAGAGAAGTATTGATGTCAATACATTAAAGCTTCAGGTGGTGCCTCTGCCCTCTTTGCTTTCTCTTTAAAATGATTTGTTTTAAACAAGACAGATTTTTTTAACTTCTCTCTTGGCCGTTGTGCTCATCATCACCTGCTCCAGTGCTCTGGAAGAGCCATGAGAAGTGACAAACACAGACTCTGCAGCTGGAAGAGCACTCACCAGTCTGCTGATCTCCTCCTGCCGGTCCGGCGCCGACCGCGCGGTTGCCTTTATCATGGTCGAGGTCTGATTGTCCGTGAGCTTCTTGATGCACCTCTGCCCAGCCACAATGTTACACACCTGAATGGGAAACCAGAGGTGCTGTGACACCATGGAACACATTTAACAGAGCATACACCACAGTACAAGAGTCAGACCCTCACCTCCAGCGGCAAGTACGTGTGTTTCTGTTCCTGTCCCACTTGGAGACAGGGCAGGTGAGGGTATTTCAGCTGCAGACTGTACTTCTGCTTAAAATACTGAGCTACTGTGCACTCCATGGCCTGCCCGTTCTCCAGCTGCAGAGGGAACCTAGAAAGGACATTTGTTCTGGTTAGACTTTGCAAGAATTTTTTAAAGGAAAAAATGGTATGGAAAACCTATTCCAGGCAAGAAATGTTGCAAACCTTTATTTTCCTTAGCTACTGGATCTCTTCTTCATGAAAAGATATTATAGACTATGGACTGAATTTCTCATAGTTTAGCTGTTTTAGAAATTAGAACCTTTGATAGCTCCATTCAAAAGCCAGGATACAGCTCAATTTTCCTTGGGTTGAAGGAAATAAAGCAGTGATCAAAACCCACAATATTCCTCTACTCCATTAAGACTAAATATTCCTATAAAGCCACACGGCTGCTTCATCACAGAATCATGTTTATTGCTGCATAAACAATATACCAAACATATTCAATAGGTTCAAGATTTTAAAAATTGCCAGGAATTGCTTGACACATACGTCTGGTGACTGGCTGGTCGCCGGGTAACGTTGCAAACTCGGTATTTTCTCTTCATCTGGCCACAGTGGGTAACCTCTACTTTTAGACCTGAAAAGCCAACAGAAAATAAATTGAGGCACAGGAACCAAGTTCGAGGAGGATGAAGGCACAAAGGAACAGCCCAGGTTCCCAAGTGCCTTGCAAATTTTCATTACAACATAATATGAACAGGTTTCAGTATTTTGTTGCAGCATCTTTAGGGTAAGCCTTACCTCTGATTTCTTTGGTAAACTTAACACGCTGGGAGTCTGTCAGGGGTTTGCTTTGTTCACTGATGTTCTGGATGTCCAAGACCTCACACATGAACTCAATGATAGGCTGGGCACGATAGAAAGCAGTGGCTGACACTAAGATAAGAAGAGAGGACAGTTAACGGAGAAGCAGAAAGAGTCCTGTTATGTGGGTGAGACAGACTCTCCTACACACCGTCGATGTTGAGCATCATGTTCCACATGGCAGGACGGACCGACTGGTGGAAACCGAACCAGACCTCCCTGCCTCCTCCCAGGGGGTGGTAATAACCTTCAGGGGGGGAGAAGAAGGAGCGACCCACGGGGGTGTACCTGAAAAAAAAAAAAAGAAAATTAACAATTGGGTAATTTCTTTCTGATACACCTTTTTACAATTACACCTGTAGCGTTTGAAACACATTTCTACAGCATGTTAGAACCGTCAGAGCCCACTTATAGCAAGACCACAAAGCCTTTTCCGACTCTGCAGCTGGAAAGGCTACAGCAAATTCCTGTTAGAAACATGACCAGCAGGCACAAGGCCTGAGTTCAGATCACATTTCCCCATTCTAGTGCAAATTTGCGAGGCAGCATTGAATTACACAGCTGCATCCTCATCCTCTCTGCCACAGGGAAGTGTGACGGCAGCAGAGCAGCAGCAAGGAATAACTAACACAAATGTTAAGATGGATAGAGGATGAATCCAGTCAGGAAGGCCCCACAGGTACCCACCTCATGGAGGGAAGGTGCCGTGTGATTACGTCCAGTGCCTGTACAGAATCTTCAGGAACTTCATTCAGGTGCCCTGCCAGAGCTTCCAGCAGCATCTGAAGGCTGACGACTGACACCCATTGAATGGAAACCTTAAATGTCTGGTCCTTCCCCTCTCCTGGAAGTGTCACCTCCATATCCACCTGCCATGGGCACAGCAGAATCAAGCACAAGCTTTGGTAATGGACTGCAGACAGACACAGCACTCAGCAATGGTATGGTTTTCTCCTAGGTGTCCTTTGAATCTCTATTTTTGATGATTAGTTTGTGTAATGACCTTAAAATATGACAATTGGTTTCCTCAGGACTTTGAAAGTTTATCATTTATTCATCTGAGAAACTGCACTGGGGCATCTTTAAATGTAAATTTTAAGCAGTAACTAGTATGGTGACATCAAAGCTCTGGAGAACGGTGAGTCATTTTTTTAAGTCAGCCAGTTAACAGCAAGATGTTTTGTGAACCAAACAGTTCACAAAGAACACTTTCCAAATGACACTGTAACAGTATCCCCTCAGAAACTTAGAGCAACACTTACCCTGTCCCTGCCGATGGGTAAGGGGTGTGCCGTGTACATGTTCCGCTTCCCATCATAGCCAGGCTGGCGATCCCCAAATATCTGCATCTTGAAGTGCCTCACCATCGTATCCACCACTTCCCTGTGGAGGGATTCATCGATTTAGGGTGAAGAACAGAAAATCCAGCCATGGTCTTACAGAGTTTAAAATTCTTTTTTCACATTTTCTTAAAGGTCTGATAAAGAACAATGCATCAGAGCACCCCCAGGTCACACCAGGGCTGTAAATGTCACCTCCAGGTTGAGACACCCAAGTGTCACACACTGCACAGGTATCTGTATTGTCAGCAGACCTACAGCTGAAACAGGCAGAGGAACCTGGAGAGCTGTTCACACACAGGAGCAGACACAAGCACCTGCCCTGGGAGCACTCCATGGATTGGTTCCACTGACAAAGCATCCATGAGTAGACTCCAAAATCTACAAGCTGAATTCCCTCCCTGCAGCTGCTACACACATTTGTGTAACAGACTGTGGAACAATTATCAGGGACATTCACTTGTAGACTGTAAAATAAAACCAGCTTGAGTTCAACACTCAGTACATTTCCCAGAGCCTTCCAGATTACAGGCCAATTGCAACACATCTTCATAAAAACAAGGAGAACAGTACAGTTCACCGAAAAGCTGAGCACAGAAGAGACAGGAACAGGCCTTTAGCAGATGGAGAATTCCAAGGGTGTACAGTTTCCTTACATACAGACATACCCTCCTAATTTCAATTAATAAACATTATTAAGCAACTCCTACCTGTTGACTCTTCGGGGGCGTTTCTCTGGTTTGATATCAACATCGTAGTGATAGACATCAATCTTGGGGATCTGCACCTGGAAGTGATTGGCCAGGAGGCGGATGGGTTTCCCAACAGTGCCCAGGCCTGGGCGGCGGGGCGGCTGGAAGAGGCTCGCTGGGGGCCCTGCGAAGTCAATAAACACGTGTGAGATGGGACGGCTCGCTCTGTGCACCTCTCAGGGCTTTGGGTGACCTCCTGACAGGGAGAAATCTCCAGCAGCTTTCTGAGGTTGCAAACAGAGGTGTTCCAAGAGGCTCAGCCTTTTAGCTGCTTGGAACTTCCTGGGAAAAAATGTGTGCCCCAACACACGTACAGGTTGGTACCATAATTCATTCTTAAAATTTTACTGGCATTTATCCATGACTGTGGTTATGAACTTCACAAGAGACCCAAGATGGAATGCAACCACGCAGATATTATGTATTTTCATGTAAGGTAAAGATAAATACATCCCTGCCTCCATTTCTAAACCAAACCAACAGCCACACAAGCCACATTTTGTCATTGTTTTCGTTATAAACTTCAGATGTTAATGATCCAATTAAAAATTCCAGCACAAAGACAGGAGTGGGGAAAGGTTTACGCTTTCTTCTAAATAGAAGGGTAAGGGAGAAAACAGGCAAGAACTCCTTAAAGATATGGAGATAATTTATTTGGATAAAAAGAGCTTCAGGAACAGCTCTAAGGAGGAAATTCTTAGAGGCCTGGAAATGTTACTCACATGCAATCTGGTCACTAGGGAAACCTTTAGTTACCTTCCTCAAAGTGCTAAGATCTGAGATACCATGTTAACAAGATTAAACTGACTTTTTTTAAATTGATCACAGCCTCAGTTGACACTGCACATAAAGCAAATGGCATTGGTATATTTGCATGGGTTTGGCTATATCTGCCAGTGCTCAGTGTGATCAAAGTCTCTTCCCTCTGGTGTAGAGTAGCAAAGGAGAGAAGAAAAAGTATCACAAGAACTCAGAAATAAACCAATCATAAAAATCAGGGCACATGTAGTATCATGATCTGACAGCATCCACGTAAGTCAAAGGCTCAGAGGTGAGACCAGGAGGGAAGAGAGGTAAGTAACTCCTATTTGGATAAATTTCAACACAACCATAAACTGAACCCAGGACCAAATCTAAGGAGATTCCACACTGGATTTACAAGCCATCCGCTGGTTACTGCATTACTTAATAAAAGTACCAATCTGAGGACACCAGCCCTGGAATATTTTTAAGCAGGAACACGGAGCGTGTAAGCAGCTGGAGCCCGCTGCCAGGTCAGCTCCCCAAAGCCACAGTGGCAGGGGGCTGCCAGGGCCACAGACACTCCTCAGGACACATTCCGGGCTCTGCACCCTCCGTCCCGGAGCAGCTCACAGCAACTCAGTCACACCAGTTGTGGGGTACAGTTGGTGCTTAAAAAAACTACAGCTGTCTTGACAAGCGTGAATCACTGAGGGCAATCAAAGTTTGCTGTGCTTATTTGGATACGAGAGATGATCCATTAATCCCATGCTAATTAGTCTGAAGGAAGTGCAGGCACTGACCTCCTGCGAGAGATTAAATGACAACTATATTTACCTATTTTCCTCCCTCAGCACTGACAAGTTCTGCAAACAGGCACAGCAACGCTGCCCTCGGTGCTGACCAAAGGAGATAAATCTTACATCTCCTCCTTCCTAAAGTTATTTCCCAAAGGATTCCGGAGAAGCAGCTAAAAACTGTTTTCCCTTTTGAAACCGGGCTGCCCTGGCGTCACAGGATTTTTTAACTGATCAGCCTGACTAGGGTTGTGTGTGCTGCTCTATTTCAGTTTCTTCTACCCCGCGACAATTACATTCTCAGCACCTCAACTGAGTTGCTTCAGACAGGAAGCAGTTTTCAAAACTGAAAGAGGATCTGCTTCTCCAGCTGTAAGTCAGGGAGGCCACGATACACCACACACATACAGCAGGCTCTGAGTCAGCCCTCGCTACCTCAAACTCTGGATTCTTCTGGAATTGCACCTCTGTGTCAAAAAACATTTCCTATCACACCAAAATTAACGCCACTTCGATTATACCAATCGTTTGAATGGGAAACTCAATAGGTCAGGTGTGCAGGCCACTGAGGGCAAGAAATATATCCTGCAGGCATTTGATGGAAGAATAATCTTGGAATAAGGCAAGAACAGGAAAATGCCACATGCAAAACCCCACTAAGTTTGTTAGAGAAATAAACAACCCTATTTTCAGACAGCATCACCTTAAACTCTCAGCAACGGCTCAATGTCAAATGTAAAACTTATCACCGCACAGGTTGCGGGCTGTGACAGCCCCGCCTGTCCCCGTCCCCTCGCTGTCCCGTTCACCTCGCCGAGGGCGAACCGAGTCCCCCGGCACCCCCGGGCCGCGAGAGCACCGCGAACTCCCCGCGCAAAGTTTCGGACCCGCCGCGGCGGCTCCGAGCGGGGCCCGGTGTCACCGGGCAGCCCCGGCGGGCCCGCGGCCTCCGTCCCTCCCTTCCCCCGCTGCCACGGCCCGGCAGGCCGCGGCCCCGCGCCCCCCCCGCGGCTCTCACCGGGTCCCAGCGCCTCCATGGCGGCGGTGGCGGCGGCCTCGCCGCTCTCGCCGCCGGCCCCGCCGCCCGCCCCGGGCCCCGCCGCCGGCCCCCCCGCCCCCGC
>JAYRBT010000064.1:3307166-3320928 GCA_036023395.1 Myiotriccus ornatus
GGTCCCCTCCCGGCCCCTCCCGGTCCCCTCCCGGTCCCTCAGGGCCCCTCCCGGTCCCTCCCGGGCCCCACGCGCGGGCAGCGCCCCCGCCGCCAGGCGGCGCCAGAGAGCGCGGGCGGACTCGCCGCGCGAGCAACGATTGGCCCAGGCCGAGGGGCGGGGCTACGCGGGAAACCCGCCCAATGGCGCAGCGAGGGGCGGGGCTCCCGCGGCCGTCGCGCCCGGCCATTGGCTGTGCGGGGGCGCGGGGCGGTGCCGAGGCAGCGCGCGAAGGCTCGAAGCGGTTCCCGGGCGGCGGGAGCTCGGGCGGGACATGGCGGCGGCGCCGGGAGCACCGACAGCGGCGGGTTCCGCCGAGGTAAGTGCTGCCGCTCCCCTCCGCCCTGCACGGACGGGCGGCTGCTGGCGGCTGCCCGCGGCCTCGCGGCTCCTCTGGCAGAGGGGCAGTGAGGGAGGTGGCGGTGCCGGCGGCAGTGCCGATGGCGGTACAGGTGTGGGGACTGGTGGCTGTAGCCGTCCCTGCCCGCCGCCCTCGGTCCCGTGCCGCCACCGGGCTTGATTGCCCCTTCGAGGACTACAACTCCCGGCGTGCCCCGCGCTCGCCCGTCCGGCCGCGGGGCACGCCGGGAGGGCCGCGCGCGGCCGCTGCCCGCGGGCGCGGTGCATGACGGGAGCGGCCCGGGCCGGGGGCCTTGGGGGGAAATCGGCGAAAAATGAAATAATGCGTAAAAGTCGCCCAGTCTGAATAAAATCCCATCGCCCGGTGTGGATTCGGTTATTCTTCTGCGCAAACGCGCCTTTAAATTCTAGCGAAAGATAGACGTAGCGCCACCTGCCCTTTTGCAAATGCCCTTTTGCGGTGGTTAAGATGGTAAATACCATTAATAAATAATAAATATCCGTCGATACCAGTGGCTAAAGTACAGCGCGGTGCCGGATGCCTGTCGCGCCGTGCGCGAGGCTGGCCGGGTTTTGGGGTGTCACCGATGTTTGCCCTGACGGGATAAACTGTGTTTTGCTCCGCAGCTGCCGCTGGCAGAGCCGAACCCGGCCCCGCGGAAGGCCCTGGACAGCGACTCTGACAGCGGCCAGGGCAGCTGTGAGACGGGCCGGGGCTCAGCCTCCTGCGAGGACAGAGGTCTGTAACCTTCCCCCGCAGCGCTGCATTGTTTCTCGTGAATGCCTTTCGAGGAACTTGCCCTTGCTTGGCCTGCGGGAACCCAGACTCCTTTTTGTTGCTCAGGCACCTGTAAACCTCTGAAAAACATTTCTTTGAGGTACAGAAAGGAAAACAATGAATGGTCCCTTAGTTGCTTGTTCCCTTTCTTTTATTATTTGTTTGACCTCTGTACTTTTACTTAATCCCTGTGGGGTTTTATTACTCTTTCAAGCCCAGTCACTGTCAGTGAAGGATTTTCAGCTTTGCCTTTCTTTTTTTTTAATAGGTTAAAAATCTTTTAACATCAGTTTGGGTTTAATTAAATGCTGTACTATGGGGAGAAGTGGGTTTTGAAAAGTTGAGTTCAAGCTGATTTTTGGTGTAGAGGGTGACACCTCTGACTGCTTGTTAATTAACCTGTGGAATTCCCCTTTTCTATTTCCACGTGTTTTGTCAGATTCAGAGGAAGAGATTTTTGTACGTAAGAAAGCAAAAAGCAAGAAGGTGCTCCAGGACAGTGAGAGTGAAGATGGAGAGCAGGGAGGCTCATCCCTGCAGGAGGAGACTCTGGGGGGAGACAAGGAAAATGGGGAGCCAGAGGAGAACATTGCTGCCCAGAGGAACAAGAAATCCCATCGGATTCGCCAGGCTCTGCTGGACAGTGAGGACAGCGACACTGGGGACCAGCTGCAGATTGAAAACCTGGAAACAAGCAGGATGTCTGGCGTGGCTCAGGGAGAGCTGGGAGAGGAGAGACCCCTAAAATCTGGGAAGAAGTACAGGAAACACAAGCACGATGTTGAGGAGGAGAGAAAAGCTGTAGGGAAATCAAGAAGAAGGAAGGAGAAGGAGAAAAGAATGGAGGTCCTTAAACAGCTGAAAAAGGAAAAGAAGCCTGGGGCAGAGGTGGGTTTTTTTGGCAGAAAATCTCAGATATTTTCTCATCTAAGTTCGATTTATTGTTGCTTGTGGTTGTTCTGTTCCAGTGCTTCAGTGCTGTGGTGTCCACGTTCCTGCAGCAGGTGTGGGATCCGCAGGGATCCTCAGAGCACCAGACAAGTCTAATCTGCGAAATTCGCAGATTAGATCAAATTAAATTAGATTAAATTTGCAGTTTAGTCCGCATCTAAGGCTCGAGGATTTAATGTCATCTTAAATTAGCGCCAAAGAACCGAAGGAACCTTCTGAAATGGATCACACAAATACTTCTCTCTTCTGGACGCAGGTGGATGGTGGTGAGAGGTTTCCCTTCAACGACAGTGGATGTCTTCTGGATGACAAAGAGCTCTTTGATAATGGCTTAGAGGAGGAGGACGATCACCCCCCCGAGGATGAGGAGTCCATAGAATCCATACGAGCAGCAGTGAAAAGCAAAGTAAAAAAGTACAAGGTAACAGCTGATTGTGATGTGAGGTAGTTGTAGATATACTGTCTTTCAAACTGCCAGAGGGCAGGGTTAGATGGGATATTGGGAAGGCATCTTCCCGGTGAGGGTGGGCAGGCCCTGGCACAGGTTGCCAGAGAAGCTGTGGCTGCCCCATCCCTGGAAGTGTCCAAGTCCAGGTTGGACGGGGCTTGGAGCCACCTGGGCTAGTGGAAGGTGTCCCTGCTCATGGCAGGGGGTGGAACTGGATGGTCTTTAGGGTCCTTTACAACTCAAACCACTCCATGATTATTGTTTTTTAGTGAGGAATTTGCAGCTGAGCAGGAACTAAAACTCTCTTTGACCATGGTGGAGTTGTATCACTATGGGAGAACAGTGTTTTGGTTTTTGTTCCTAAAGATGAAGGGATGTTGTCTTGGCAAGTTATGAAGCCCCACCAAGTCCTGCTGGGGCAGCACCTTTGGAAATCTGCCACTGTGTGGGATTTGTGGTGGTTTTGCTGACCAGTGGTGGTTCTGTAGAGTTATTTTTCACTGGTTTGCCCTTGGTAGTGCCTTTGTATCAAAATAAATAATTGAGTCTTTTCTTATGCCCTGTAGAACAAGGAATGTTTTCCGGAGGGTGAAGGCCACAAACATGTGTTTGATGAGGAGGATGAGGAGCCTGTACTAAAGGAACCAAAGAGGAAGGTGAGCTGATATTCTCTTTAAAGCTCTGGTATTCTTTTTAAAGCTGTGTTGTGACACAAACGCATGCACAGTGTCCAAAGGTTTTGCTGGTTTGCTATTTTTTTTTTTTTTTTTTTAAACTGGCTGCTTTATTCTGACCCCTTTCTGTTTGAAGGGAAAAGTAAGCTATTTAAGAAGTAGAGAGAGAGCCCCATATTTTGTTTCCTGACTTCAGAAACCTTTCTCTTCTTCCCCTAAGGAGCGGAAAGCAGCAAGGTTAAGTAAAGAGGCCATTAAACAACTGCACAGTGAGACTCAACGACTTATTAGAGGTAAAACTTAAATTCTTGGTGTGTAGAGGGGTATAAACTTTTCAGAAATTCAGGGGAGACATTGAAAGGATTTACCCAAAAGGCTCGAGCCTTCTTTGACCTGGCAGGAGTTACTGAGGGTTAAAGGGTGCTAGGTTGAAGGGTTGTTATTGAAGGGCCTGTTAAAGGTATTTTTGTAACTAATGAAAACAAAGATACTTGTTATCAAATAAATGTCTCAGATGGCGTTTGAAGTTTTCTCTCACCTCCTTTCTTTGGCAGAATCATCCGTGTCTCTCCCATATCATGTGCCTGAGACCAAAACCGTCCACGACTTCTACAAGCGCAGACCTCGACCAGCCTGTCAAGGAAATGCCATGGCCTTGCTCAAGTAAGGACTTAAACCTTCCTTGTGGTTTTTTTCAGAAGTTTCAAGGATCTCCCAGCTTTGCTTTTAGGGATAGCCAAGCTTTGTTAGGCTCCTTTAATTCCTTGAACACCTGGCCGTTAGGAGAACGTCGCTGTTGGCATAAAGCACTGCTGCACTCGTGACACAGTGCTGCTATTGGAGTAGTCAGAGCCCAGGAGTAACTCAGATGAATGAACTTGCTCTTGCAAAGTTACTTTAATGGGGTTTAGGCTGGACCCCAATGTTTTGCTTGGACTGGTTTTTTTTTTTTGAGTAATGAGTAGTAAAGTACTGAAGCTACAGTAATCACAAAATCCCTCAGGAATTTGATACTGTGATAATGGAACTTGTACAAAGTCTTTGCACTTCCTTCTGTTCTCCAAATGGTTTTCCAGATTTCTGTCCTTCACCTTTTCCTGCACATTGATGACAAGAATTAGAAAATGGTTTCTTTCTCTCTGGATATGTTCTCACCCTCTGCTCCCTTTCACACCAGCCATGGATGATACATTTCTTTCTTCCTTCATTAGGTCCTCAAAATACCAGCTGCCCCTAAATGAAGAATCTGCAGCCACGGGGAACTTGTGCAGGGATTGCAAAGAGGGGCCAGTGGAGGAAGGTGATCAGTCAGCGGCTGCTGAACCAGAAAGGAGCCTTGGCAGAGATGTTGATGCTGCTGTGAATGAGCCTCTTGCTGCTGCAGGGAAGAACTTGCCAGAGGACTGTGCTGAGCAGTCCAGGCAGGATAATGAGGGTTCCTGTGCGGTTGGGACTGTAACAACTGGTGATAACACAGAGGGGCAGCAGCTCTCCAACTTCCTGAGCACTGACTGTGGTGAGCAAAAGGAGAGTGAAATTCCTGCAGCAGCTGGAGATGCCCTTGAGCAAAGAGGCCAAACAGCACCAGACGTACAAGGTGAAACAAAGAGTCACCAGGCGGGGCCTGGATTGGTGGCACAGCCTGGAAAAGTGAGGAGATCCAAGCTGGATAAACTTCGTGAGCTGGGAATAGACCTGTCCATCAAGCCAAGAATCTGCTCTGAGAACGAATCCTTCATAAACCTCGATGAAGCTGATTCAAACAAAGGTATCACTTGTGTTGTAATCCTGAGCAGCATTAACCTGACTTTATCTGGAAGATCTCTGAGAAGTGTTTAGGTGATAGAACAGTCAGGCACGCTCACTAGTGTGGATGCTTTGAGACATGTTAACAGAAATTGGGAATTGCCTGGTGTCTGGGAGGCTGGGCTGGAAGTGAGGTCTTGTGGATAAATGGTAGTCACTGGTAAAGTAATTCAATATTAGCTAATATCAATTAAATACAAATTACAGCAAAAATATCCTGTAATAGTTTATTATTAGAAAATAGAATGGTTTTGCAACTATTTTAGTATTAAAGATTTAATTTTTAAACTACATTTAGGAAAAGAAAAATCTCAAGACCTACTCTTGCTGCAACTTTTAGTGGTCGATGCTCTTAAATGCTATCAAACTCATTTAATTTCATATGCCTTTAAAGAACTAGAAGCCCTGAAGGCACGTTTCTTGAAGCACACTCTCAGAACATCAAAATCCAGACCAGAACGGGCCGTAAACATGAACATCATCCGTAAGGAGACAACATCTGATGGGAAGGAGGAACTGAGAGCAGATGTGGTGCCAGCAGTGTTGGCTGCAGAGAGCCTGGAGGAAATGGCCCACACCAAGCCAGGTTGGTGGGGGAGAAGTGATGAGGATTGAATTGGAAAGCACTTGGTCTTTGTTCTCCTCTCTCATTCTCTGTTTCCCAGCGCTGCCCTTGGAAATGCAGGTGAAGGGATCTTCCTCTGTGAGATGACTGTGGTCCCTCTCTGTCTTTAAAAAAATAAATCTTGGTAGACCTCTTAAATGGCAGTGGCCAGTGTAGAACAGCCTCACTCAGATCTCTGCAGCTGGTTCCTGGCATTTTTCATGCTTCCATGAGAAGCTATGGCTGCCCCATCCCTGGAAGTGTCCAAGGCCAGGTTGGACGGGGCTTGGAACAACCTGGGCTAGTGGAAGGTGTCCCTGCCCATGGCAGGGGGGTGGAACTGGGTGGTCTTTAGGGTCCCTTCCAGCTCAAACCATTCCCTGGTTCTGTTGCTGCCCAGGGGAGAAGCTCCAGGCCCTGAAGGCCAAGCTGCAGGAGGCCATGAAGCTGCGCAGGACCGAGGAGCGCCAGAAGCGGCAGGCGCTGTTCAAACTGGATAACGAGGAGGTGCTGGAGGAGGAGGAGGAGGAGGAGGAAGAGATGACAGATGAATCTGATGAGGAGGAAGAAGGTGACCACGAGGTCTGTATGCAGCACTTTCCCATAACCTCGTCAGCTTCTCTGTTCCGCTTCCTCTCCCCAGTGGAACGTGACCTTTGTACACTGTTAATTAGGGAAAGTGCTAAGAATTCTTCCTAGAAGCAAAAAAATCACTGTAGTTGTCACTTTCAGGTTTTGGATTGTCTGAAACTCTATTTATTAGTATTTTCTATATTTGTCTAAAAACTATTAAAATCAAACATAAGCATATAAAAGATTCTGATGCTCCTTTCTCTTTTTACATACCCTTGGCTTGTCACTGGCAGGGCCAAACGGGTCACCTGCCTGACCTGGGGTAGGGTTTGCCATGGCAATAATCACCATCTCTGTGCCTTATTTGGGGATGTTTTTTAGGAGTCAGAATTTCTGCTTGATGAAGCAGAGGAAGATAATGAAGATACAGAAGAGAAACATGTTGAAGATGGTGATAAAGAATCAGTTGATGGAGAAAAGCTGGAGAAATCTGAGCACTGTGATTCCGTTCTAAAACATCCTTCAACAGAGTCTACGTTGATGCTTTTTAAGGACAGCTCCTCAAAAATGGGGTAAACAGCCTTAAAAATGGTGACTGAGCAATTTTAAATTTGATCAGCACATGTAGATTTTTTATTTGAAGAGCCTTTTGTAGGAATTTTTGTTTGTTTTACAATTCATCCTGAATTTATTAGGAAATACCTTTTATTTATTGAATTGCAGATATTCTCTTCCTGATGAGAAACTGGAAATGGAAGAAGTTGCAGACAAAGGCTCTACCAAGTTAGGTAAAGTAGAATTCTTATCCTAGCTAGCTTTTTTTTTTTTCAGTTGGCACAAGCAGAAGTTTAAATTTGAGATTGGTACTCAGTATGTCTGTTATTTCATCAACTGAACAGTTATACAGCATTATTATAAAACTTTAGATTGATGAGAAAAATGGGAGGGCATGAAAAAACTAGAGGAAAATAAAGTTCAAAATAATACTGGAAGAAATATGAAATATCAGGAATCAATAATATGAAATTCCATACAAAAAGTGTAACATGCATCCTCTGAGAAGAAGGATATCCAATCTGACCAAAAAATAATTAATTTTTAGCGAAGTGCCAGCTTTCAAAATATTATATTGAGGTCTTGCTGGATCATACACACACAGAAAAAGAACTTGAGCACTGTATTTTTTTATTTCCAGAGGATGATGATTCATTTTCTCTGCCAACACTGGCAAAGGACAACAGCCACAACAGCAGCTTTGAGTTCATTGGCTCCATGATCCCGTCCTACCAGCCCTGTAACAAACAGGCCTCCCGGGGAGGGACCTTCTTCCCTGCAGCAGGAGGGTTCAGGTCACCCTCCCCAGGCTTCTTCAAAACCAGCTTTATCAGCTCTGCTTCCAAGGTGAGGGTCTCAGCCTCACTGTCTTATATTAACACAGTGTGGGGGGGAATAAATGTATTTTATGCTGATGGTCAGAGCTATCAAAGAAATCAAACCAGACAAATGCTTTGGGAAGAGTAAGATTTCAAAAGAGCAAACTGTCCCTGGAGCTTACAGTGTGTCCACACTGGAATGGGTAGAAATGACATTATAAAATCTTATATTCTAAAGCATCAAAGATGCTATAATCTGGTTTTTATATCTAAAATGTGTGCATCATAAGTATGGTTTCTAAGTGTATGGACTGCACAACACCTGATGTCAGTGAACTCCTGTAATTTAGTGGAGCAGTGTGGACAGACTTGACTCCTGCATAGTCTTAATCCTTTAAAATAACTTAATTGTTTTATTCCATTCTTGCTTTTGAATTTAGTTTTGCAAAACAACTTAGGTATTTTCGTGTTCCTTTGAATAGAGCTCAGGAAAGACATCTGAGCCCTCTCTTCCCATAGAAGATTCCCAGGACCTGTATAATGCCTCTCCTGAGCCCAAGAGTTTATTTCCAGGGGCTGGGGAGTCTCGCTTTCAATTTTCCCTGGAAGATGACACTCAGAGCCAGCTGCTTGATGCAGATGGGTGAGTGATGGGTGTAAAGGGTGGTGTTTTGTGCCTGTTAACATAAACAGGATGTCCTGGCCAGCAAGATTTTTCTAACTACAGCCTTTCTTTCAGGTTCTTGAATGTTGGACAACACAGGAATAAATACCAGTCCTCCAAGCATCCCCCGCCCCTGGCAAGCATGGATGAGAATGCCATGGATGCCAACATGGATGAGTTACTGGACCTGTGCTCTGGACAGTTCAGCGGCCAAGCTGAGCACGTGCCAAACCCCAGCAGCAGCAAAAAGCAGAACATGGAAGAACTGCTCAATCTTTGTTCAGGAAAATTCGTGTCTCAGAGTATGTCCTGAATTCTCTTTTCAGCTTTGCTGGTTGCTTCCTTCAGATGCTTTTTTCTGGGCTACCTTCAGGTCTGGGCACTGGTGCCACATGTGGAATTTCATCTTTGTTGGGAGCTTGCACGCTGTTGTTTCTAGGAAGTTCTCTGACACTTTAGGAGTAGAAATAAGTTGCCATCTTACTGCTTTCTGTAGCAGGTTCTCCAACATGGGCTTCTTCGGTGTCTTCCAAGGTGGAAAAAGACAGTGACATAGAAGATCCAATGGCAGAGGCTCTGGAGCTCTGTTCAGGCTCCTTTCCCACAGACAGGTTAGCGTTGCTCTTCTCAAATTTACAAAGCTTTTTCTGGTACCTGTCTCGTTTCACTCTTGCTGTCAGCAAAAGTGGGGTTTGTTTTGGAGCTGAAGAGGAGGAATATTGCAAATTCTTCAGCAGTCACTCTCTAAATTGGCAGGATAAGCATTTTTCCAATTTACTTTTCCCCTAGGGAAGAGGAAGAGGAGGAGGAACAAGAAGAAGTTGATGATTTTCAGCTCTTAACAGATGAAGATGCCTTTGCAAGTGAAGAGGTGGGGACTGATGGAGCCAGGCAGCTGCTACAGCTCCTGACTAAGAGAATTCCATTTATTTTCCTAGTTTTTTAATATATCCATCAATGCTAAGTATCACAACTTCCATACCAAGCTACTGAGACACTCTCAAGAGCAAAGTCTGGATCATTCAAAAAATCTCCTTAATATTATGATACATTGGACAGTGTGTCACCATAGCAAGTCCTCTGAAAAACCTCTGTTGTTTTAGTCTGTTTGTTGATTGAGAACAGAAGAATCTGTCATTACAAAGCAATCCACTGTCAAAAATTCCTTTATTTCTTAAAATGTTCTCTTTGACAGGATGAAAAAGATGGAGACAGTGCTGCTGAAGAGGCAGAAACAAGTGACGAAGAGGAGGCAGTGCTGAGACATAGACAGGGCTTGAAGAAGAAACTGTAAGAACATCTTTTTTTGCGTTAATTGCCAGACAGAATAGAATATTAATAGCACTAGAAATGTGATTTGTAATTGTTCCCTCTCCAGCATTAGTAGCTGATGTTTATCTGGTCGGGTTTTTCATGTCTCTAGTTTTTTGCTTTGGTGCCATCACACTGTGTGACTTTGGGGTGCTGCGTGTTGACAGGCTGTGTGTGTGAATGTGCAAAGAACTCGAGGCTTGGTCTTTCCAAAAATTACATGAGAAATTGATACATCCTTAGGAAATGTGTTAGTTTTATGTCAAAAGATCAATCTTACTTCCTGAAGATTTGTGTGATGATTACTGTGGGCCCAAACAGAACTCTTTTAACATCCCTTTGCAGAAAACTGCGGGATTTCATGGAAGACGAGGCAGAGCTGTCGGGGAGTGATGTGGGCAGTGAGGATGAGTATGATGGCGAAGACCTGAACGAATATGAGGAGGAGATGATCGACGAGGAGCTGCCCAGTGAAGTGGAATTAGGAAACCAAATACATAAACTTCACATGTCAGTGGCAGGACCAGCAGATACTTGTGTGTGTGAGGTCTCGGCTCTGGGGTGTCCCCTGGGCTAAGCTCTCCTGTCCCTGTGCTGCAGGAAGGCGATGCTGGATGACGACAAGCGCCAGCTGCGGCTGTACCAGGAGCGGTACCTGCCCGATGGGGACCTGCACAGCGACGGCCCGGGCAGGACCAGGAGGTTCCGCTGGAAGAACATAGGTGACCTGGGATCCAGAGTGCTGGAGGGGGCAGGCCTTGGAAACAGAGCGTGTCTGTCATGAAACAGCACTCAGGGATCCTCAGTGGTCCAAAACAAAGCACTTCAGGGATAAATCGGGGGGTGGTTCTGGGTTTTTGTTCTGTTTGACTGTTTTGGATGGTTTTTGTTGCTGTTTTTTACTAGTCTGCATTTTTAAAATGGATAGATAACTCTCTCGTTTCTTTGCCTAGACTTTGCTTCACAGATGGACATGTTCCAGGGAGAGTCAGATAATGATGAGGACAATGAACAGTTGGATGAGACAGAAGTGAAGTGGAGGAAGGAGCGATTCGAGCGAGAGCAGTGGCTTCGTGAGCAGGTATTGCTGAGCTGCAAGAGAGGCTTGCTCAGTCTCTGTCACGGCTGGACGTGAAGTTGTTTGTTCCTCAAGTTAAACTTCAGGATTAGGTCACATTTCTCAGCTGAATGTGATGCTGTTCATTAATAGAACAAGGGTGAGAGTATCTAAGAAATTGTGATAAACTCTCACAGTAGAAAGTAAATAATATATTATTTTCCATAAAGAAAATATTTGGTCTATTTAAAATACCGAATGAAATGTTCATTCTTAATAGGAATTTTTTTTATTTTTCTCTGTTACAGAAGGAAAAAAATAAAGAGCAGGAGGAGGAAGAGGAAGAAATTGGGGAAGACAGTGAATTCATGAAACTAGCAAAAAAAGTGACTGCCAAGTCTCTGCAGAAGAAAGGTGAGCTTGAATTTTATTGAAAAGACAAGCAAATAAAGAGGAGGAAAGGTCAGTCTCTGAACTCTGTGTGTGTCTCTGCCAGCCAGCCCAGCAGTGGTGGCACAGGACACAGCCCTGGTACCCAGGAACCCGTTCGAGGCGTTCAAACCTGCCGGCGACAGCCAGGTGGGTAACGGTCCTGAAATTGGCATTTCCCAACACAGCCCCATCAGCTGCCCCTGCATTCTGGGCACTCCTGCTTTGTATTGTAACATTTGAGTAGAGAGTGGCTTTTCTATGAAAAGTAATTTGCTGAACAACCTGTCTTGTTCCTGTGAGTGGTTTAACACAGCTTTTCTTTGTCCTTCAGATAAAAAATGGGTCTCTCTTGAAGAGGCCTAAAGCTGTCCTTCAGAAACTGGCAGCAATGTCAGATCTGAATCCAAATGCCCCTCGAAATTCAAGGAATTTTGTCTTTCATACACTTTCCCCAGAGAAGAGTGAAGAGGCAAAAGAGAAATCAAAACCTCAGGTAAAGATGGGGGTGGCAGGTGCTGCCAGTTGTGTAGATTGTTTGAACACTGAACTCTGCCAAGCAGTTCACACCAAATAATTATGTCATAACTCAGAATTGAAACTTTTGGGAGGCTTTGTGTAAATTGATGTATTTTACTGCCCTTAGGTGAAGAAGAGAGGCCCTTCTGCAGCGGTAACGTCGCAGGCCAAGCGGCCCCGCGTAGAGAGCACAGAGGACACCAGTCAAAGCCGAAGCATCTTCCAGTTCTTGGAGAGCTGAATATTCCTGCTTAGGGCCAGAAGCCTTGTCTCCTCTTTGCCTGCTGCAGTTTGCTTTGCCAATCTGCCAGCAGTCACCAGGCAGGGAAACAAACTGCTGCCACCTCCTTCCCAAGTTCCAGTAATTTCCGGGCAGTGGTTTTGTGCATTCCCTTTTGTTTCTGTCAGTTCTCCAGGGCAAATGGGAGCACAGAATCCGTTCCTGGTTTGGAATGAAATGCTAACCTGGTCTTTCCCAAGCATTAAGGAACTTGACACTGCTGTGGGCCGCCCTCACAGGTGTTGCAGTGGTATCAGTTCCACCTGGAAATGCCATTTGTGTGACAGGTGTGACACAAATGCCTCATTAAGCTGAAAGCACAAGAAAGGAGGGATTTCTGCAGCTCTTGGGGAGAAGGAAGTTGTGCTGGCTGTGGCAGGACACTGTCATTTACACCTGCAGCACAAAGTTTTAGCTGTGCCTTCCTCCAGTGTCTTGTATTCTCTAACGTTGAGCATTTATTAAGCTTCACCTTTTAAGAAGCTCTAATTTATCTTTGAAATGTTTACTTTGTAAAAAAGGTCCCAGTCTCTTCTGAGACAGTATGAGAAGGGTTTCTTTCCAAGTTTTTATTGTATTGATATCCTTAAGCATGCAGATGAATGTGTGTGTGGAGGGAGAAGGATGTGAGTAACGTGACAGAGGAGGTATGTGGGATTTTTATTTGCTTTGGTGGGGAGAGTTGGTTGGTTTGCCCAACTTCAGACTGTCTTAAATTATCCATTCTGTTGTTTCCATGGAAGCTGCGCTCATCCAGGAGAAGCCATCCATTTCTGAGCAGCCAGTGAGGAAAGGGCTGGTCTAGGATGAGGAAATTAAGAAGGAACCATCAATCACAACTATTCTAAATAGTGTGAGAGAAACTTGAGCCAGAGCATCCAGCATTCCTGACGTTTCTGATCACATGTTGAATGTGCTGGAGAGCAGATAATGGTGCCACAGGGTCCTGCTCTGTGAGACTCAACGTCTCTGGGACTGGATGTCACATTCTCAAGGTGCCAACACCATCAGAGAAGTGTCTGGGCTGTAAATTTTTCGTGAGCACACGCCTGGTGTGCTGTGTGTAGAATGTTTTATTGTACATTATGTTTATAAAGAATTATGGTACTAATTGAAGTGCAAGTTTACAATAAAATGTGGTTTTAATTTTGGGGGCAGTTGGAATTAATTTACAGGATTGCACTCAGTTGTATATATGTGTGTTGGGGCTTCTTTCCCCAGTATTTTTATCTGTCTCTTTATTTTCATTGCTTTTGTAGCCACACCGTAAGCCCTTCACTAGGAACAGCTGCAATAATATTGGGATACAACAAAAACAATCCCCTGTGTTTACTGGAGTGCGAATTCTCAACTCCCCAAGTCCTCCAGTTGGGTTTGCATAAAATTCTAGGCCTGAAGAATATGTTGCTTTTTTTCTTGCTTTAATAGTTTTGGGTTTTTTAGTTGCTAGACAAAACTTCCTTTATCCTGGGCTTGAGGAGTGCCTGTTTCAGCTCATTCCAGTAATTCTGGTGATTGGCATTACCTGGATTTGGGACTGGAGGTTTAAAGGGAGAGAAGTAGGCTTTCCTCCTTCACCATCAGAAGTTTCCTAAAGGACAGGGTAACTGGAAGATGATTTCTGAACATCCTCTTAATTCCCTGTCTTGGTGTTTCTCTGATCTGTAAGTTGTACTAAGTCAGCACAGATTAAATCATTCCAAGCTGCAAAATTGGGCATTTTCTCTGAATTTTGCCACTAGAGAGCAGCAAGAGAATGTGCTTCTTCTGGCAAAAGGGGAAGGCAGAATCCCTAAACCTTAAACTGTGTCTTGACTCCAGGGGAAATTCTTGCAGTTGTCCATGCTCTGGCATTGGAAAGGATTACATTTGTAGAGACCTGAAATTGCTTCATTT
>JAYRBT010000064.1:3333757-3346023 GCA_036023395.1 Myiotriccus ornatus
GCTTCTTTTGGGGGTGCAGCGCTTCTTTTGGGGGGGGCAGCGCTTCTTTGGGGGGTGCAGAGCTTCTTTTGGGGGTACAGCGCTTCTTTTGGGGGTACAGCGCTTCTTTTGGGGGGGTGCAGCGCTTCTTTTGGGGGTACAGCGCTTCTTTTGGGGGGTGCAGCGCTTTTACGGGGGTGGCGCCCAGCCCTGGACCGAGCAGGTGGCTGGGGGGGGGGTTGCTGTGGGGAGGGGGTCCCGGGGTCCCAAACCTCCGGCAGCAACCTGAGCTGGGCACGGGGCGCCTGCACCCCTCCTGCTGCCGTGCGGGGTCACACCGGGACACTCGATGGGCTCCCTCGTGGGATTCCTGGGAGCCTGTCCTTGAGGGAGAGAGCTCGGAGAGCGGCTGCCGCTGCCAGTGACCCGGCAAGGAACGCTGGCATAACCTTTCCTTTTCTGGCGCAGTCTGCTCCCTGTCCTGCAGAGGAAACACAGTGGGATGACTGGTTTGGGCACTGGAAGGGACCAGCCCCCAGAGCCCAAGGCAGGGTTGATGGCAGAGGTTGTGCAGAGGAGCCTGAGCAGTGTTTGGGCGGTGTCCCTGTGCCCTGGGATGCCCTCTGGCATCACCCAGGGGAAGCCATGGGAGCATGGGGTTGGGCTGGAGCTCACAGGGAGGAGAAATAGGCTGGGAGGTGTCTTCTTGAACTTCTGCATCAGGTGGGAATTGCCCTTGAATGGGTGGCATCCCTGCCCATGGCAGGGGGTTGGAACTAGCTGAGCTTTAAGGCCCCTTCCAACCCAGTCCATTCTGTGACTCCATGAGTGGCCTGGGGACACGCTGAGAGCAGTGGCCAAACACCCAGGAATGCTGAGCTCATGATGGCTTCAGTAGCTTTAAAGAGGTAAATAAAGTAAGAGGGTGTTTTCCCCCGCTGCAGCTGCCCTGGGGTCCGGCCATGCCAGCCCGTGTGCCTGCAGTCCTGTCACGGCTCCACGTTTCCCTTGCAGGCAGGACACCGGCGAGATGTTTGCTGTCTGCCCGGCCAACGCCCCGTTCCGGCAGGGCCGGGGGGCCCCGGCGCTGGGCACGGCCATCCCGGGGGCCGGGCACGGGCAGGACTCCAACTCCAACTTCGTGGGAGAGGTGTGTGACAGCAACGAGAACTGGAGCCGGCCAGCGCCGGGGTCCCCGCCGGAGGAGGGCTCCAGCCGGAGCGAAAACACCACAGATCCGTCCGATAATCTGCTGTTATTAATGCAGAGACAGATGGTCCGGGGCCGGCTTACGGACGCCGCCCCGGGCCCGGGCGCCGCGCGGCCGCGGCTCCCCGAGCAGGGGGTGCGCAGCCCCCCCGAGGGAGCGGAGGTCGGAGGGGCCGGGGGGCAAAACGGCACCGAGGAGGCGGCCGGGGGATGTGTCAAACCCCCGAGCTCCCCCGCAGAGGACAACGGCTACGCCAGCAGCTCCCTGAGCATCGACAGCCCCGACAGCGCCTGCAGCGGCACCTGGGGCCCTCCCGCCTCTGCCCCCCGAGCCGGGAGCCCCCCCGAGCCGGGCACGGCTGAGCCCGAGCCCCTCTTGCCGGCGCTGGCAGAGGCCGTGCAGCACCTCCAGGACAAGGAGCGCTTCAAGGAGCAGGAGAAGGAGAAGCACCACATCCAGCTGGTGATGTACCGGCGCCTGGCCCTGCTGCGCTGGATCCACGGCCTGCAGCAGAAAGTCGTGGACCAGCAGAACCGGTTGCAGGAGAGTTTCGACACCATCCTGGATAACCGCAAGGAGCTCATCCGCTGCATGCAGCAGGGCTCGGCCTGCCTGGCGGCCACGGCTGCCCCCGGCCCCTGAGGTGCCGCCCCGAGGTGCTGCCCCTGTGGAGCCACCGGCACTGCCCAGCCCAGCCCTCACCCTCTGGACAGTGTGGCCTTGGCTGGTGGCATCTCCATCCTGTGCAGAGCGCTCACTGGGCCCCTGGGTGCTCGCCTTGCCCTTCCCTTCCCATCTCTCTCTAGCGCAGACAAGAGTCCCCGGACATTCATCTCCATTTTCCCTCTGCATGGGAGTTCATTTTGTCCTGCACCCCGTCCTGCTGGGCTGGGCCGACCTCAGGACCTTGTGGTTTGCTGAGCCCTGGGTGACCAGGCTGCTCTTTAAATCTAATCTAGTCCTTTGTATGAGCCTGGCTGAGCCCGTGCCAGGATGGGCCTGTGGGGAAGCTGCAGGGCAGGGAGGGCCTCAGGGCAGCCCACCTGGGCAAAGCACTTGGGCACGAGCTTCATCCCCACATCCCACCTGCACTGAGTGTCTGCACGGCCACAGCCCAGCCGCTGGTGAACGTTGCTCGCTGGGGAGAGTGAGGTGTCCTAGGCTGTGAGAGAGAAAAGAGTCGTTCTGAAAAGTGACCTCAGCGTGCTGAAACGTAAATTTAAGCGTCAAATGAACCAATGCCAATGTATGTTTTTAGTGTCAGTATTAGAGAAGAGTTAATTTAGGTCTGTGTGTGTGTGCACGTCTGTCTGTTGCAGGCGATGCTCTAACACTGCATGATCCCAAAGCTGCTCATGAATTTGTGCTGTTGGTGTTTATATTAATTTATCATTTGAGAGCAAAGAGTATTTTTTTCTAATCTGCATTTTATTCAGCAAGGACTGCACACAGAACCCAAAGAACAGTTGTCTTAACTAGAGATGGAAAAGGAGCTGCTGTGTGTGTTTGCTGTGCTTTGCTGTGTTTCCATAGGACACGTATTCCTTTTAAGTGCTGATACGGAGGAGTGGCAGCAGGACAGCAAGGGCACGGCTGGAGGGTGTCGTGCTCCCCTTCCTGCCCCACAGCACTAATTCCATTTCTCATGGCAGAAGGAGGGTGATGAGGGATTCCAGAGCTGCTGTGTCCCACCAGCCAAACTGCTGCCAGCAGGTAAAGTGAGGAGATCCACGAAACTCCACCTCCAAAAATGACATTTTGGTGGCAGAGGGGACACGGCTCAAATCAACGTGTGGCAGCTCTGCGGGATTCCAGCAGCATCCACAGGGCTCGCGCTGCCCTCGCTGCCCTCCTGCTCACTCACATCCTGCTGCCTCTGTCGTACCCCAGACCTGTGATCGTGGGCATGTTGCACACCTTAATAAAAGCCTTGCAGCTGAAGGAGCCAAGTGCCGGCTGGATTTGTGCCTTTATTTCCCTTCCTGAGCCTGCCAGGCTGGGAGCAGCCAGCCCGTGCTCCCTGCAGGGGCTGGAGCGCACGTGGGTGGGTCGAGGGCACAGGTCTTGGCACCTTCCTCCCATCCCTGCACCCCTGGGCACGCTGCAGCTGGCAACACGCTGTGCCAGCACCTGCAGTTCATCCAGGCTCAATTTAGAAGCCTTTTTTTTTCTTTGAAAAACTGAAGTCACATAAAGTGCCATGGCCGTGGGGCAGCGGGGAGCGGTGCTGGGGTGCGGTGTAGGTGCAGGATTTACCCTCTGCCCCTGGAGAGAGTGGCTGGAACCGGGGGATCCGGATTCCCGGCACCCTGCCCTGCAGCCCGGCTGATGGGGAGGGCTGGGGGCAGCTCTGGGTGATGGGGATTGCAGATAACAACACCTGAGTGTTGACCCAAGGGTGACTTTGCCTCAGGCCTCGCAGAGATTAACTAGAGATGAAAAACCGAGGCTGTAGCAGCCCTTTGAACCTTCCCTCACCTTTCTACCCCCCCTTCCTGCTTCTCCTTTCCAGCCTCTGAGTCTGTGGGAATTCAGGGATGCAATAGTCCATGCAGGGACACAGCAAGGCATGAAGGGCAGGGTGGCTGCATTTTTCCATTGTTATCCATGCCCTGCAGCCGGGGCTGCCAGGAGGTTTGTCCCAGCCCTCAGGGGTTCCACAGGATGTGGGGTGCTCTGCTCCAAGCCCGTTTCTCACCTCATGCACTTTGCAGGGAGCCCATGCTCCGGCAGATTTGGGGGAACATGAGCCCTCCCAGCCCCGCAGCGACACCGAGCGAGTCTCTGTTTATCTTGGTCGAATGCTTTACACAAATAATTATTTCCAAGGTAAATATTGTGAAAATCCAGATTATTTGCTCAAGAAATGAAAGAATAACTGAGGGAGCACATCAAAGAGGTGGATCTGCTCTGGCAGCAAGAGGCTTCCTCCCTGGTTATTGGGAGCCCGATGCTCCTGCCCCGGGACCCGGCTGGAGATGGCCAGAGCTGATTTGCAAAATCAACTTCAGACAGAGCTTTTCCACCCCCAGCTCCAGTGCCCAAATGAGATTTGGGAATTAATTAAAAACCCAACCAACTGCAGGGGGAAAAGTAATAAAGACACAAAATACTGCAGGACTGAGCCTGGGCCGGCTTAGGGGCGGGCAGGGCAGCCCCTCCAGGGACACTGTGACCCTGCACCCTGTGCTCAGCCCCCTCTGGGTGCAATCCAGATGGGATGGGTGCCATGGGCAGAACCAGTATGGGGATGGGCGCAGGGACAGGCCCCAGGACCCCATGCCAGGGATGTCTCTTCCCCAGGGATTGCCAAGGCTCGGTAAATGAGGGGCTGGATTCTCAGCTCACGGGTGGATAACTTGGCTCTCAGGGGGGATGCTCCAGCCCCAAACCCCCCAGGTCGGTGGGAACACCGGCAGCAGGATCTGGATGCAGCCATTGTGCCAGGCAGAAGGGGGGAGTCACGTTGGGGTTCCCCCCAGGCACAGACCCCGTGGCATCCGAGCTTGAATTCCTCTGCCCAGCCAACAACCCCTTTGGTTTCAAGGTCTCCTCTGGAAGTTTATTGTTATTGTGTCAAATTCCTGTGACACTGGGCTTGTTTTACTGCAGAAAGCGAGCTTTGGCAAATGTTGCCTTGCTTTCTTGCTTTGGAAGTGAAAATAATGGCATTAAACCAAAATCAAGTATTTATGAAGCTTTGGAGGGAAATATTTTACCTTGTAATTGGAATCCACTCTAACCCTTTCCAGTATTTTGTGGGCTTAAAAAAAAGTCTTTAAAAATAAAATCGAATGATGTGATAACTGATGCCATGAAAGTACAAAAGAAAAATTAATCATCTCAGGACATGAACATCCAGAGATCCAGACTGGGACACACTTAAAGCATCCTGGAATCCCTTGTTTATTGTGTCTTGGAGACTTCCAGATCCCACATGTTTGGTTTACAGCAGGAAAAGGGCTTTCCTTGCTCTGGGCTGGGAGGGTGAGCCCAGCCAGGGCTGCTCTGCTCACCCCAGGTCTCACACCCAGGCAGTGCCCAGCGTGGTGAGGGGTCCCACACCCCTGGGCACCCCTGGGTTCCCACCACCACCATCTCTGCCTGCTGCTCCCCAGTGCCTGGAGGAGCGAGGCTGCCCGGAGAGATGAGCCCAGACCTTATAGGATCCATATGAGCCCCCATGCCGGGAGCACCTGCTGCTGCCTGGGAGGATGGTGGGGAGCAGGGGGGCTCTGTCACTCTGCAGAGAGATGCTCCTTGCCCAGCCAGGCTCCCTTTCCCCCCAGCCCTGGGTAAGTGGCACCGAGGAGTGGGAACCGGAGGGTTGGGAGCAGATCCTGGGAGTTCATGAGTGACCCTGAGCCTTGGTGCATCCCTCCTTTTCCAGCAGCATCCACTGCGACAGAACCACCATTCACAGGATTTTCAGGCTATTCTCACTCCCTGGGATTTTGTATTTCATTATAACTGCCTCACACTGGCAGAATAAATACAGAATAAATGCAGAATAAATGCAGAATAAATACAGAATAAATACAGTCATCTCCTGCTTAAAACACAGTGGGGCAGTGCCAGTCCTGAGAGCTCAGGGTGGACAGGGAGGAGGCAGGATTGGGAATACTGGGATCTTCCCCCCACATGCACTGCTGGGGGGCCAGGACACATTGCAAACCCTGCTGCCCTTCCAGGGCACTTCTAAAACCTCTGGATGCTCTAAAATCTGGGCATCATCCCAGCTGTCCATCCACACCAGAGCTGGTCCACGCCGGGATACGACCAGCACAGCCCCGCTCAGCATGAGCATCCTCCTCAGCCTGGCTTGGAAGGCTCATTCTCCAGGAGCTGCTTCCTGCTCGCCCTTTCCAGCGGCGCTGGGATGGGCAGGACCCCGAGTGCCGGGCTGTGCCGCCGTATCTGATGGAAACGCGGTTTGAGCCTCCCTTCTTTAATGATTCCCTTTGAAATGTTGTTGCTTCCGCACAGCCCCCTTCGGGGTAGAATATTAAGCAAGAGCAACTCGGCTGGAAATTCAGATTGTTTTTGTGTCTGTTTTCATTTACATTTTAATGACAGAGAAACCGTAGCAATTGGGCTGTTTGCAGCACGGCCCCACCAAGGAGAAGGGGAAAATTCACCTGCCACCACCTCACCTTTGCCCTCCACAAATGGCACCAGGAGCTGGGAATTGCCAACTTTTGGTGTGGAAATGCTCTTTTTCCCCTTCTCCTGCCCAGGCAGGTGGGATTGAAATCAGAAAAGGGCTCTTGGGCCCCTTGTGGGGGCTTTGCCTGGGTGCAGTGCCGAGGGACGGGTGCAGGGGGTGTTTGGTGCTGGGGAAGTGGTGTGAAGGAGCGAGCAGATGGATGCTCTCCTTGGGGGATAGTTGGGTGGGAAGGCCAAGGGTGCTGGTGCTGCTCCAGGACCTCACTGCACCACAGGAGGAAGGGGAAAGGGTTCCCAGATGTGCCCAGGCCCCATCACCTCCCTTGGGCAGACGTCGGGGGGATTTTACCTGAGACAGCAGAGCCCCATCCCAGGAACCAGCACGTCAGTGCCTGGGAACCAACTCAGCACCTCAGCAACAGCCCATGGCTCTTCAGATGAGGTACAGGGATCCAGACCTCCCAGAGAAAACAGCTGGGAGTAAAGATCACTGGAAGAGAAGCAATAAACTCCCGGTTATTCTTCTGCCAGGGAGGCCAATCGAGCTGCAAAGAGTGCCCCAAGGCCAGCCGTACATCATTATTTCCTCGCGCTTCCCGGGTGATGTAGTGGCTGCCTGGCTGGAGGGAATGCCTTCCCAGTTTTCAGCATCAGCACTGGAATATCTAGAGCCCTGGAATCATCAGGTTGAATCCCAGAATCCTCAGTGCTGTACTTTATTCCTCCAGGGGGATAATAATCCAAGTGCCATGCACACAGCCTGTCCAGGAGAGTCTGAAGGCTAAAAACAGAGATTCTGCCTGGACAGCCAAGAAACCCCTACACAGCCCCACAGGGGCAGAGGGACAAGGCAGCTTCCAGCTCCCAGTCATGGATGGAAGCTGCATTTCACACTAGAGCAAAACAACAAAGAAACGCATCTGGGATTTTTGAAGTCCATTGAGGACTCATCTCATTTTGCTTTGCCTTCCCAAAGTCTCCTTCCCCCACGGCTCCAGCCCTGCCCTGAGAGTGGCACCATCTGTACTTGCAGTTTGAGTGCTGCTGGCAGGAGCAGTGGCACTGTGGCACCGGCTGTGCCAGGACCCAGAGCTGGATCCCATCACCACACCGGCCCTTTCATCTCCCGAGCTGGGGCAGATTTCATTTCTCAGGCCATCCCAAAACTTCCCAGAGTGGGGAGTTCCAATCTGACTTTCTATGTCCTTTGTTTTCTCTGGGGGGGCGAGGAGGGGGATCCAGAGCCAGCACCAGGGCAGGCTCACCCTGGGAAACTCGCCGGCACCCGGGAGAAATGGAAACTTCTTAAAAATTCATGAAAACCGAGGAATACAAAGCCGAATTAGGAGAAGCGAGTAGTGTTGGGCTGAGTCTGTTTGGTGTTGATACTGTGCAGAATTAAGCCACACTGGTCTTTCTTGTGGCCAGAGGGTAGGAAAAGGGCTCCCAGTGGAGAGGACCCAGCCCGGCGCTGGTGGTGCTGAGCGGGGATTGATAACCCGGCGCGGGGGGCCGCGGCTCCCACGGATGCTGCTCCGGGCCCAAAAGCTGCGTTTATCCCAGCGATAGCAGCCGAGCCAGAGCTGCGGGCCTTGGGGGGAAAAAAGGCTTAAAAACCCATCCTTCATTCATCAGGCAGCTGAGACGGAGAGGGGGAGGAGGGGGAGGCAAAAAGGATGGAGAACGAATTAAGAGTTGGGGGGAACATGGGGGGGCTGCTGTGCCCCGGACAAGGGGCTCAGCCCTGCCCAGACCCTCGCCCCCAAAGCCAGCAGTGGGCAGGAGCCTTGGTGGGGGGTGCCCGTCCCACTCCATCCCTGGGAGTGGATCAGGACACGAATCCCAGCTGAGATATCACGTCCCAATCCCCAAACAACACCCCTCTCCAATCCTGGAGCCACCCACTGCAGATGATGATGGGTGGGGGAGCAGCAGTGGGTGCTGAGGTCTGGGGTCCCCTTTCCCAGCATCCCCCTCCGGCACTGGGAATTTTGCAGGCAGAAGGAGAAGGTTCATCAGTCACTTCTCCTGGGCAAATAATGCAGTGTGACAGCGTGGGGCTGCGGGGGCTGCAGGGACCCCTGCACAGAGAGGAACCCACCACGCAGAGGGAATGTGCCCAGCAGCGGGGACCTGCCAGAGCAGGGATCAGGGATCAGGCAGTGAGGAGGGGCCAGGGGGGTTGGGGCTGGAGATGCTCATGGCTGGGACGTGTACCCCAAAAACTCCTGCCTGCTGTGTGGGAGTTTCTGCTCTGCCCACAGCCCCAGGTCCCTGGGACATGTGGGCAGCTCGCCATGGAAAACTTTTCAAAGGACCCGGTTTGGTTGCACATTGGAAGGAGACCAAGTTTTGAAACCTTGAACAGTTGATGAACCAGTTCTTGTTCTGGGGCCAACCCCAGTTCTGAGCCCATCGACTGCGGGGCCAGAAGGGACCATGACACGAATGGAATGTGACGTCTCACCCAGCACAGGCCAAGGAAACTCACCCAGAACCTTCTCCACCAGCCCCACAGTTTCTGACAGCAGCGTCACATCTGGGAAAGCATCCCTTGGCTCTGTGGTGACAAATGAAGCCATGGGCACAGAAATTAACTTCTCACACCCTCCCAGGTTCAGGGCACACCCACGGCAGATCTGAGAGCAGTTGCAGAACCCCGCTCCCTCTTCCTCTTTCTGGACATTTGGGAACCTGCTGGACCCCAGGGAAGACCCTCTCTGGGTGCTGGGAATGAGCTGTTTGTACCCCATGGGGGTCACCCAGGCCAGGAGCAGAAGTGGCACCACCCAGCTTCTCCCTGTTGAGGAGAGAGTCTCCTGCCACATTGCTCAGTGGGGTCCAAAGCGCCAGGATCACACTGTGGAAATAATTCAAATTAGGCATGCGTGTAATTACCGATATTTTATCCAAACAGGAGGAGCTGGAACATCCCTGGATATCTGGGGAATCATCTCGCTCGATGCAAAGTGGGAAGAGATGTGGTGGATGGGGGACAGGCTGATGCCAACCCTGCCTAGGGCTGCCTGATGGGACAGGGGGACAGTAACTGCCCTGAGTATGTGCCACCAGCTTGGGTGTCCCAGCCAAGCTACCTCCAGCTGCTGTGTCTCCTGAGGGCTGAGCCATCATCCCCCTCCTCCTCTGCTGTCCCCCCCATGGTATGTCATGGTGGGACAACCATCCAGACAGTGGGGATCCACCTGTGAGCATCCTAAATGCCTGGAATGGCACACTCCTGTCCCATCCAGCAAAGTTTGCGAGCTCTTTCCAAGCCCTGCAGGAGCTGCCGTGCCAGAGCCTGCACCTTCCTCGTGTGTGGAGGATGAGGAGGCCACGGCAGCTCCCGGCTGTGGGACCTGGCAAGTGGAGAGGTTGGATCTGGAGATCTCCAGGAAGCAGAAGCCACCAGGAGAGCTGTCACTCGAAACCATCTGAGCTCCTCTGGGCCAGCCCTGCTCCGGTTCAGCTCTGAGCAAGTTTTCCATGCCCTGGTTTTGCTTTTCGTTGCTTGGAACCAACCCAATCCACCAAGTTTTGCATGATTTTCTGCCTCTGGCTCCAGGCTCTCCAGAAACTCAACCTCTCAGCTCGTGCCAGGCGGCTGCTGCTGGCTCCTGGTGCTGCCAAAACTGCCCTGGAGGCTGCTTGGGAGTCACCAGCTCAAAGCCTGGCACGAGCCTTACCCGGTGCTCGGCAGTGGCTGCAGGGACAAGGTGGGGATGGAGCCCGGGGCTCACCCCGGTGCTGTGTGGAGCGTGTTGGAGCAGGTTCCTGCAGTAAAGGTGAAAGGGAGCTTCTCTGAAATGAAAGCAGCCCCTGCAGCAACCTTTCCTCAGGAATTATCCTGCTGATTAATCTCTCCCGAAGTCACCTGTGATAAATGAAGCGATTAAGGGACTGACCTGCCTGTGGAGCTGGGTTTTTTGGGGGGGTGGGCAGGGAGGGATGTTCCCCCACCGCCATCTGGGCTCTTTACAGACCTGGCACCTCTTAAATCCATATTGCCAGAAGCAGCCCTGGGTGGCTCCTGCCAGTGGGGGGTGTGGAGGTCAGAGTGACCCTGTGCCGAGGGCTGGGGGTGCTGCTCAGCTGCATTTGGTGGTCTCCGCGTGTACCGGGGGCTAATACGTGTGAAAAGCAGATTTATTTTTGCCTACGTTTCATATTCTTCACGCTCCGCGGCGGGAGACAAAGGATCAGCTCTTCAATGGAGTCCTAAGAATAAACCCTAAACCTCATCAAATCCAATCCGGCAATAAAAATTGCCCGCACAAAAGGCCGGGGACGGAGGGTGGTGGCGGGGCCGTTTCCCCACGATAACAAGTTTTCACAAGACTGTTTATCTGCACAATTTGGAACGACACTTAAAATCTCTAATCCCAATAGGCATGAAAGTGCTTGTCCCGAGCAAGCAGGTGGATTGTCCCGGAGCGGCCGCCTTGCCAATGCTGCTCGGTGGCCGCGGCGCTGCCCGTGGGGGTCACGGGGAATGTGCTGAGACGGGGCAGCTGCAGCCTGAATGCTTCTCTTCAGCCTCAAAGCCTCGGCCCCTCTCCCCGGCACCCCTCTCCATCCCTCCCCCTATTCAAGCGGGTTTTAAAAGGCAGCAAAATGGTTACAAGGTTTAAGGCAGAGGCGAGCAAAATGCTGCACAAAGGGAGGACAAAGGCGTGCGGCGGCCGGTCCCTAATCCAGCATCGCCCGTGGCAATGCAGCCCCGAGCGGGGCGGCGCGGATTAAACCCGCTGCCAGCGCCCAGGCTTTCGCGGCAGGGCTGGGGGGTGCCGAGGGGTGTCCCGCCTGCCTGGCCCCCCAGAAGGGGCTTCTGCCACCAGAGCCCTCCGAGGTGCCCGTCCTCTCCGGGGGCTGGTGCAGTAGGTGGGGTGGAGGCAGCGAGGCCTCCACTCATCCCCAGGGAAGCAGCACCGGCCCTTGGGCTGCAGGTGGGATGTTGGGAGATGACTGAGGGTGTGAAGCCACCGATGCTGTTGGGCTCAGCAGAGATCCTGAGGGTGGAGCAAGAGCCTCTGTGTCCCCAGTGACATCTCCAGCCCAAAGAAATCTTTTATTCCTCCCGTTTTTACAGAAAAACCTAGAAAGAGGTGATAGCAAATGGCAGCTCCTAAACTGGGCAGCTTGAGGCCTTCCAAGGCCACGCCATCAGCCACCAGACTGGTTGCTTTTCCCTAATGGCTGCTGCCTCCAAGTTCCCAACTCAGTACCATGCTGGGAGCTGGCACACACATTCCCAAGGCTCCATAGAGGGGGAATCTCCTCCATGGGCAGCGATGGGATGAGCCGTGAACGCCCAAACCAACTGCTGGGACTGGGGACACTCACACCCCTTTGCCCCACACAAACCAAGACCCACAGACTCGCAGTGTCCGGGCCAGTCTCAGCTCCCAGCACGTGCTGCCCATCCTTGATTCATGGAAAACTCCTTCCCCCGGGCCTGACATTCCCCCAGCACCCCACCAATCTCTCCCGTAGCATCAGGCCTCTCTAAAGCTGGTCTTGAAATTAAGGCGATGACTTTCGCGGTCTCCGCGTTATCTGCCGGCGCCCGGCGCGGTGCCCGCCCGGCTCGGCAGACGGCGGGGCCGCTAATCCCGTTAGCACTCCAGAACCATCTCCGAGACAGCCACGGGGCTGGGGACAAACCCGAACTGACATCCCTTTCGCACGTGGAAGCGAGGAGAGACGCGTCGGAGGGTCCTTGCCGGGAGGCTGGGCGGGCCCGGGCCCCTCGGGGTGTCGGGGGACGCGTGACGGCGGCAGCCACACGTCCCACCGGCGCTCAGGGTGGGCGAGTGCCACCGCAGTGCCACCCAGCTGCGTCCGCAGGTGACAACTGTGGCACCCCTAATTGGCACCGCTGCCCAAGCCCTGCCCTTGTGCCCCTGGGCAC
>JAYRBT010000064.1:3346123-3362675 GCA_036023395.1 Myiotriccus ornatus
CCCTTTGCCCCACACAAACCAAGACCCACAGACTCGCAGTGTCCGGGCCAGTCTCAGCTCCCAGCACGTGCTGCCCACCCTTGATTCATGGAAAACTCCTTCCCCCGGGCCTGACATTCCCCCAGCACCCCACCAATCTCTCCCATAGCATCAGGCCTCTCTAAAGCTGGTCTTGAAATTAAGGCGATGACTTTCGCGGTCTCTGCGTTATCTGCCGGCGCCCGGCGCGGTGCCCGCCCGGCGGCGGGGCCGCTAATCCCGTTAGCACTCCAGAACCATCTCCGAGACAGCCACGAGGCTGGGCACAAACCCGAACTGACATCCCTTTCGCACGGGGAAGCGAGGAGAGACGCGTCGGAGGGTCCTTGCCGGGAGGCTGGGCGGGCCCGGGCCCCTCGGGGTGTCAGGGGACGCGTGACGGTGGCAGCCACACGTCCCACCGGCGCTCAGGGTGGGCGAGTGCCACCGCAGTGCCACCCAGCTGCATCAGCAGGTGACAACTGTGGCACCCCTAATTGGCACCGCTGCCCAAGCCCTGCCCTTGTGCCCCTGGGCACGGCTTGTGGGGAGCACCGCTGGGCTCGGGGCCGGGAGATGCCCTGGGTGTCCCCAGAGTGACTGGGACGTCCCAGGGGTGGCTGGGACATCCCAGGGGAGTGATGTCAGAGGAAAGGTGAGGACTGTGCTGCATCCCACTCCCCAGGGCTCAGTGTGCTGCAGTCCTCTGTTGGATGCTCCAAGGCTCCTGCTCGCTGGAAGAGGCTTTTAATTACTGTCAGTGCCCGGGTCCTGCAGCAAAGTGCTCCCTCCTCTCCCCAAAGACAGGCTGAGGGCAATGTCAGGGCCATTTCTGGACACAGATTTGTGATCCAAAGCGAAGGACAGAGATCCCACGAGCACACTGTGTGCACTGTAGCTGGTTTTTACCAACAGGTAACGAGGCGTGTGGGCAGCAACTCAACTCCTGCCCAGAACCCAGAACTGCCCAAGGCATTTCTGGTGAAGAAAAAGCTCAGAGTGCAAATCTCTTCTCTCCACAATTATGGCCACTGGAACTGTGTTTGGACACACTTGGACACACTCCATCTGTGCCGGGCCGCCCTCTCCTTCCTTAAATATTCTGCCTTTAAAACAACTCCATGAAACCACAGCAAAAGCAATACCCTATTTGGCCAAGTCGTGTATTTTTTCCTCCTCAAGTTCCTGGCAAAATGAAAGCACTTGAATAAAGTTGGGGGGAAAAAAAAAAAGCCAAGACAGTGAGGTTTTGCTTTAAATTAGCATTAATTTACAAAGCCCAGACAGACCCACTAAGCAAATTGTGCCCATTAATATATTAACAACAGATTTTTACTACTGCTCCTTTGGGTCCAGAGCCTGAACAGGGGGTGGTGATTAAGGCTTTTTTTAATTCTAAGAGCCTCAGTGACCGGGCTGGACCCGCGTGTGCCCACGGCCCCCTGTGCTGGGAGAGTGTCGGGGTGACCTCAGTAAAGTAGATGACCACGGCACCTCTAATCCCCTCTTTTAATTGATTACTCTCACCCAGCCCCCGAGGCCATGAGAATGGGGGACCCACCCTCTATAGATTAGCACCCTTTAGTTTACAGATCAGCCACTTTTTCAGTCCTTTGCCCTGCAGCAATGCATGAAAATAACACTAATCTCATTAAGGACAGAAGGGAGCCCTTCAAAGTTTATTAATAATGGGAGCAGACAGGGAGAGAGTCAGGCTCTGGGTCAGATTTCAAAGCCGGGGAAGTGGCAGGAGCTTTCCAAGAGCCTGGTTTTGCCAGGAAGGAGGGTCTGGAGGTGCTGGTGATGGCTCTGAGGAGCACCTGGGACCCCCTGGATGTGGCTGGATAGGGGAGGGCAGTGCCCAGCTCTCGGCCAGGCTGGTTTGACTGCTCAGGGGCTGCTCCAAACTCTTTCCTTCATTACACAGGGCTGTCTCCCCTGCAACCCTCAACCGAAGAATTAAATGATGGCATGATCTCATCACCTTGAAAGAGACCTGGCAAACAAGACCTTAAGCTTTAAACACCACAGTGAAGTGGCCACATTAAAGGTAAGATTAGGATTCTCAAGGAGAAAGCAGCATCCTGGCCCTGGTGTTGCTGCTTTTATCTCTTTTGGGTGGAATTGCAGAATTCCTCCCATTGCTGCTGGGGTCTTCCCAGCTTCTGGCTGCACTCAGCAGTGCACAGCCCCCAGCCCAGCACTCCTGACCCCAGAGGAGGCTGCAGGCTTGGCATGTGCCAGCCAGGCAGGAAAGCAAAGCTTTGCTCACCTCTGAGCTGGACAGACCTCGGGGCCTCTCCCTCCATTTACAGAGCTCTGAGGGTCTGTGAAAGCCAAGAGCAGGCTGTTATTGGTTATGAGAGATCACCCAAGGTCTCCCAGGCTGCCTGAATCCTCCAACAAAGCTCAGGCGTTTTTAAAGCATATTCCAAGTGCAGAATTCCGAGCTAAGATGCACATTTAGGGATGAGCCTTGATTTAGTTCCTGGATTCAAACAGGACACGATGGCACAAACGCCTTCACAGAAGAGGGGCCTCGGTGCTGCCAGCCCTCCAGGAACTCCACCTCCAGGATTTCCCAAGCATCCTGCGGGATCTGGGTGTTGGGACCCTTGATGGCTCCTGCAGAATGTTGTAAATCCCAGGGGATTTGCAGAGCCCCAGGGAGACACCTCACCTGTGAGAGGGCCGAGCGCAGGGGGAGGATTTCCCCTTTCCTCCTGTTACCAACGCACGTGGGGCTGGAGCATCCCTTGGGGCTGGAGCATCCTGTGCCTCGGGAGTCCGGGATAAAACCAAACTGACCATCCTTCGGCACATGGAAGTGTGGAGAGAAGCAGCTCACAAACCACGTGCCAGGAGCTGCCCCAAATCCGTGGGGCTAAACCCACGAATGCACCAACCCCCCGCCAGGTGTGGGTTTTGGGGTGCGTCTTTGGGGTGTAACACCAAAGGTTTGAGGGGCACTCAGAGAGAGGATGAGGCGGATCGGGAGGAAGGAGGGTCCCAGGCTGCGATCCCTCCAGGCCTAACCTAATCACCATCGCTCTGCATTATTACCCTGCCTAACGCGGCATGCTTTTAAATAAAATATGCAAAGATTTCTCAAATTATTTCCCCGGGGCAAGTGCGTTTTCTATCTTCGCTCGTGCATGTTAATCTGAAAAATGCAAATTCCACACACACCCCCATCTGCTGGGGCTCGGCCATTTATTAACTTTTTTTTTTAATACAAAATGTTTCTTTCTTTCATATATATATGAAAAAGCAACCAGTTTTGTTATCTCTGCCCCTACTTTATTTCATTTAGAGGAAACAGTTTTTAATGGGTTAATAATAATAATAATAAAATGGCCCTGAGGTGCTGAGGATTACGACTCACTCAGCACTGGAGTTTTAATCAGAGATTGGTGCTGGGCAGGATTACGGCTGCAAGAAGGCTGGGCCTGCTTTAAGGTGAAATGCTGATGTTCAGGGGACAAGATTTACTTATTTATTTATCCAAGATGACTTTGATACTCAGGGCTGAGCTGACAGCACGTCCTGAGAGAGTGACAGCTCCCCTATGGCTGCCTGGATGTTGGTGGCACTTCCCTGGGCTAAGGGCTGTCCCTGTCCCCGTCCTCATCACCTGCCCAGGGGTGACAGCCCCAGACTCCCCAGAGCAGCACGTGGGGACCGTGAGCGTCTCCATCGTTAGGGCTGCTTTGCAAAATCATTAAAAACATCGAGAAAAAAACAACCACAGACAAAAAGATGGGGAGAAGGAGGACCCTGGCGTGGCGTTTTCCCTGACAAGAAGCTGATGTGACAGGGCTCGGCGTGCCGAGCGTAATTGGAAGCCTCTGCCCAGGAGAGGCCACGGACAAACTTGCTCCAGGACGATGCTGCCTCGTCCCTGTGCCCGCGGGTCCCACGGCGGGGGACGAACGGGAACCGCGGCTCCGGCACGGCCGCCGTGGGGAACATCAGCCTTCACCTGAGTAATGAGACAAAACCCAGGGAAAACACACATGAAAAGGAAGGGAAAGAGAAACTCTTAGGAAATAAGATCAAAGTCCTGCCTTCAAAAATGTTGTCCTGCAGCTACGAAGAAACCCAGATCGCCCTAATTGCAGCGCTCGGCGCAGCGCTCGGCGCAGTGCGGGAGTGGGGACGGGCTGGGGGAACCCAGAGGTCCCAGCACCCGGCTGGGAGGGACAGGAACACCAGGGCTGCACTGGGTTTGCTGGGTTTATTTTTGGAGTACTCCTGTCCCTGTTCCCACAGAGCTTGGGCACGATGTGCAAGTGAGAACTGTGGTGCTGGTCCTTGTGCAAAGGAGCTGCTGGCTTGGGACACATCACAGACTGCATTTAATACAATTGTATTAAAATTATCCCCTCTAGACATTTGAAAGAGAAATGCTGGATAAAAACTGATGGACAAGTGCTTGGATGTGGTTAGAGAGTAGGCTTATGCATGGAAAATGATTACAAAGGAGAACAGAAAAGGAGCTGCGCTGGGGAAAGAAAAGTCTCTCTTTTGGAACACTGAGGATCTCCCAGGCTCCCTGAGCAACTTCATGAGCTCCAGCCATGGAGTGCTGGGGGCCAGGGACGCCCAGGTGTGATGGGGTGCTCTGACAGGGCAGACCCACTGACCTGGGCTGGCTCTTGCCACCCCTGCCCTGTTCCTGAACATGTCGAGGGCACAGATCGGCTCTGCAGGCAGACACCGCTGCCTTCACACAGGGCTGGTGCCATGATGGATGAGCTGCTGGATTTGCCTCCTCTCGTCCCATTTTGACAGTTTCTCCCCATCCTTCCCTCTGCCACGACCCCACAGCACCCTGGTCCTCCAGCACACGGGCAGCCACCGGTCCCTGAGGGGCCACGAGGGTCTGGGAGTCACAGCCCCAAGCCAGTCCGACCCCTGTGCTGGGTGCAGAGCACTCGGGTCCCCACCACAGCACAGGGAAGCAGCTGGCTGGCCCTTTAAAGCCTTTTTCCCCCTCTCTTGTTAAAAGATGTCTGGGAGGGGAGCTGCCAATCTGAAAAATGATCCTTCCTTTTTTCCATTTTCTTCCTTCTCTCCTTCTAGCTTGTGCTCATCTGTTCAGGTGAACCTCAGGCACATTCATTAAATCTCTGTCTTTGACACCTCAGCTGCTTTGGAGCCCTGGGCTGCTCTTTCTCTTTTCTTTCCATGTTTTTTTCCCGTTCCCCATCTCTGAGCCCGCCTGATCAGCACACTAAGGCAGTGGGAGCGAGCTGCAGAATCGTTAACGAAGCACAGCTCTGTGGGTGAGGTGCTGAGTGGCTGGTTTTGGGGAGGGTGCTGAGGGCTCCCCCATCCCTGCCCGGGAATGGGGAGCACTGGGGCACTGTGGGGAGCAACTGCTGGCACCAGGGTGGCACGGAGGGGAGATGAGCACGGTGACAGCACAGCCTGCACCCAGCCAGCGCCCCGGGGCTGCAGCCAGCAGCCAAGGGCTTGGCTCGCTCCGCCATCCTCAGTCCCACTAAATCCTGTTACTCCATGCAGGAGCGCCTTCCCTGCTCCCCAGGCTCCCCTGGGCTCCCTGAATCCCCCCTGCCCGCTCTCATGGACCCATTCCCCACCTCTCACATAAGTCCCATCCTGTCATGGAGGCACCAATGGCTCTTCCCACTGCGGATTTGCCGCTTGGCCAAAAGGGACAGAGCCCATCCCCAGTGGCGCAGCTGCGGCTGCCTCTGGATCAGCTTCTGATGCTGAGCGGGGCTGGAGCGGGGAGATAACCCGCCCGGCTGCCACCAGGAAGGATTTGGCCTCGGCTGTGCTGGCCCCTGCTGGGTCCCTGCTGGCTGCTCCCAGCCCCGGGAAGGCCCGGCACGGAGCAGTGGAGGTGGCGAGGAATGAGATGCTCTCCATGGCCTTTGCACGTGGGACGAGGGGTGGCCGTGGGCTCAGGGCAAAGGGGCAGGAGCAGGAAGGATCCTCTTGGGAGAGGCAGAACCCTGGCAAGGAGGAGGGCAGGAGGACTGGGGACGGACCTCAGGAAGGCACGTGTCCAAGTCCCAGCTCTCCCTGGGATGTGGCTCCCGTGCCCAAGGCACAGCAGGGCAGCGTGTCCTGCGGGAAGGGGACAGCCCGGTGTGGAGGACGGGGCCGAGCAGTGAGTGGCTCCGGGAGGCTCAGTGGGACCGGGGCTGTAAAGCTGTGAATTCCTGCAGAGTTTTGTTAGCGGGATCGGCGCGCAGCCTGGTGCCCTGCTCCGAATTAATTATCCGCTGACACGATTTCGCTTCTTTCCCTTTGTGTTATTTTAATTAACAGAGATCTCCTCCAAGCAAGCCAGCTGTCATGTAAATTGTAAAACTGTCAGCATGTACAGGAACTTAACAGGGACTGGAAGAAAGCCTTGCACAAAGGGATGTGCTACTTTCCCTTTTTGGTTTTCCTTCTTTTTTTTTTTTTAATCTGGCATATTTGTAAAGTTTAAAAAAAAGTGTGGAGACTGGGGTGGGCAAGAGATGGAGAAAGCCCGGCTTTTACTTTAGATCCATTTCTTGAGACAGAGGTGCAGAATAAAGGTGCTGCCCAAGTAATCTGGATCAGGATCACTTCCCTGGACATCCCTGCAGCCTGGCCATTCCTCCCAGCTCCCCTCCCCTCCATCCATGCAGGCAGCAGGTGGGACAAGACCTACTGTAGGAAGGGCTCAGCATTAAGCTGGGCAAAAGGAAACATCAGTGGCTTTGATATAATTAAGCTGCTCTGTGTCCATTGCAGATTTCACCCATGTTCATCCCGAGCTTGGTGCATCCCTGTGTGCCAGAGGCCAGCTGCCGGGCTGGCACCAGCTCTCTGCTTCCTGATCTTGCACCCGGTTGTATCTAGGCTTGAGATTTTTAACTGTGAGCTGAAATCAGCCAGTTCTTCCCAAGATCAGGCTCTTCAAACAAGCAAAACCGTGTTAATGGGCCCCATATGTCTTTGGTTAAAAGCTGCTCCAGCAGCAAGAGCAGCAGATGCAGAAGGGAGCGCACGGAGCCGGAGGTACAGCAGGAGTTCATGCGAGGATACTCCACGGACATCCCATCTCCCCTGAACGCGAGCAGAAGCCTGTGGTAACCCTGCAGTGATCAATTAATAAATGTTTAGGCAAGTCAATGAAGGTTAGCAAGGCCCCAGCTCAACGGGAAGCTCAGGGAGGACAGTGGGAAGTGGAGATGCTCCGGAGCAGTGGATGGCTCCGGTAGATGTCAGGGCAGCAGGACACTGAGGGGGAGATGTGCCAGGGCAGCCAGGGGTCTCTGCACTTGGTGGGACCTCACAAGGCCATGAGGCGGGAGGGATACTCACCAACCGGCTCTCTAGAGAGGAACCCCTCAGGTACCCTCAGGCTGTAAGAAAGTCCACATTTTTCTCCCTGCCTGATTTTGGGAAAAGATCAACAGCCTGGGAAGGGCCTGGATTTTCTGCAGTGGGGACTTCTCATGTCTCATCCCTACGAGCCACAGACCTGGGCCATGTTTGGATGAGGACCGAGCTACTTAATTCCATTTCCTACCTTCCTCATCACAAATCATTTTCATTGTCCTTTGAGAACAAAACAAAAAGATTCCAAACCACATTTTGCTGAAGAAGGAGGGATTTTCTTTCCCAGCAGCAGCCAGGAATGAAAGCCTGGAGACAGCTGAGCAAGCTGCAGCATTAAAGCCCAAATGCCGAGCTTATCCGGCGAGCACAGCCGGGCTGTGAGGGGTCCAGCCTGATGCCGAAGGTTCCACAACGAGGCCAGTTTCCCAGGGGCTGGGATCTGCCGACTGCATATGGAGGTTCCCTCTCGGCCCTGTTTGCATGCCAGGCATGCTGCTTGTCCACTGAAACAAATGACCTTGAGCAGCGCTGCGGGTCAATAAAATAATTTGCCAACTGATCCATCTTCTGTGGCAAACAGATGAATCAACTCCGGCTCCCTGGGCTGTTTTATGTACGGATGGGAGAGCCGTGAAGTTAAAATAACGTGTACAGCCACATCCATCTCCATGCAATGAAAGGATGGCTCTGAGTGAATAAAGTTGTGTATTTCCAGATGGAAAAAACCCACCTCTGCATCTCCTGACACTTGGCTTTGAGAGGTGGGTGCTGTTCCCCAGGACAACATGGTGCGGGCCACCTTGGTGGAGCATCGTGTCCCCTTTTCCCACTTTCTGCTCATCTACTCCAACTCTGCTGCCCTGACCTGTCCCTGATGGCCCCTCCTGGGGCTCAGCCCCCAGACAACCCTTGGCCTCCCTGTCCTTGCCACCACCTCCTTTCTTCCTGAGTAATGGTCCGAAGGCTCCAGTTTCAGCCTTACAAAGGTGACTCACAATCAGGAACTGGAGCATCGTGGGAAGCAGACTGAGCTTTTACTGGTCTCCAGTGCAGCAAAGCACCAAAAGCAATTAAGAAATGGCCATTTCCACCGTGGTGACACAGCCTCCTGCAGCACTGGCAGGGGTTGGGAAGGAGCCAGAGCCACCAGGGCTCGTGCACGTGGCCGGGCTGCATCTGTCGGAGAGCACGGCAAACTGGGGCACTCGGAGGGAGCAGAAAGGCCCCGAGGCAGCCTGTGCTCACTGAGCCCCTAATCACAGCGAGGTGATTAATGCCCTTCTGCTCCCGTGCGCCGCTGCTCCGTTCCTGGGCTGCCCTGGCTCGGCCCTGCTGCCTCGGCAGGTCCCACACCGGCGGGCACCAGGCACTGGGCTGGGCAGGGACGGCACTCAGCTCTCCTGGTGCTGAAAGCAGGGATGGAGTTTTGCAGGAGGGCTCTGCAGGCCCTGTGAGAGGGAGGAGAGTGCTGGAGAGCTCCTTGTGCCAGAGACAAGCCTGGTGCCCAAACCCCTCCTCTGACAGATGGAGCACAGAGCTGGGAGCAGAAAGGGGGAGTCCTGCAGTCCAGTAATCGCTGTTCCCAACACTGCATCCTGCTGCAGGACGGAGACCTGCCTGGGAGACGAGGGAAGGCTGCATCCCCCCTCTGCTCTCCCATAGCGAGGGGTGAGTTACCTGGCCGTGCTCCCCCAAGTCCCCCTCACAGGTTAGCAGGGCTAGGCACAGCTCAGCCAGGTCAGGCACAGCTCAGCCAGGTCAGGCACAGCTCAGCCAGGTCAGGCACAGCTCAGCAGCAGCAAATAACGTCGGTGAGCAGGAGCGAGTGGCCGTGCTCATTACAGGGAGGTGAGAGGTCACAGTTTGCTTGTCCCAGAGGTTAACAAACCCTGCGCAGCCACCCCGAGGGCACAGGAGCTGGACATAAAGAGATAAAAGAGCTGCTCAGAGGGCTCAGAAAAATGGGGTGCCCTTCATAGGGCCACGGGAAACACCCCATGCCCCGGCAGCCTCACACTGTGCTCCTCTCCCTCGGCCAGGCAAGGCTCACTCGGCACCAGGATCGCTGCAGGGCATTTCCTGCGAGCCATTAAAGCACACTGGGTAATTAATACCTTCCATGCATGAGGAAAAATGAAAGGCAGGTGGGAGGAGGAGGGGAGGGGAGCAGGGAGGAGGCAAGCTCCATTTTGAGGGCCGTTAGGGTGGTTCTCCCTTGGCGTTATAATTTGGAGGCTCCCATGTGCTGCAGCGTTCACACCTTTCATTGTTCACAACCCAATTCCAGCTGGCACCACGATACTGTGCAGGATCCATGCTCCCTGCTGGAGCAGCTCTCCTCCTCATCATCCCCCAGGATCGCTGCAGGATGAGCTGGGGCTGCCCCCCACTCCAGGTTCAGCACCCAGCCGGCTCCTCCAAACCCCATACGACTGAGGGTTACAGGAAAGGCCCCTCAGTGCTAAAGAAAGCTCCATTTCAGCACCTTAAATACAGTTTCTTAACAAACAAAATGTTTATTTTCCGAATAACAATAATAATAATAATAAAAAGCATTCCAGCCTCGGGGCAGGTAGTGGGATGGCTGTGAGCTCACTGGAGCGTGTGTCCATTACCGTCCGCGCTCAGGCCCCGCCGCAGCCGCGGCGCTTTATTCCGGCACAGTGACTGACAGACCCTGATCGATGCTGATTTGGGTCTTAAATAAACACATTGGCCCTGGCTTGCCGGGAACAGCGAGGTGCCAGTATCTGGCTGACAGGCAGAGAGAGGCAAACTTTGCCGAACGGGCATTTCTTTGCGATGTGTTTCCCTCCTCTCAGCACTGTGCCATGGGAGCTGGGCAGAAGCTGGGATGGGAAGGTTTCAGGACAGGGGTTATTTTGCATTTTTCTCCTTTAACTCGTGGACAGAAAAACAGAGTTCAAATATTCAGATGGAACTGTGCTGCTAAAAGCCACCAGATCTTGCTGGTGACGGATCAGACTGTTGAGCAGGGAAAGGTGCTTCGCTGCCGACAGCAGCTGTCAAGAGAAAAGCCCTTTGATAATTTGCTGAGTTGTGGCAATTCTCATCTGCAAGAGCTGCAAGAGCTTCAAGTAACCCTGAGATTCCTGGAAATGTTTTGCACCAGCATCGTGTAGGTCTTAAAATGAATGGAAGTGTCCCTTGAGAGATGAATGAGTCAGATTTGGAAAATACCACTCAGGTGACTTTTTTTCTCCCTTTGAGCATCATTTTGTCCAATGCAACACATCTCCAACGCCCAGTTTGTGCTTTATTGCCATGTCAGGCATCAATACTGGAATAGCAGATAAAGTTTGCTACTACAACACCCCAAACACTTCTGTGCACCCATGTTCTGGTGGCTCCCTGCGAGGTGACTGTTATCTCCACATCTCTGACCCTTCGTGCCAGCAGATTCCAGCCTGGGCAGAAATGAAGGTCACAAGTTACTGAGCCAGTCTGGGAAAGAAATTCCAAGAGAGCAGATTGGGATTGTTTTAATTAAAGGAGAGAGGCAGGGGAAGGGGGGCAAAGCAACACTCGAGCAATCAAACATTTTCCCCTCGTGAAGATGAACTGTTTGAGGTAGGATTCAGAAGGCTGAAATTGTCTTTTTAAAGGAATGTAAAAATGTGAATGTTGAATGATTGACAAATAAAGGGCCATTTCTTTTAATTTAAATATGCTCCTAGTTTGTGCAGAATATGTTAATTTATACATTGCCTAAATAGCCAGTAGCTATTGTCTGTAAAACCACATCAGATCAGGGCAGCAGGGCAGTTAATGTACTGGCTGGATGTTATGGCTGGTCAGTGAAGCGATCCGAGCTTCCTTCCACTGGCTCCCAACCCCTAAATGGAATAGCTGAGCTGTAAAAAATCGCCAGGGGCATAAACTGAAGTTCATTCTGTCAGCCTTCAATAGGACGAGGCTCTCCTTCCCACAAGGACCCATCTGCACCCCCAGCCCCAGCCCGGCTCCTACTCCTCGGTGAACCCAGAGCTGTTCCCCTTCTGCTGGGGAGCCCTCCAAGCCCCTGTGGTCTCTGTAGGGATGATTTTGTGGGGTACCTAGAGCCCATCCCGGGAGCTGTTCACAGCTCTGCAGAGCCTGACCCGTGCTCCTGTGGTGCCTCAGTTTCCCTGGTGCAGGTTCTCCCGGCCCCTCCAGCCCAGCTCTCCTGGGCCCCTGGTCACACCTCCTCTCGTGCAAGGTCCCACAGCAGCTCCAGCCTCTCCAAAACGTCCTGCCCCGTTCCTGCCACGCCGTGGCCCCTGTGGGGTCCTCAGAGCTGCTTCCAGAGCTTCCTGAGCAGCCCTGGGGGCCCAGCTGCATTTTTAACCCTGCCATTTGACAGCCTCTGCCCCAAACAGGTCCTGGGTGTGATCCATCCGTGCCTGACCTGCCGCTTCCTCTGCCTCCATGCGTAGCCATGACTAGGTCTGGTCTCTGGAGCAATTTTTAATGCAGAGAGGCGTCTAATTAACAGGATTCTGAAGTTAATTAAGACAATCTCATTTAGATCTCTCCACGAGCGCCCACCAGGGCAATGCTGCTTCCCTGGGCTCCTCGGGAGCCTCCGCTCTCCCCGCAAATCACATCCCAGGGGCTGTCGAGTCTCCGGGCAAGGGGCTGGGATGTCACCCGAGAGGCAGACGGGTCCTGGAACGTTTGTCCAAAGGACCAAACGATCAGCATGGAATTCCAACTCCAGAGACTCTGGGGCTGTGTTCCAGCCTTCCTGGGCCCTCCATTCCCTCCTCGGACATACCCACTGCCCCACTAGGTGAGTCCTAAAGGGAACCTGGCCTCCTGCCCCCCATGTCAGCCCAAAACTGGCAACATTATGGACCCATCTTGTTCAAGAAAGGTCCATCCTCTGCATTCCTGATGCCTTTTCAGAGATCACTCTGGATTAAGTTTACAGTGATATGATAAGTAGTAATAATACTGCTGCCTTGGCCCTAATTATTTTCAATATAATTACGTACCCTCAAGAAACCTTTTAAATAGCACACTCTCCTCAGTGCTCCAGTCCAAGGGATTCATTTGTCTCAGGAAAGAAATATTCTTGGGGCTGAATCCTTCATTAGTCTTTGCTGGAGAGACTCCTGCTGAAGTCAGTGGGGTGTGTGTGTCCCACTGGAGGACGTGGGGCTGTGCCCACCACAGGAAAATTTTCACAAGCCCCTCGAATTTGGTCTGTTGGCAGCATAAAGCATTTGGTAGGGGGAAAAAAAGCCTGGAAGTCTGCTGGAAAGTATCAGCGAAAGACTCTGAGTTTCACTGTCTTTTATCAGCTTCTCACACTTCCTTCTCTGGTGTTTTAATCCCACAGAAGTGCTGCTGCTCCGATGTGTGAAGGACAAAGAGGGATTAGATCCCTTGGTGCTTGGCTGGGTGTGAGGCTGTGTTCCCAGAACACACCCAGGCACGGGAAGGTGCCGAGGTGCCATTCCATCTCCCAGTGCTCTCCAAATCACACTGTGTGAGCAGGTGCAAACCAAAGATCCCTGCCATGGCACCCCTGTGGTGCCCTGCCCTACCTGGAGATCAAAACTGGGAAGGAACAGCAAGGCCAGTGTGTTTGGAAGGGAGGAATTAAATGCATACACTGAATTTATACAAAATATTTTCAGGTGGTCCATCGTTTTTCTGAGCAAATTGACTTTTCAGTCAGGTGGGGTCCTGTTTGTAGCAACCACATGGAATTTCCTGTAAAAACAAGATGACCCTGACTAGGTTTTCCACTGTCCCAGTTACCTGCTGCCCTCCTGTCCCACCACTGGCAGCACATCCAGAGGCTGGGATTCCCATCCATGCCCACAGCCCTGGGCTGGGATTCCCATCCATGCCCACAGCCCAAATCTGTCCTGATGTGCTCCCACCTCCTGCATTCGAACCTGTGGGATGCTCAAAGCAGGATTCAGCTTGTGGGTTTTAAGCAATTCATGATCTTTTAAAGATAAAAAACTCACATAAATGGATGCTTTCCCATGATCCTGTTTTATTTACTTGCCGGCACAGTGGCTGTGAGTCCACTTGGATTTTCATCCTGCAGAGTCTCTCTGGTGCCTTACGCGCTGTCCTGAGCCCTCCCCTGGATTTAGGAGTTATTCCTGATGGATAAAGTATCTCTGTAAATCAACACCTGCCTGACCCCTAGACCAGGGAACAGGAATCATGACACCACCAGTCTGGATCCCTGAAATCCTTTGGGGAAAGAGAGGACTCTGACTGGGAAGTGACAGCCCAGCCCATCCCTCTCTGTGTATCCCCACACACCTGCATTCCAGGATGCCCCTTCCCTGCACCAGTGTCTGAAAACCAAGGATGACTTTCCAAGAAAGTTTCCTCACTGAAATAGTTAATGAGGACTGATCACATCCCCCAGCTCTCTCCCCCCAGCTCGCCACCCCTCTGAAAAAAATCAGAATAATAATTAAAAGATGCCTAGAAACGCTCTTGGAAGAGCATAAATTCTGAAGATGAAAGTAAATGATTAAAATAATTAAATACTTCAAGTTGACAAGCAGAAGCAGAATCTTGCCAACGGACATTTGTCGGTAATTAGTTAATTAATCCTAACACAAATTATAAGCCATAACAAACCAGTCAGGCTGAACGTAGCCGGCTGTTCGGAATTAAACTTAGAAAAAGAGGGAGTGAGAGAAAGAAGAAAGAAAAGTTTGAAGATTCTTGTGGATCTGAGGGAAGGTGCTGTGCTCTTCACCACGGGAAGAGCAGCCAGGGACGTGGTGGGGCAGGAGCTGGGGCAGAGCAGGGCTGTGCTCCCACCTGACAGGAGCACAGGGGGTGGGATGCTCAGAGCAGGGGATGCAGAGAAGGATTTGGGATTTCCACCCATTTTCTGTGAGTAAATGTGGCAAAAGCTTCCCACTCTGCCACTGCTGCCAGTGTGCACTTGAGATACATCCTTGCCAAAGGAACAATCTGGGGTGGGCAGTCGGGGTCCCCTCAGGTCCCTGGGCAGGTGGTGACATTAATCCAGAGGTTTCTGGAAGACAGGTTGGACCAGCATCTGGGAAGGGCTCTGTCCTGGGATGCTGGGAGAGGAGCTGCAAACCAGCTGCCCATTAACACCCTGGTTTGGAAAGTGTTTCTAGGACAGGCTGTAAAGGCAGGGTCAGTGCTGGGGAGCTGGGTCCTGCCAGGGAAGCTCAGTGCAAATGACACCAGGCCACGTGTGCGGTCAGCAGGGACCTGGTGTGAGCCTGGTGTCAGCCAAATCACCCGGGAGATGGGGAGGATAGATGGGAAGAGGTTAATGAGCTGCAGGCTGGTTTCCCACCTCCAGTCACCTTGGCTCAGGTCCAATTTTCAGCCCTAGATTGAGCGAGGCCAGTGATCCACAGGCAGGACTCGATGACTGACAGCTCTTCTGTGGCTCCATCGCCTGTTCACATGTCCAGCCAGGGCTGGGGAGGCACTGCAGGGCCAGGCTTTGCCCTTCCTCCAGCATGAAAAACTCTGGAACAGCCAGGACTCGGAGTTCCTATGGAACTGCACATCCCCAGCACGGGGACACTGCCAGGTGGCAGACTGGGCCAAGGACAGCTGGCAGTGCAGCCTAAGTGAGAAATGGGACATACAGGTCGCAAATGGGCTTTTATCAGGAAGGAAAAGAAGACAAGAAGGGTTTTGAAAGAGTAAATAGAGAGCAGGGAAGTGTGACTATCCCACAGATCCCACACTATCAAGGGAGTGCCAGTGCCTGATGTGCCACGTGTACCATGTGAGGGGAAGCCCGAACATGTGAGCACACATGACCATCTCCTGATGGGACTTACACGCAGAGGAGAAAGAGATTATTTACAAGACAATAAGAATCACCACTGAAGAAAAGCAGACCCCCTCTATTTTGGCCCAGGCTCCCTGAGATGCCTGTGGAGCTGGTTCTGCCATCAAACCCATGCAGAGCTCTGCTGAAGAGAAAGTTCCATCCGCATGTGCGTGAGCATGTGTACGCGCGTGTTCTAAGTGTTTTGCATTATGTGAGCTCTGACCTTCAGAGGGGAACAGAAGGAATATTTTCCCCCCTGAGGCTAGAGTTGTCAGTGAAATGTCTGTCTTCCTTAATAATTTCAATCCGGGTGACAGGGGACAGGGCATTTTGCTCTGAACGAACGTACTGTAAAAACTGTCAGATGGAATTTGTCTCAAGAAGCAACATTTCCATCCATTCGGGGTCATAATTACAGGCATCTTATGACCTGTGGAGCAGCACATTTTTCTCAACCGAAAATAAAGGAGTCCTAAAATAAGTGGTTTGTCCTTCTGCAGAGCTTTGGGTTGAGCCTAAATGGACTCTAACAAGCGATGGTGATCTGCAGCAGAACGCTTTCCTCGTTTGTTTGTTTGTTTGTTGGCTGTTTTTATAAAATCCAGAACAAACTGTGCGCTGAAGTGACGTAGCAGAAAAGAGGGATAGAAATCGCCAGTCACTGGGCTGGAGTAATGGCCTATTTCTCCTATATCCTGTCTCCTAACTGCCTGCCTCTGAATTTCCTCCACACTGACACTGGCCAGCATCTTGTTAATGAACTGAATAAGTAACTCAATGGGTGATTAACCAAATGAGCATGACGATAATTTGATTGTGCTTTCCCCACTTTTAAAGCACAGGAAATGGTAAGAAAAGTAATAATTCAGTGACCAGCAGGAATTTAATCAGGACAGAGCTAGAGGAGCCGGGGGGAGCTCTGACTAGATGTTGCTGTCTATAAATGCCCCACAACACTGCGGAAATCTATGTTTTGCCAAATATTTTGATTTCTTGATTTGTGCCTCCACACTGGGGAAAAAAACTATTCAATGATTTCAAGGAGCTTTTCCTTTTATGGTTTAATTTTATTATTAGCAACATTTATGAATCCTGCAAAGATGAGGCTTTGGGGTCACCGGCCCGGACTGTGTAACAGACCCCGCAGTTCCTGCTGATCCTCCACCTCACTGAGGTCTGAGTGACCAACCAAACTGGGACAGGGAACCCAAAGTTACCACAGTGGGAAGATGTTCTGCAGTGCTGGGGAGTGCTGGGAGAAATGGGAAAACTGAGCGACAAGAGCCTGTCCCGGGCCATCCCAGCTGCTCACGGGGCATATCCTCTTCCCCACTCCGAGGAAACAACGATGACCACGGCAGAACCACTGGGAAG